>JZKD02S1103359.1:131287-163807 GCA_000966675.3 Picea glauca
TATTGGATTGAATGGAAGTTCATTCTATCAGGTTGGTGCATGTTTACAAGCTAAGTCTTGTTATGATGGTTGGATTACTCACATCTCAGTTGGATCTGAGATCAGCAAGCTAGGTCTTTTTATGGGGGTTGGATTCCTCATTCCTCAGTTGGATTTGAGAACTACAATATGGGTCTTGTATCAAAGAGTTGGATCTCTCATATAAAGTTGAAGTTGAAGATATTAAAAGATTGTTTTTATTTGTATTCATTCAAGTTAAATAAATGAAAGAAAGATATTTTATCTACTTCATACAGTTTGTGTTACACATGTTTGTGAATAATAATTGAGCTACATATATCTTGTTTTGTTAAATTAGTTCATTTATGAAAGTGTGAAAAGTAGTCAAAATTTCCAGACACTGATTCACCCCCCCCCTCTCAATGTCAGTGTGTGTTTCAATAGCAGTGACCTTCTATCCACTTTCCAACCAGACCATAAAGAGGAAAAACCTACCGGTCTGAGAGACCACCTTTCTACACTGCTTCACGGAGATAAAAGAGACCGCATTAGTTGGGAATACCTCTAGTACCCTGTAGATTTGACCTCTCAAAGTAATAATGACACTATGAGGCCTAGATTCATAAACAACATGATGCCTCCACATATATGGTTGTTTGAAAATAACATCACAAACTTCAAGGGGGGAAACATCACAAAATACCTTGTCTTTGAAGGGTTTGATGTCGTAGTACAGGCGACATTGTTGGCTGGCGCAGATGTCTCATCCCTAAGTGCACCAACCGATGGTGTATGAATGAGGGCGTAGCATCGTTGTTAAGTTCAACCTCTATTGATATTAGGTTCTTCTGGATACCGCTATCAACAATGAAATGGAATTGGGTCCCCTTCACCCACATCTATGAGTGAAAGAGGTGCTTCCTGTCAAACCTCCGACCCCTAAGTACCTTTTTAAGGGATGGGATATAATTTTTTCGCTTACCTCCGACGAATATGGTATTGAGGAATATTCCCTTTCTCTCGATGGAGAGTCTCTATGCATGTCAGATCTCTCAGACTATGGTTAGGATCCATTCATCACCTAAGGTTCATCAATCCTAATGGACCTCACTCAACTTGTCAACCCATTGAAGATTAACATGTTCCATCACACTAATGTTCTTAATCAGCAACAATTCACCATGTCATCGTAGAGCAATTAGGCTTGCTCGACTAGAGAATGACAATTATCCCTCTCCTATAGTCTAAATAAAATACTTAATTAATATTTTGTAGAATACCATTGTTTGGTAATTAATTACTTAAACCTCATTAAGGATAATTATTCTTCACAACTAATTATCCAATAATTAATTTTTGCTTAGCCTAATACCCTTGGCCCAGTAATTACTGAGGTTTTTACTTTCTCTTTTCCCCCTTAGAAGTAGTTTAGCACTAATTCATTTAATTACTCGTATGATAATTATGAGTAATTATATCATAACACAATGAGGTTAATTTCTCCATAATAACTTTAGGTTGATTAACCTTAATTAAGGTATATAATTCAATCCCTCCCTGACACACAACTCCATGCCGAATTTTCACGTAATTTAACATTTATATATAAATATATGCATTTTTTTTATTTAATGGGGAAAGGATTAACCATATTCAATTTAATATTTATTATTACCAACTTGTTCTTTTATTAATTATATTAGAATATAATTTTGTTTGATTATTATAATATGATTAAACATATCAAAGGAGCAATTAGGATTATTAATATCTATTAATACCCAAGCCTCCAGACTTCAAAGAAATTCCTCATCATGCTTTTATGAACCCAAATCTCCTGAATGTCGGAGTTTCGGAGAGGGTCCCACCCATATTGTAAAGTGTTGCAAATATAATTAATTATATTAATTTATAATATAATTAATCACTTTAAATGTTTATATCGATATTTGTGCAACCATTGGAGCGAGAAAGGGTAGGTTTGGGCCTTCGTCCCTTCATTGCTTGTTCATTTTATTACCCCAAACACCACGGAGTCCCAGAGTCTCGAACTCCCAAAGGGTCCACGCTTACTCGTAATTTCGCATTAAATATTAAATTAAAAAGGTAAAGAGGGTTTGTACTTTATAATAACTCATTTAAAATATATATATTATATTTCACCTTTTTGGAAATTGTGCCCAGGTTTATAAGGTCTCCAATATTATATTTAATATTTGAAATGAAGGGGAGAGAGAGAGAGAGAGAGAGAGAGAGAGAACTCTGGGTCAATCTCCTTCGGCTCTCCAACACATCCTTTATGCTCAAATATCTCGGAGTGCCGAAGCTTCGAAGTGGCCCCACTTATGCATGTTTCCATATTATTTAATATTTAAAAAGGAAAGGAAAAGAGTTGGCCTTATTCGCGTGTAACCATTTTAATAAACCTTAAAATAATATAATATAATATATTATATTCCTCAAAAATTACATCAAGGTTTTAAATTATCCAATATTATATTTAATAATTGAAAAGAGAGAGAGAGTTCTCCGGGTCAATCTCCTTCGGCTCTTCCATGCAACTCTTCATTCTCAATTAACCCGGAGTTTCGGAGTTTCGGAGTCCCGAAAGGGACCCACTTGTAATTAGATTGTGGTTTAAATACAATGAAATATTTGCGATTATAATATAATATATATTGTATTAGAGGTATATTATATTGAATAATGTTAATTGATCACATTAAATACAATAATTTAATTAATTGTATTTCTTACCTTTACAACCTTGCGCAGGGAAGGAAAGGGTTCGAGCATTCGGCGAATTTGGCTCGTGGAATCCCATCACCCAAACATCCCGGAGCCCGGGATCTCCGAACTCCCAGAGTTCCGAAGACCACGAGATGGTTAAAGAATTTGGTCACCGTTTATTCACTCGTGTGTTTGACATTAAAATAATAATAATAATTATACAATCCAGGAACTTTAACCTCCATAATCAGAATAAAATACTAATAATAATATGTATATGTATATACACATATATTTCTATATCCATGGACAATTTAAATCAAATTAATTTCTCTTATAGAAAATAAGAAAAGGAGAAATATAAATTTCATGTCTTTATAAAGGGATTTAATAAAAGTTTATATTCCAAGGAAATTTCTCCATTCTAGGAATTAAAAATATAATTATAATCTCTCCCTTCTTGTGGGTAAATGAGTAAATTATGTTTCCTTATTACTATGTTTTACTACTCTTACTAAATTTAAGGAAATTGGTCCTAAGACAAAGATTTACCTCCACAGTAAAATTTGGTATTTCTACCAGAATTTACTGCCCACCAAAATTTAAGAGGATTCTTCCCACATTTAGGATATTTAACACAAGTATAACATAAATGTTTAGTTATGCCCAAAATAGAATTTTGAGAACTTTTGTATTTTAATTCAATTAGGAAAATTTCATGTTTATTTCCTAATTATCTTTCCTCAATAATTATTTATAAGGACTTTTAATGTTTTTCCATATTTGGGATTATTTTCTAAAGTCCACACAGATCCGATATCCTCTAAGCTTTCTAGCATAGGATGTGAGGACATACTAAAATAAAACACTATTATGCAGAAAAAATACTCTCTTCTTTCAGATGTTTTATAGAGATTTTTAATTGTTCGGTCATCATTTCCCAAGCATGCATTGAACTGTACGGCACAGTCAACAACAACATCCACTTCCAAAAATCTTATTTTAACACACAGATAGTCAAGAGATAAGAAATTAAATCAAATGAGATTTAGCTAAGACATTCTCTTTATTTTACTTAGATTTCTCAAGTCAATTTTGTCAGAAATTAAACTTACAGAGTTCTTAAACATATCATAAAATTTTCTATGATCTAAACACTACAGAGATTTAACCAAATATACTTATCTAGAAACCAGATAGTGATGCAACTGTTGAAAAGGGTGTCATTTTCCTCCCAACTGTAGGCACAAAAACTCCTGGATGGATTTATCGTTGGCCACTCCCTAGCTAGATCATGATGCTCAAAGAGAGACTCTTCCTCTTGTTCAGCAATAGCCAGGGACGGAGATCTCTCTCCTCATCCCATAGGAACTTGACGGATCGGTTATCTCTCCACCAAGAAAGGGGGTCTGCAATGAGTGCTTCCTCATTCACTCATCCTCTCTACAACCTCGTTTATCATCTTGGACTGAAAACGTTTCCCAACAAATTCTTGTACCCAGAACAGATTTGCTTCTCATTTCTCCTCAGAACCAAAGAGTTGCACATGCTCTCCCTCCTCGGAAAATGGACATCCAACCCAGTCCTCTCTTCTCCTCCTTTATGCCCATGAATTTCCTTTCTTTTCTTACCTTCCTTAGCAAGATTTAGTGGGTCCAAATCCCCATTTCGTGGTCAGGTCAAGAATTTTTTCATATGGGTACTCTGTCCATCTCCTCATTGACTCTTGAGGAGGAATTCCCAACTACTAGCCTAATTGGTAATTTACTTTTCTAGGTCAGAGGATTGTTCTAGGTCCAAGTAATTTAAATCCAGTAGAGTATTGGTCTGGTGGGGGTCATCTCAACCATTGTTGTTTCCCCTCACCATCTCTCTCATACATCATGATCTACCTTGGAAAACCCCTTCAGTAGTTAATCAACACTTTCCATTTTATTTAGTAACAGAAATGTATACATTACCTTTTTATAACAAAAAGTTTCATCAATTCCAACATCCACACATATTCAGTCTGCCCATAGTATTTTAGCAATTTATAGTTATATTTACAAGTTGGGGGAAATAGGGGTATTACACTCCCCTTCTTCAGTATCCTCTAGTTCCTTTGGCTGGACCTTTGCGGTAGCGATGGTGACACTGGGTTCTGTGTCAATGGTTTGTTTTCCCTTATCCGATTATGAATCAGATTTTGAGTCAAAATACAACTTCGAGGCTTTTGTCTCATCCAACAATGAATTTTTGGAGTGACATTCATTGATATTGTGCCAAGAGATTTTGTGGAACTCGCACCACTTTCTAGTGTCCTGCTTTGACTTCTCATTACCCTTCTTTTCTTGTGGATTGGAATAGTTTTCTTGGGGCTATCCATACTTGTTTTGTCCTTTTCTTTGGGATTTATTTCCACCTTTACCGTCCTTCTGTTGTGATGGGTTTGCAAAACTGAAATCCTTCTTATTATTTTTCTTTAACTTTTGCCCAATATTGACACCATATCAGTAAGCGGCTCCCAGTGAGGAGATGTCTAGCAACTCCATTTTGTTTGGATGTACCTATGAATTCCACTACAATAATTCAAAACCAGGTGTCACTCGAAGTCTTTAATACCCAGTTTTGTGTGTAGGGTATGGAATATTTTAGTGTACTTTGGCATCGTCTGGTCTATCTCCTAACGCAGAGTTTTCCATCTCTTGTATTGGTCATCATAGTTTCCAACAAGGTAGTATTTCTCCTTGAGTGCATCAAAAAATGCTACCCAAGTGTGTTCTGGCCCATAAATTCTAGACTCATCTCTAGCATGTTGCTCACAATAATTCACCCACCAATCTATGATATGGAGGAGGGATTTAAGGAGCATGAAGGTGATTTTTTCACTGTTGGAAAACTTTTGGACAAAAAAATGACCCTTTAGCATATTTAACCACTTTTCCAAAGCATCGACGTCTATATGGCCTTCAAATAAAGGAATATCAAAGTTAACTTGCACCTTAAACGATGTTGTACCTCCGAAGTGACTGCTAGTTTAAGATACTTATGTTGTTGTTGGAAACCATTGAAGGATCTAGGTGAAATTATCCATCATCTCGTTCCTCTGACACGCGAGGGCTTCCTCGAGCAACAATTTGATAGGATATTCTACTTTGTCGTCTCTCTTTTCTTCTGCCATGGGAAGTTTCTTAGGCTAGCATGAGTGTTCTTCCCTAAGATCGAGCAGTTTTGTAGCACCCCCATCCCCAACTGTGAAATACCACACAAAATTCCTACCTCTATGATATCAATCAATTAAACTTAAAATGCTCTACATATGAACAGAGATGCATTTTATAACAACAATAATTCACAAACATAATTATAACATAATTATCATAAATAATAACACAACATGTAAAACAAACACATAGGAGACACTTATCTTATTTATGAACCACCAACTGTGTGCAGACCTCAGGTTTTCCTCCTTGCTATAGACATTGTTGCTCATAAACTTTCAGCAGTAGGTTACCCTCAAGATAGGGTTAAAACTCCACCCGGGTAAAGGCCATGGTTCCAACTTCTACAACTAGCCTACAGCATCTCATTCCCACATCTTGTCCCACCCCAAAAAGTGTGCCCCTTCTCTACTCAACGATCATTTGGCTTCCTCACTTACCTTCCAGGGATTCAGTAACATGCTGGACAAAAAGTCTCAAAGATCTGTAGCTATGCCCATCATCCAGGGAACAATTCCTAGCAATCCTCTTGCCTAGAGAGAATTCTCACGGGCCTAACAATTCACTTCTTCAGAGTACTCATAGGCCTGAAAATTTTCTTCTTCAACACAAATTACCCAAGTTTTACTTGCTACAAACAAATCCAAATATTTCCAAGTACAGATATGGTTGATGGATGCAGAAAGGTATGGATGGTAGGAGAGAATGATGGGAATAATGGGAAATTACACTAAGTTCCCACAATATATGTGCATGTTCCCAACCTGACACTTGTCATGTTACTTGTCATGTTGGGAACTACCTTGGGGCCACTTGTGGTACATTCCCCCAGCTTAGTAACTTAGGATAAAATAACATATAATTGACTTTGGAAAATATTAATATATATTCCCTTGGACTTAATCCCCCTTAGGTTAGCCCCTCTTCCCAGACTCTTAGCCCCCATTTCCCTTCTAGTGGAGTTTATCCCCCCGTACTCTTTTGTTTGGTTAGTCTGCAGCAGTGATGAATTTTTATTAATAATCCAAGTGTGATTACATATTACAATGATAGGCTTGTTTGCCTTTTAGCATTTTGGGCTCTCCATCCTAATAACCACACAGAAACTCTGGCCTAAAAACATATTTACAATGGAACTCTGGCCTAAAAACATATTTACAATGGAAATCTAGCCCAAAATATCATGGCTCACCAACATATGTGTACGTTTACAATTTGGTTTCAGCCTAGGGGCATTACAAGTTCAATACCCAACTCTCGATAGCCTAACCTTGTCGTGGACATGCATAGAGAAACAATAAAGAGAAGATTTATCTAATACCATTGATCTGGATTATATTGACAACAAAATGAAGGCAGATATATAACAAGTAAAAACAAAGAGATATTGCAAGAAACACAGTAATAAATTTAAACTCAAATTCTATTAGTGACTGATTGAAATATAAAACACTGTAAAATGCAAAGCACACAAGCTAGTTAGAATGGTGGTAGTTTATCCCTGAAGAGAGAGATGTGTCAGCTATGATCATTTATAATAATTTGATTAAAAATAGGTCAAAGGAGAAAACCATAAACATCCAAAACCCCAACCCGGGAAGATGAAATGCCAAAAGGTTTGTGAGCCCCAATGTGGTTAGTTGATACATGAACTTCCCAGGGGCACAATTTTTTCATATGATCTCCGTTTGAGTCACTCAGTAGACCGTTGGAAAGGTATAGCCAAGAAGTACACAATATGAACAACCTAGCATCTAACTTTGGTTACATTCTAGGCACTTCATCTCTAAAAAAACATTTTTTAGGGCCTCAAAATGTCCCCAGAAGTTTGGGACCCAAAAAAACTGTAGAAAAACTGCCAAGATGTGGAACCATTCTAAATTAGTGGAATAGGAGTGTGTCCACTTGTATCCACTTGGATCAGGGGCCCATAAGTATTTATATTCTCTATGGATAGTTAGATATTGACTAGAAGGTTATATATTGTTTTGTCAAGAATTCTTATTGTATTTGAAGCATTTCTCTTGGAGGTTACCCCCTTCAAGAGGTAAGCGAACATAGCTCTCTATTTTTATCTCTCTTTCCTCCTATGTTCTTGGGATTTTCACTACATTTTATGAGAATTCTCTAAATTTTTGGGGTTAAGTACACTACAACTATTATTAGATCTCTTTCTTGGGCATGAAGCAGGAAATGTTTAGGCATAAAGTGGGAGAATTTTTTTCTTTCCATAGATTTTTGACGAAAAAAAAGAGGACGAGAGTATCCAGATATATTTATGAAAAATTATATGTTGAATTTGAAGAAACCAACTAGAGATCTAAATTCCTCTCAAAAAATACCCAATTTCTAAAACAAAATCATTCAAAACAGAGTCCAGAAAGTGGAGATATCATTGATAGAAATATGCATTTTTTAGGGTTTTTCAGGTGAGGACCGTAAATTTCATAGAATGGATATATTTTGTCAGAGTCCACATATTTAATTCAAACCAATGCCATTAGATCCAAAAAAAATTGGAATTTCATTTTTGGGGTCAAAATAGCCAATCAGATAACTATAATTGAAGTTGTGGTAATTTTACTTTTTCGACCTTAAGCCCTACCTTGCACAAGTTATTTTTTGTGATTCTAAGAGATTTTTCTTACATTAACAAGCTCATAAATTCTAATTTTTTTATAGACATGTTCTGGTTTCTTTAAATAACATTGATCTATCATTCAATAGGTAAAACTGTGGTAGGGGAAGAATGCATGCAGGAAATACAAGTGGAATCACATTGTTGGAAACCCGTGTAACCCTTGTTGGTACCCTTTCAAGAAGTACCACATCAGACACTTGAGGATGATAGACACAAGCTTGATTCGACCGAGCACTTGTGATGAAAATTTGGCACCTTGTTGATGAGGAGATGTGGCCTTTGATGATACCTTTCACCTTTTGGGGAGAGACATGACCTTTGGAACACGTACAGCCCATTTTAAGATGATGTCATGTTTTTTTATTCTTCTACACTCACACGTGTGGATTTTTAGGAAGACGTTTTCATGTTTTAGCATTGTATCATGGTCTTAGAGTAATTTTTGGGCATCGTCCTAGAGCTATCCACCTTTTATCATAGATATTTTATTTTTTTAGGGGATTTAAGAGAGGTGAGGTGCTTGGTTTCCTCATATAAGTAGAGGAAGTGCTCCCTCATTTGTAAATCATAACAACTTGTGGAGATTACTACTACTTGTCTCTTTTATCTTTTATATTCTATCTTCAACTATGGATGACTTGTGCACCTTCTTGGAGAGATGATATTTGGATTCTTTTAAAGTTTGATGGATGATTTTTATGGTTAGGGTTTCATGGATGATATTTCAATTACCTAGTAAGTGTTCTTTTTAAATCTTTGTTGGTTTATTTCTTGAATGGATTAAGTGTAAATGTGTTTATCAAAGTAGTGATAATGCATGTTACCTTTTACTTATCTTGAATAAATTTTATCTTGAATCCCCTAGGAAGGTTTGTAGTGGACTACCTTCCCTTGATATAATTTGTTTCAAGATTTTTAAAGGACAAGAATAGTTTCTAGGGTTTGTAGTGGACTCCCCTAGTTGTGTTCTTCTAGGACAACTTTCTAAGGTTTGTAGTGTACTACATTATGGTTTTATCCAAGATCCATCTTGATCTCAACTTATAAAGGTTAATAGAAGACATAGGATGGCTCCTCAGGGCTTGTAGTGGACTACCCTAGTTGGATTTCTAAAGGATATATACCTAGGGTTTGTAGTGGAATACTGTAAGGTTTCATCCTTAGGTTTTTCTTTCACCTTTTGTCTCCAATAAAGTACATGGTTTGAATATGTCCAAGAGGAATAAAATGACACTAGCCTTTATCCCTTGTAGCAAGTTTTAAACCCTAAAGTCACCTTTTCTCTTGTTAGATTAGGCTTTGTGGCAATTTACTTTGATTTCCATCCATTATTGAGCTTGACATCTAGGTTTTATTGGCATCTTCCACCTTAAAGTTCACCTTGTCATAATTTATTTCATTTTTTATTTAAACTTCATCCCTTTAGGGATTGACGTCATGCTTAATTAAGGCTATTATACCCTTTCACTTCAACAAGTATTTGTTAGCAAAACCTTAGTTTAACTTTGTATTTTCATCCCTAGTTCATTACATGCTTAACTTGTTTCAAGGTTTGTTTTATTTTCGTTGTTATAACTTGACAGATTGCTATAATTGGTTATATTTAATACAAGTTTTATAGAATCCATAGCTTTTTCCTTGATATATAGTATTTGGGGTACCTTATTGACTTGTTTTGACTCGCTAAACATAATTAATTGTATTGAATACTTCATAGATACAATTATGAAAATTTCTTCATTAAACCACCTTGTACTTACCTCAAATACCTTGATCTAGTGGTGGTATGTTTGAGTAGCTAATATAGGAAGCCATAGACTTGACTGTCTTGTTATAGGATTCCTTGAGGTTACTAGGGAAGCCTCCCTTGTGTTGGATTCATTCTTCACTAAAACAAGGGAAGTGATTACTAAGGTGACAATGGAAATACTTCCAAAGTTACAATTATATTAGCCCTTATGAAAGGCTTTGTACAAAGGTGTTAGATATTGTGATAACAAGACAAATTAATCTCGAAGATGAAAAATTACTTGGTCTGACAACATTATGACAAATACAATGCCATTCTCACATCATAATTTATTCTCAAATATAGTAGTGGTGGGAAGGCATTCATATAATCAATGGTTAGAAGCATCAATGCCCATTGACTCTCTACACCAAGAGAAATTTTTGTTACTAACAAACTTTGTCAATGAGTCTACAATATTCTTCAAGGTATCAACTTTCTCCAACTACACTATAATGTGTCCAACCATGTCTCTAACAAAATGGTACTACACATCAATATGCTTTGTCTTGGAATGATAAGAAAGGTTTTTTTCTAGAAAATTTTCACTTGAACTATCACAATGTATCCTCATTGTTTTTTCAAACAAAACCAATACCTGAACACAATCTTTGCAAACATAGAGCTTATTTCCTTCCATGAGTCGTTGCCATGTACTCATCTTCTTTAGTTGACAATGCAACCATGGTCTACCTCTTGTTCATCCAATTGATTTCTCTACCAAATAGATTAAAGGAATCACCACTTGTAGATCTTATGTGATATATTGCATAAATAAAAATAATTGCATGCACAATGGACAATATGAACCAAAATATTATACCTTTATTGGTATGGAAGCAATGTTAACTTGCCTCTTCAAGGGGGAAACCTCCAATAGAGTAGAAATCATATTACAAATGATTTCCAAGACGCCTTTTACAGTGCTTGTTGAAATTACTAAGACAACTGAAAGGGGGGGGGAGGGAGGGTGAATTAGTTTTTACTGTGCTACACATAGATAGATATTCATGAGGAAACCCATAAAGGGATAAAACCTCTTCTTCTTAGAATGATAGGCAGTCTTTTATGTTTCTGTACATCATCTATCTTTGAGAACCAACTCAAAATGAGACTACAACCTCTTCTTTAACAAGCTGCAACTTGTGGAGAGCACCAACCCTCAAGTTTCTCTAGCACCCACTAGAAAGAAGCATATTTACTCTTTATGATCTCCAACACCAACTAGATGGAAGCACCTACTTCCACTTATACAAGCACCAACTTGCACACAGAAAGCTCTTAGTTTTCCCTAGCACCACCCTACCACACTGTTTTCTAGCCACAAGTAGATGGAAGCTACAACTCCCAGTATTCAAGCATCAACTTGAATAACAAAGGACCACGGTCCTTCCTAGCACCACCCTACCACCCTGATTATAAAACTTTGCTTAAATAATATCTTTCGACAATACATATATGTCAATGCTTACCATTTCTTCTCTTTTCTGCAATTTTTCTTTTCTTCTGTTCTACAATTTTGCTCTGCTTCTGTTTGTTCATACTCGTCTCCAATTTCTGTCATTTACCATCTAATCTTTCTCTATTCTTCTCATGCTCTTAGGTTCTCGTACATTCTTCTCTTTTCACCATTTCTTCTCTGTCCCACTTCTATTCTTCGTCTCTGGATTTCTTCTCGCTTTGTTCATACTGTAATTTTCATTTCATACGGTTCAACTCATTTTGTAGATAAAACAGCCATGCCAACTCTATCATAGCATTTTCTTTTATGCTGTCACTCATGATATGTTACACTACGAATATCCAACGCCTAAGAACAATGATTCAGTTCATATAACTGAATCATAACTGATCAAAAAATCACAAAGTGAAACAGCAACCCTTTGATCAGATTGTCTATTTAATTTGCATCGTTGGATTATACATGCATAGGCTTGTATCGGGCACAAAATTCCTCTCCACGTGACCATTGTTTGTGACCACATGTCAAACAAAAAGGTGCTTCGCGACTTCACGCTTCGACTATTCTGTTATGAGTCACCCCGACTCTCCCAACTCTCGATATCTGAAGTAGAGCCCAACGACGCTAGCTCCTTCCCTTAATCTCCGCTAATGTGACCTCTTTCTATGACTTGGGGCCAAGCACTTCGGGACTTCACGTTTCGCAAACCCGTGAGTTATCTCTCCTCATTTCTCCAAAGTCTGAACTCTCGAACTCCGTGTCAGATCAACGGTCCACAATCTTCTGTGATCCAACGGCCCAGAGCTCCTCTTCGCACTTCGGGACTTTGCGTTTTGCGATGTCAAAAGTTAGATCGCCTCCTTTCTTCTAATTCCTAATTTCCTAACTCTGCTCTTGTCTGATCGAAGGCCCAAGACATTCCTCTGATCAACGGCCCACGACATTCCTCTGATCGATGGTCCAGATATCTTCTTCGTGAATTGATGACCTAGGACATTCCTTCCCGCTCTCTTCCATTTGCAGTTGACATCAATGACAACACTGACAACACACCAAACAACTTGCCAACAATCTCCCCCTTTGACATTGATGGCAACTTTCTGCATTATGGCAATTCTGCAACAGTGTCTTTCCTTCTCCCCCTTTGACATCGATGACAAAGGAAACACACTCCCCCTGTCATATATGAATGGAAAAACCAAAACTATATTCACCAAAAATACAACAGATATTCAATAAGCACTCCCCCTGACAAGGTGAAAAAATTAGATGAAAGAACACATGACCGCCAACTTCTGACGAATATATTCAAATGGTGTCTTTGTTAATGGTTTAGTAAAGATATCAGATATATGTTCTTTGGAAGAAATATAATTCAGCTGAACAACTCTGTTTGTAACCTTCTCTTTAAGAAAATGATATTTAATTGGTATATGCTTAATCTTGGAATGAAGCACGGGATTCTTGGAGACACTAATGGCACTGGTTTTATCACAGTGAAGTGGAATGGGATCAGTATAAGTTACCTTCAAATATGCAAGAGTTTGTATCATCCATAATATATGAGTGCAGCAAGTAGCAGCAGCAATGTACTCTTCCTCTGTGGTGGACAAAGAAATAGATCCGTGCTTCTTACTAAACCATGCTACTAACGAATCACCTAAGAAGAATGCACCTCCACTGGTGCTCTTTCTCTCATCCAAACAATTTTCTCAATCAACATCTGAATATGCAATTAATTGAAAATTTTGATTTCAAGGATACCAAGGACTATAAGTCATTGTACCCTTCAAATATTTGAATATCCTCTTGACAGCTTCTAAATGACTTTGTTTAGGAGAATACTGATAACGACCTACCATTCCAACAGCTTGCATTATATCAGGACGAGATGTTGTGATGTACAGAAGACTGTCTGTCATTGATCGATATGTTCTTTGATCAACATCAGGAGAAATATCATCTTTACTGAGCTTGCAACCAACTACCATAGGTGTACTAACAAGAGAGGAATCTTCCATCTGAAACTTCTTCAACATCTCTTTCAAATACTTTTCTTGAGAGATAAATAACCCTGCAAAACTCTCATTGATTTGAAAACCAAGAAAATATGACAGTTCTCCTATCATGGACATCTCAAACTCAGTTTGCATAGAATTAGTAAACCACTGAACAAAAGGGTTATTAGTACATCCAAAAATAATTTCATTTACATAAACCAAAACAACTAATAAATCATCACCTTCGGACTTAATGTATAGATTATTGTCAACAGTACCTTTCTTGAACCCTTTGTCCTGTAGAAATTTGTCCAATCTATAATACCAGACTCATGGTGCCTGTTTCAATCCATATAATTCCTTTTTCAACTTATAGACATAGTCGAGATTATTTGTCAGTGAAAATCCTTCAGGTTGCTCCATATATACTTCTTCTTCTAGATCTCCATCAAGAAATGTTGACTTAACATCCATCCGATATACTTTAAAGTTCTTATGACATGCATAGGCAAGAAACATTATGTTGGCTTCTAATCTTGCCACTAGTGCAAAGGTTTCATCAAAATCATGTCCTTCAACTTTTGCATACCCCTTACAGACCAATCTGGATTTATTCCTAACAATTTGTCCTTGTTCATTCATTTTATTCTTAAACACCCGTTTGGAACCTATTGCATTCTTATCTGCAGGCTTAGGAACAAATTCCCAAGTATTGTTCTTCTCAATCTGATCAAGCTCTTCATTCATGGCTCTGATCCAATCGTCATGTTTGTTGGCTTCATCAAAAAATTTAAGTTCAATCATAGATAGGAAAGCAATCTGAGATTGTTTTGAGTCTTTAATTAATTGCCTTCTTGTCTGAACTCCTTTATTCATATCCCAATTATCTATTTTCCAGGATGATTCGTTCTAACAATTCTGAGAGGTGGTTTTGTTTATGTTTGTTGATTTGAGTCTACCTAAGTATTTGTATATTCATCTGAATCAGAGTCTTCTCTTTTTTATTCTTGGACCTGTTCATCTTCAACTTCAACTATACCCTATGTTGTTGATTCAACACTGCTTACATCTCGTACTGGGATTTCTTCATCAACTTTTATGTCAATACAATAAAATAATTTATGCAGCCTCTTATTATAGCATCTATATCCTTTATTGTTTGTAGCATACCCTAAGAAGATACCTTCATCAGCCCTATCATCATATTTTCCAAGATTTTCATCATTATTCTTGATATAACACTTACTCCCAAAGACTTTAAAATGCTTGATTGAAGCGGGTCTTCCAAACCATAGCTCATAAGGAGTCTTGTCACTATGTGGCCTGAGATGAGATTTGTTAAGAATATGTATAGTTGTATGAATTGCTTCTACCCAATATGTCTGAGCAATATTCCTTTCATTCATCATTGATCTTGCCATCTGTTGAACTGGCCTATTCTGCCTCTCTACTACTCCATTTTGTTGTGGAGTCCTTGGAATAGTATACTCTCTTTTGATCCCATGTTTATCACAAAACTCTTTGAAGTCCCCTGAACTAAACTCTCCTCCTCTATAATACCTTACTGCATTCAATCTTTTTCCTGTTTGATTCTCAGTTAGAGCCTTAAACACTTTGAATTTTTCAAATGCTTCAGATTTTTCTTTCAGAAAGGAAACCCACATGAGTCTAGAATAATCATCAATAATCAACATGAAATAATTTTCTTTTCATGTACCTTCCTTCCTTGATGGTCCACATAAATCCATATGTACTAACTGAAGGGGTTTCTCTGTTGATGAAACGTTATTAGATTTAAACTATGTCTGAGTAAGCTTTCCTATTTGGCAAAGTTTACATACAGAATCATATGGGTTTGATATCTTTGGAAGATATTTTACTGCCCCGCTATTTCTAAGTTTGATTAGATGATCAAAATTTAGGTTTCCAAGTCTCCTATGCCATAGCCAACTTTCATCATACTTTCTTAAGTGACATTCTTCTTTTTCTTCTTTCAAAACATAGACATTGTTTTCTGTTCTTATGCCTTTTGCAATCAATTGTCCTGAATTCACAGATTGTATTCTACAATCTTTAGAAGTGAAAAAAAAATCACATCCATTGTCACAAACTTGAATGACACTAAGAAGATTATGTTTCAGACCATCTACCAACAACACATCTTGAGCTTTCCCTTTTCCATTACTTAGACTTACCATTCCTTTACCTTTTTATTTTTCCTGGTGCATCATTCCCAAAAGTTGCATTCCATGGTTTGCTTTCACTTAGATACAGAAACTTACTTTTGTCTCCAGTCATATGTTTGAACATCCACTGTCAATATACCAAGGATCCTTTTGACTTTGAGCAAAAAGTACTAACCCACATTTATTACTTTCTTTCTTTTTCCATATTTTGACATTTTCAGCAGAGGAATTTATTCTTGGATCAACTTTGCAATTCTTCAAATGAAAATCTAAGGCTTTGTGACCAAAATTATGACAAATGTAACATTCAAGCTCATTATACAATGGATCAAAATAATTGTTACAATGGTGTCTACTCACTGACTGTTAGTTCTATGTTGCAATCGTTGTTCATTTTGTGACCTCCTTAGTTGCATACTTCTAAACTTAATTCCACAATTTGCAGCTTTATGACCAAAATTAGAACAATAATAAAAGTAACCATAGAAAAAAATTTGATACTTGAATATTGACCTTCCTCTTGAAATTGGTTGCTTTAAATTTTGTTGGTTTTTTTCCTATTCAGAATTCAACTCATCTTTATTAACTTTTGTTTGCAGAGTATGATCATAATATGATTGTCTACTGACTTGAAATTTGATCATCTTAGTAGATTCTTTCTTTTCTCACTGACTACTACTTGAACCACTTTCATAACGTAGACCATTTTTTATCAATGAAGATATTTGTTTACTCATGATGCTATTCAGTTCTTCTGAGGCTTTGATACTTGACAGATTTTGGTGATACAAAGCTTGAAACTTCTCCAACTCTTTTCTAGTTTTCACTACTTCTTCTTCCAGAGCTTCACATCTCAACTTCTTCTCTGCTAATTGTTGTTTCAGAATATCTTCTATTTTCTTTGCTTATTATAATTATACTTTTAACAAAACAAAATCTTCACTTGGTTCTTTACCATTATTTTCAAACTGCATCAACAATTGTTTTTGTTTTCTCTTCTTAAGTTTGAGTCTGTCAATCTCTTCTAAAGCACTGATTAGTTCACCTTCCATATCAACCACAGCTTCTTCATAATTCATGCCACTTCCTGTGTACTCATCATTAAGGTCTCCTATGGCCATAAGCATAAAATCATTCACTTTGTCTTCACAAGATGAATTGCTATCTATGTCTTCAGAGGAGTTATCATTATTTGCACACAAACTTTTATTTTTACTATATTTATTAAATTTGTATTGTTTTTCATCATCAGAGTTCTGGTATTTTTTCTTGTGAGGACACTTAGATGCAAAATGACCTATCTTTCTATAGTTGAAACATTTAAATGGAAGCTTGCCTTGGTATTTTCTTGATCCTTTCTTTAACCTTCTCACAAATTTTGCCTCAATATCATCTAATTCTGAACCAGTATTCTTGTCTACTTTAAAAGATGTGTCTCTAGTGATGGATTTATCTTTACTAATCCTCGTTTCATAAGCATTCAAAGTTCCTAGGAGTTTATCAATAGGGAGAATTTTAAGATCATCCAGTTCTTCTATTACAGAAACTTTTGGATTAAATCTATGAGGCAAAGATCTTAAAATCTTCTGAACTAAAAGTGCGCCTTCTATATTCTCACCAAGACCCTTCATGGAATTCACAAGCTCCTCAACTCTTAAAAAATATTTACTACTTGTTTCATCCTCATTCATCTTTAGTTGTTCAAATTTCAATCTATATGTCTGAAGTTTTGCACCTTTTACTTTCTCATTTCCTTCATAACTGCTCATAAGTTTATCCCACATCTCTTTGGTAGATTCAAGATGTATCACCTTTACAGATTCAACTTCAACAAGCCCACTCAAGATAGCATTCATTTCCTTTGCATTGAAGCTAAATTATATCTTATCATGTTTGGAAGCTAGCACAATAGGTTTTGTATATCCAATCTCTACTACATCCCAAACATCAGCACCTAAGGCCATAATGTATGTTCTCATTCTAACTTTCCAGAAAGAAAAATTTGTTCCATCAAACAGAGGAGTCTTATTGGTTGAAGTCCCTTCATGACTTGTCATGTTTAAGCTTACATATCTACCTTTAAATAAAAGGAACTCGTTCTGATACCAATTGTTGAAATTACTAAGACAACTGAGAGGGGGGGGTGAATCAGTTGTTACTTTGCTTAAACAATTTTATGTGTGTAAATATATTGTTACTCTTCTCCAACTGATAATCAAGATTATGAAGGACATAAACAGCAGAAATAGTAAACATCAATCACACACATGATAAACACAGAGACATATATTCATGAGGAAACCCATAAAGAGAGAAAACCTCTTCTTCTGAGAATGATAGGCAGTCTTTTATGTTTCTGTACATCATCTATATTTGAGCACCAACTCAAAATGAAACTACAACCTCTTCTTTAACAAGATGCAACTTGTGGAGAGAACCAACCCTCAAGTTTCTCTAGCACCCACTAGAAAGAAGCATATTTACTCCTTATGATCTCTAGCACCAACTGGATGGAAGCACCTACTTCCACTTATATAAGCACCAACTTGCACAAAGAAAACTCTTAGTTTTCTCTAGCACCACCCTACCACCTTGTTTTCTAGCCACAACAAGATGGAAGCTACAACTCCCAGTATTCAAGCATCAACTTGATTAACAGAGAACCATAGTCTTTCCTAGCACCACCCTACCACCCTGATTATAAAACTTTGCTTGAATAATATCTTACAACAATACAGATATGTCAATGCTTACCATTTCTTCTCTTTTCTGCAATTATGCTCTGCTTCTGTTCTGGAATTCTTCTCTGCTTCTGTCTGTTCATACTCGGCTCCTATTTTTGTCATTTACCATCTTCTCTTTCTCTATTCTTCTCATGCTTCCTAGGTTCTCATAAATTCTTCTCTTTTCGCCATTTCTACTCTGTCCCGCTTATGTTCTTCATCTCTGAATTTCTTCTCACTCTGTTCATATTGTAATTTTCATTTCATACGGTTCAACTCTTTTTGCAGAGAAAACAGGCATGCCAACTCTATCATGGCATTTTCTTTTATGCTTTCACTCATGATCTGTTACACTACGAATATCCAATTCCCAAGAACAATGATTTAGTTCATATAACTGAATTGTAACTGATCAAGAAATCACAAAGTGAAACAGCAACCCTTCAATCAGATTGTCTATTTAATCTGCACCTTTGGATTATACACTCATAGGCTTGTATCAGGCGCAAAATCACTCTCCACGTGACCACTTTCTGTGACCACACACCAAACAAAAAGGTGCTTCATGACTTCACGCTTCGTCTATTTTGTTGTGAGTCACCCCGACTCTCCCAACTCTCGATCTCCGAAGTAGAGCCTAGTGACACTAGCTCCTTCCCTTCATCTATGTTGATGTGACCTCTTGCTATGACTTGGGGCCAAGCACTTTGGGACTTCACGTTTCGCGAACTCATGATTTAACTCTCCTCCTTAATCCAAAGTTCGAACTCCTAAACTCTGTGTTAGATCAATGGTCCACAATCTTTTGTATTATGAGAGCCCAGATCTCCTCTTCTCACTTCGGGACTTTGCATTTTGCGATGTCGGAAGTTAAATCGCCTCCTTTCTTCCATTTCCCAATTTTCAAACTCCGCTCTCGTCTAATCGACGATGCATGACATTCTTCTAATCGACGGTCTAGATCTCTTCTTCGCGAATCGACGGCCCACGACATTCCTCTGATCGGTGGTCTATATCTCCTTTTCGTGAATCAACAGCCTAGGACATTCCTTCCTGCTATCGTCCATTTGAAGTTGACATCAATGACAACACTAACAAAACACCAAACAACTTACCAACGATCTCTACCAACAATGCTTCTACATCTTTATATAGTACTTTCTATCTCCTAACAACATTCTAGAGAAGGAACTTTCTCGTAGACGGAACCTTCTAGTAAGTCGTTTTACAATAATTGTGTTCACACTACTACATAGGCCTTATTTATTAATGATGGCCTTCATACGTAACAATACATAGTATTCTATCTACTTAGGAGTTTAGGACCCTAACATGCCATCTTCCTTAAAAATAAGCCTTGTCCTCAAGGCTTGAGATTGGAAAGTGTTGCAGAATGGTTATTGGTTCCCATGTGGAATTCTCTAATTGTGTATCCTTCCATTGTATTAAAACTTCCCAGATCATGCACTCATGGAGACAACGCTCTCATTTTTCAAGGACAACCTCCAATTGCAAGAAAATTGAACCTTCTTCATCCAATTCAAGGAGACTAGTTTGAACACAACAATTAGAGCCAACCACGTTATTTAAGTAGGAGACATGAAAGACTGGATGGATCTTAGAGTGGCTTGGAAGTGATAATATGTAAGCCACCTGCCCAATATTCTTGAACATCATATAGGGACCATAAAACTTGGAGCAAGCTTCCAGTGGTGGTCATCTTTGAGGGAAGTATGTTTATACAATTGCAGACAAAGGAAGACCTGGTCCCATTCTTCAAAATGGCATTCATAACGATGTTGATCATCTTGTTGCTTCATCTGATTTTGAGCCATGACTAGATTATCTTTGAGAGTGTGCATAATGTCATCCTAATATGTAAGGGTTTTTTCAACCTATTGTGCCTTGGAGACACTTGGTAGATAATATAATGCATATGGGTGATTTTGGCCATAGACAGCCTCAAATGGGGTCATGAGATTGGCACCATCATAAGTTGTATTGTACCACCATTCAGCTAGGAGTAACCATTGAACCCATTGAGATTGTCATTTTCAAGTCAAGCACCTCAAATATGCTTCCAAACACTTGTTTATATCTTATGCCTGACCATCAGTCTGGGCATGATAGGAAGTGCTAAGATTCAATTGGGTGCCCTATAGAATGAACAATTATTGCTAGAAGTTACTGGTGAAAGTGGGATCATTGTACGTGACAATAGATTGTGGCATTCCATGTAGTTTGAAGATATTATCCATGAAGACTTGAGCAACCGTTTAAGCTTTAAAGGGGTGTTGGAGGGCATAAAAATGAGCATATTTGAAATTCGATCGACCACAACCATAATCATTGATTTATTGCCAAATTTGGGAAACCCCACTATGAATTCCATGGAAATAGATTTCCATATGGTAGTAGAAAGAGGTAAAGGTTGTAGTGCACCTAGGGTCCTTAATATTTCTCCCTTGTGTCGTTTTCAAATATCGCATTCGTCCAAAAAAGTGAAGATGTATGTTTTCATGCCTCCCCAAAAGAAGGAATGTTTGATCTATTCATATGTTTTATGAAAACCAAAATGACATGTTTTTAGTGATGCTTGGAGTTCAGATAGCACATTGGGTTTCAAATTAGACTACTTGATCAAATATAGACTCCCTTTATATCGAATCTCATCGTTGTTCCAAGTGTAGCACGAAGATGCATTAGAATCATGTTGAAGTTGTTGGATCGTGATGGTAATCTTGGGATCGGTGACCCATTCATTACAGACATCATTCACCCAATTAGCTACAATGAAGGAGAGTGAAAAGAGGGACCCTTCCTCTTCATATTTTTGAGAGAGAGCATAAACTACCACATTCTCCTTTCCCTTCTTGTAAATGATCCCATAATCATAGCCTAACATTTGGTAACCCATTTATGTTGTTTCGGTGATGAAATCATTTTCTCCAAAAATTATTTGAGGCTACGATGATCAATTTTAAACTAGAAACGATGCCCAAGACAATAAGGATGTCAAATATCCACAACGTTCAAAATGGACAACATTTATTTTCCATAGGTGGACTTGCCTGAGTGTTGGTCACAAAGTTGTTTTTCCTTTTTTTGAGAAATCACATTCCAAAACAAAGGTCTTAGTGAAGTCGAGCAGAGCAAGTACACACTGCATATTTCCAATCCTACAAGGCTTTATCTACAACTAAATTCCAAGTAAAAGCATTTTTCTTAAGTGAGGAAATGAGGGGAGCTGCAATTTTTCCATAATTCTAGACAAACTTTCTATAGTACCATGTTAGACCAAGGAAACTCTGTGAACTTTTAAGAGTCATAGGATAGGGCCAATCCTTCATTGCTTCATTTATTTGGGTCCACTTGTACACCAACCTTACTAACAATATGGCCCAAATATTCAACTTCAAAGATGTCAAAAGAACATTTAGACCTCTTGAGAAATAGTTGATGATGAGAAAGGAGTTGTAAGACCCGGTCTACATGGGTAACATCGTATTTCCAATTTTTGTTGTAGATTAGGATGTCATGAAAAAATACAAGGACAAAACGATGTAGAAAGGGTTGAAATATATGATTCATGAGACTTTGGAAGGTGGAGGGTGCATTACAAAGGCTAAAGGGCATCACCAAGAATTCATAATGGCCTTCATGAGTCTGAAAAAAAGTTTTGGGAATATCAACCTCTTTCATACGAATTTGGTGATAGCCTGATCGAAGATCAAGCTTGGTGAAAAAAGGGACACTTTTAATTTCATCCAAAAGATCATCAATGACTAGACTAGGAAACTTATCCTTGATGGTAATTATGTTAGAGCACAAAAATTGGGACACATGTGCCAAGTGCCTTCTTATTTTAGTACCATGACAACATAGGATGGATAAGGACTGATACTAGGGTGGATGACACCTACAATTAACAATTCTTGAAAAATATTTGCAATTTAATTTTTCTAAGCAAATGGGTGGCGATGAGGGTGAACATTGGGTGGGAGTATACCAGGTATGAGTGGAATGAAAACATCATGGGCACCATGGGAGGATGGGAGGCCTTGGGGGGTTTCAAAAATTGATTATTGTTTGGATAAGAGGAACTACATGTCTAGATGAATGGGTTGGGGAGAGATCTCACAGGCTTAAATATCATGGAATTAGGCGATAATGCCAAAATGGCCCTTTTGAGGATTTTTACATATGATGTGAGCTGACGATTTTGGGAGAACCTGCAGTGATGCCTTGGAAAGTGTAATGGTTCCCATCTTGTTCGAAGTATTAATTTTTCAATAGACAAGGTTAAGAATGAATTTGATAATTTTATCATTTAACTTAAACCATAACCAATTTAGTTGCAGCAACCAAGATCACAAGAAGAAACACCATGCACAAGAACACAAGAAGTATCATGGGAAAACCTTCTCAACAAGGGAAGAAAACCCAACTAAAATCCTTTTCTATATTCTTCAAGAGAAATACCTTCACCACCAAGAAAACCTAGCACACAAGAGGGTGTTTGCAAACCCTAGAAGACTAATGCCCGAGAGAGGTGCACACTTTTCTCAAGAAGGTGTACTTGTTTAAATTTCCAAACACACACAAAAGATATTATTCCTCAACGGGGAATTCACCTTTACTTATATTAGACTTGGCACGTCAACAAAAGTGTCTATTGGCACAATAGGTTCAACCTCTATATCTCATAATATAATTAATATTAACCAGATTAATTATCTTTTACATTAATTATCAATTACATTAAGGTGGGGCCAACTTGTACCCTTTACATTACAATTAGGGTTATAGGCAGGTCTGACTCTTGAACAATATAGAAAGGGATCTCATACACCCACTAGTGCTCAGCCACTAGAGGCACATCCATGGGGATGTCCATATCTCTGGCTCACTACATGACAAAGAAGAACCACTTCTCACTAGTGCTCAACCACTAGGATCACATTCACATGTGCTCATCCACTCAACAGATATTCTTTCCCACTACATTACACAGGAGAGTCATCTAGAGTTTCATCGTCAACTCTCTGCTCAGAGGAGGCTAATACATCATCTTCATATATGTCTCATGATGATGCACCCAACACTTTGGTATTTCACATGTTCACCTTGTGCTCAGCCACAGGCACGACCAACTCTATAAATATCCTTTATCACTATGTTACACAGGAGAATCATCTATAGTTCTTATCAACTCTCTATAAGGAGGAGGCCATATCTACATTCCAGCTCTGTCTCAGATAGGAACCACACACCCCTCTCAGGGTCTCTCTCTCAGCTTTGTGCCCTGGAGAATATCTCACAAAGTTGCAATCATCAACACTCCCTCTCAGCTAGGGAGGCATTCTTCATCATGTCAAGTCTCACATGGATGTACTTTGAAATTTTTCTTGGTTGTAGTCATCAACACTCCCTCTCAACTAGGGAAGCGTTCTTCACCAAGATAATTTGGTGAATATATATGCAATCTACTCATGTGTAGGAAGGCACTGCATGTGTACTATTTTCCTCTCCATCATATCTTTGATATAATGATATTTCATCTCAACGTGTTTCAATCTATCATGAAACACTGGGTTCTCAAAGAGATTTACACACAACTCTGGTTATCATCATAGAATCCATCTCATAATCAAGTAAATCTGTCAAAAGCTTGTGAAGCCACATTGCTTCGCACACTCAATGATGTATACTCTGCTTCTGTGGTACTCAAGGCCATAGAGTTTTGTTTCCTACTGCACCAAGAAACCATGAAAAACTTCACGGTAAAACAACAACTGTATGTGCCCTTCTGGTCCATTGTACTCTCTTCTCAATCTATATCTGCATATCCCTGCAAACTCAATTTCACACTAGAGGAATATCTCAAGCCATATTTAACTGTGCCTTGTGTATATCTCAATACATGCTTTACTTCTATCCAGTGAGTCTATCTCGGTTAACTCATGGATTTACTAGGCACATACATTGCATAGCATATATCAGGTATGGTGTTAACCAGATGCATCAATCATCCAATCAATTGTCAATCAATCTTGTCTGAATCATCATCATTTATTTTCTTCAAATCCATTATCATCGACGTAGGCATGGATTTGCACATATGTCATACCAAATATCTTCACTATATATTTTCCTTGACTCAGGAAAATCTCATCGGTCCTCTGTCATACTTCTTATCCCAAGAAGTAGTGCATCATACTTAGATCCTTCGTCTTGAAATCAGAAGTCAAAGCTTACTTGTATCCAACAACAAGGCTTTCTGAATAAGTCATCAAAATCAAGATCTTGTCACCAACATTGTAATAATATAGGTTTGGATCAGCAACACTCTTGCTGAAACCCAAACTCATCAAGAATCCATCCATATGATATAGTTTCCAACTCATGGATGGTAGTACGGATGAAGTGTATCAGGCTTACTGGATCAAGTGTCTCATCACAGATAACTCCCTTTGTTTGTGAGAAACCTCTGGCTATATATCTCGTTTTGTATTTCTCGACACTTCCATCAGCTGCATGCTTGATCTTATAGATCCACTTGGAAGTCATCACATACTTCCCTTCTGTTCTCTGAACAATATACTATACATCATTCTTAAGATATATTGGTATTCTTCTATTATGGCATCTTTCCATACATGTTCTCTTGTTGCTTCTCTATGACAAGGAGGCTCATAATCAATGATGTGGTGCATGGTTGAAGAGTAGCTCGAAAAATATCTTTGTTCTCTCGAGATGTGCCTTGAGAGGCTTGTATGTTTCTCTACCACTACAAAGTGAGCCTAGGCAGGCCTTTTATGCCTTACTACAATATCTCTGAACATATCAACTGGAGCAATTGGATCAGAAGGAATAATGTATGTTTCCCTCTGAACTGTTGAAGGGGGAGAAGGTGTTGTCTCACTGTCAATCTCCATCTAAGATTCTCTGGATATTTGAGAGGCTATCTTTTATTCAAGGAAAACATCTCTCCTTGTCTCAGTCTATCTCTGACTAGGGATGTCGATCTGGAATGTCTTCGAAGATTCAATGTTATCTCATAAAAGTTTCATTTCTCCCTGAAGGGTCTGGCTTGGACTTCTTCTCTTTGGGTACATGAAAATACACTAGGCACCAAAATAAACTGAAGTGTTCAATCTCATGCTTTACTCCGGTGAAGGATTCTTCGGGAGTTATGTTTTTAAAAGTCTGGTGAAGACTCTTGTTCTGAACATATACTGTGTCATGCATGCTTCTACACATAAAATCACAGAAAGATTCTGATCATGCATTATTGCATTGGTTTCCTCAATGATGGTTCTATTCTTCCTCTTTCTCAAATATTTTTTACTCTCTTTGAGTCAAGTAATTCCCTCTGAAGGATAAACATCTTCCTTTGTTGTTAACCTGTCTGGAACAAGAAAAACAAGAGGAACCAAAATAAGAAGATCTCCTAAAGGAGAATAATGAGTACATATCTAGAATCAAAACAATTTAAGAATTGTTGTTGCAGCTACAACACCTACTTGTAATGTAGCAAAATTTAGAAATATAGGTTAGAGGAATGACAATTACAACAATCAAACCTGGAGTCTTCACTTCCAGTGTGTTGTTCCTCTGAATACACTGAGATCCCTCTGGATCCATGACTTCAGCAAAAGGTTCCTTCCTCCTGCAATTTCCCTCATGACAATGATACAAATAATATATATACAAGTGCATACTTGAGGGTGTTGATGTGATTTCTCCAATGGCACCTGGTGTAATGTTCCTGACTTGGCTAGTCTAGGAAATGTTGTTAATGTGTATGTAGGATCTATTGTTTACAACATATAAATGATCATACAAATAATAAATGCGACAAGGACTGCAAAGTTTATATTATGATATCTATGTGGATTACAATAGGCAGAATGCAGTTGAATAAAATAACAACACTCGGCTAGATTAGAAGACAAAAGGATCTTATCCAGAATACAAATAAGAAACTAAAAGATAATACCCAGAATATGTGAGTGTTGTGGAAACAATGGGTGCGCTGGGAATATGGCAGCTCTGACGGTAACTGTTGGAAATCTGGAAAGTTCTCCCTGGGAGCTATAATTCTCAGAATGTCCTGGAAACTATCCCAAATGATGTGCCCTGCTCTAGTCCTCGGTACTGGTATCTGTCGGACCCCTCTGCTGATGAGTCTGGACCCTAGATGGATACCCCTGGGGTAATGCGCCCCTCTTCTTTTGGCAAAATGTGTCCTAGTGATTCCACCATCGGAATCAGACGAGATATGTCTCAAAATGACCGCCTTGGTCTACTGGGAAATGGGTCGGAAGGGTTTCCCTGAATCTGGTCTGATGCTCGCTCTGGAACCCCAAATGTGCCTGCCAAAAGTGTCACACATCCAAGTCTGGAAAATGCGTCCCAGTTGATTCCTCCATCGAAATCTGATGAGGAACCAGGCAAAAGATGTGCCTTTCCCTCCTCTCAAATGGGTCGAAGGGAAATCTCAAAATTCTCCTTGGATGGGATAAGTCGACTAAAAACCCTCTCAGACACTGCGCTCTCACTCTGGATGAATGTGCCCTTACTGCTGAACACTGTGTAACTGCTACTAAAAAATGATGGAAGACTTGAATGATCTTCTCGGTGACTAGGGTGTGTCTCTCAACACTGAAATCAACCAACTGGTGTCTTCCTCCTGGAATCCACTGAACTATCTCTTCTAAGATGCGCCTCTTCTCCTCAATGACAAGTCATAATCTGCATAATGATGAATTAGGTCGTTGATTCTTCTCTTATAGCTTTCCAAAACCCTAATTCACTGTTGAAACCCTAATTCATTGTTGACCTTTTCCATCCAAGTGACTTTTAATTTATTTTATTATTCCTTGATTAAATCACTTAATTAATTAATCATTTTACCTCTAAAAAGTGATTTATCCATCCTTATGGCTTCTCCAACCACTGAAAGTCAATTCTCATCAGCTTATCATGTAGTGCGCTTCTTCCCGATTCCGATGAGCTATTACACTAAGAGGTTTCTCCAAGTAATATGCCCATTATGACCTTCTTAGTGAAATTAATTAAGATATGACCCATAATAACTCAAAATTACAGAAATCGTCGGAATGCAATGAAACCAAAACCAAGTTGTGCGAAATGGATCCTGATGATGAATGATGCAAGTCGGGCCCAATAAAACCCCTCAACATCTCCTGAAATATCTGTCACCCCTATCTGGCTACTCTGGTAGGCATAACACTCTGTAAATTTATAATGTCCCAAAATGGGGACATTACAGTCCTCCCTGTCACAATATTGCTTGTCCTCAAGAAATAACTGAATCCAACTACATATGATATCGGGGTCCCATATCCACCTGTGTGACACAAGGTAGAATCCCCTCAAGATATGGTATCTCCAAGTGCTCACCACGCATGACACCCACATGCTCATGATGAGTAAAATGATCAATGGCCGAGGAATCTCAGTCAACTCCCTGAGTAACCACTCTACTCGAAACTCAACTCCATCAAATGTTGAACTACCAAGCACTCCAATCCCTGGATCCCATATCAGAATATCAACTACAATGCCCTGTGGAGTATAGTTATGTAACATATCAACACCATGAGTCTCCTACAAATAACACGTGGCCTCAACCCGAAATGGTTCTATCCTACCAAACCATACCAAACTCAACACGACCCCCACCGAATGAACATCATGTTGCCATAGTGAGGTACTACAAGACCTCAATGAATCACCAGTCAGTGACTTTCTCTCCCCAATACTGAAAATCAATGGAAAATCAAAGTGACTCCCCCCTGCAAACGTCCGCTCTTCTCCATCAATCAATGAAATTTCTCGTCCTGTAATCCTAGGGTCCCATGCTAGTCTCTGACAAGGACCATCATGTTGATGTTGCTCTACTATGATCATGACTGTCTGCTCAAAGTATCCATACTAGACCCTCCACTCATGGATCCTCATAATATGAAACAAACTATTGACCAAATGGACTCCCGGATCCCATGTCAAATTTGGAAGTTCATCACTTCCAATCCCCACTAATTGTTGGTGTTCCCTACTGGTAATTGTCTAAAGCACTCCACCCTCATCCCAATGAGAGTCTGAACATGTAGCAACCTCTGAGATATCCTCTGTCCCATGGCCTAGGATACTCCCCATCATGCCCATGGCCTCAACTGTTTGCCCCTGATGATCCACCCCTATCCTGATGAATGCAATCAAGACACTCTTGTCAAGTGGTCTCAACCTACCAACTCTCCATGTCCCCTACCACTGTCTAGCTCCCCCTGTGTTGCTATCAATGATGAAAGTATCGAGAAAGGCTATCATAAATATCTGCAACCAACTGTAAGACTGGAAAGTATCATATGCTTTGGTCAATCCAAAGGACTTAACCAAAAGCTTGTCCATCGGCACCCATGGTAAATAATTGCCCGTAGTCATCACTGAACACCAACCATCGGGTACAATGGTAGGTACCTCCACCAATTGTGGGTCAATCATTCTCCATCCATCATCACTCACGCAACTTCTGCTACAGTGAAGGTGATCTCCCAGATCTGTATATTGCTACAAGGGAGAGGAATCTCCCTGCTCTACTAAGTACATCTCCTCCTTGTAATCCAGTGCATCCCCCTAAATCCCACTGTACAACTTTGTATGTCTTTGTGAACTACCACTCATCACTGTGTTCCCCTGCATACTCATGTGATCTCATGTATACACATCAAACATCTTGGATCTTGGGTGTACTATGGGTTCATCCTCTACATGAAGGTCAACCAATCCTGGAACACAAATGGAAGTGTCCTCATAACTGCCCCTGGCTCTGGAATCCCCATGTGTACGTGTGTGCTCAATTGTCTCAACGCCCCTCGTGAAGGGTGGTCCCTGTGACCTATGTACATCCTCATGTATCTTTGGATCATACCTCTCCATAATCATCAGTGATCCCGGGTACTCCTCATGCTCCTCCCTCAACTAGTGCTCCATTGCTAAACCACCAACATCCTCTCGCAATGTGGCTGAGGGATATATCTAACTCTCTGTTGAAATAGATGTAGTGGATCTTTATCTAATTTCCTCAAGGAGCTCCTCTGATCTGGACTCTGATTCTTGAAGGGTTGTCTGTGTGCCTTCCGAGAATCTCTGTGTGCTCACCAACTCATGAGTGAGTCGGTCCACCTCAACCTCATACTCCCTCATTTCCATGTGATACATCTCGCCAACCTCCAATAGGTAGTCCCTATCCCTCAACAATTGTTGGTAGTCAACCCTCATCAAAATCACTCTCTCCCTAAGTGTATGGAATTCATCAATGACAAGTCCCCCATCTAAACTATCATGTGTCATCGAGGCCCTCCAACAATAACCTGCCACCAATGCATGTGTATCATCAATGCATCTAGTGGCTGCCATGATCATGTCCTCATTGACTCTCAACTGTCTTGTCAAGTGTCATGACTCCTGGTCACAATCTCGTTGAGGTGCTATCTCATGCCTCTCGCTGCTAGTGTCAACAATGGCATCCCCAACAACACACTCCTCAAAATATAAGGCATTGAACTGCCCACTTCGCCATGTGCTACTAAGTCCTCATGTATGCCACTGCACGCCATCACCAACTGCGACCCCTATCTAAATCGCACCATATCTTGTATGGGCAGCTGTATCATCCTATGCACTCACCCTACTAATATCATCTGCGCCTGGATCCCATACAGATGTGTCCAGAAACGTGTTATGGTCATTCCGACCAATAAGGAGTGCATCCTCATCACTGTAGATCGATCCTGAGAGTAAGGGTCCCAAAAAGCTGTTGGTCTCCACAACCTGGTCCATCAATGGAATCTCCAAGAGTGGTGATTCACTCTCCTCATACTGATAGGTATGTGTAAGGTCAACTATCTCCAAGCCATACCTCTCCTCCTGGGTCTGCAGATCCATATGTNCCTTGTGTACAATCCCCACACAAGGCTCCTCTACCATATCAGGAATGCCACTGATATCCTCATGTGTCATGGCTAGCATAGGTGACTGAGAAGATGAAAAATGTGGCTCACTCATCATAGGAAGCTCATCATTCTCCATTCATGAATTCATGGAAGCCATGTCTACACCCACTAGTAGGTCATCCAACCTCCTAATCTCATCATGTCTAAGTGCCAACACATATGAATACTCACAAGTGTCACCATTATGTTGAAGTCTTGAATCCTCAACATTACTTGATGGGGAAGATGAAGGATATGTGCTATCCTCCTGTCCATACAACTGTCCCTCATATGCGTAAGAGTCACTGGCCTTATTGGATTCCTCCAAATAGGCATCTATGATTGCATTCACATGCATCTCCTCATCCTCGCTGTCATAGTGCACCTCAACAATGTGCACCTTCTCTTTACCCCTACATCTGTGATTTGGCTTCCAAGGCACCTTGCAATTGTAGAAATGCTCCCTGCATCTAATGGGTGTAGGCTCCATTTGTTCTCCTGTCAATCCACTCGTTGGTAATGATGTATCTAGATCCTTATCTGATTTTCCCCTTAGGCTGGTAGGAAAACCAGCTCTGATACCACTATAATGTTCCTGATTTGGCTAGTCTAGGAAATTTTGTTAATGTGTATGTAAGATCTATTGTTTACAGCATATAAATGATCATACAAATAATAAATGTGACAAGGACTGCAAAGTTTATATTATGATATCTCTGTGGATTACAATAGGTTGAATGCGGCTGAATAAAATAACAACACTCGGCTAGATCAGAAGACAAAAGGATCTTAGCTGGAATACAAATAAGCAACTAAAAGATAATACCCAGAATATGTGAGTGTTGCAGAAACAATGGGTGCGCTGGGAATATGGCAGCTCTGACGGTAACTGCTGGATGTCTGGAATTTTTCCCTGGGAGCTATACTTCTCAAAATGGCCTAGAAATTGTCCCAAATGATGTGCCCTGCTCTAGTCCTCAGTATTGTTATCTTTTGTACCCCTCTGTTGATGAGTCTGGACCCCGGATGGATACCCCTGGGGGAATTCGCCCCTCTTCTTCTGGAAAAATGCATCCTAGTGATTCCACCATCAGAATCGAATGAGATATGTCTCAAAATGACCGCCTTGATCTACTGGGAAATGGGTCGAAAGGGTTTCCCTGAATCTGGTCTGATGCTCTCTCTGGAACCCCCAAATGCACCCGCCAAAAGTGTCGCATGTCCAAGTCTAGAAAATGAATCCCAGTTGATTCCTCCATCGGAATCTGATGAGGAAATAGGAAAAATATGTGCCTTTCCCTCCTCTCAAATGGGTCGGAGGGAAATCTTGGAATTCTCCCTGGATGGGATAAGTCGACTAAAAACCCTCTCAAAAGCTACGCTCTCACTCTGGATGAATGCACCCTTGCTATTGAACAATGTGTAACTACTGCTAAAGAATGATGGAAGACCTGAATGATCTTCCCAATGACTAGGGTGTGTCTCTCAACACCAAAATTAGCCAACTAGTGTCTTCCTCCTGGAATCCACTGAACTATCTCTTCTGAGATGCACCTCTTCTCCTCAATGACAAGTCATAATCTGCATAATGATGAATTAGGTCGTTGACTCTTCTCTTATAGCTTTCCAAAACCCTAATTCATTTTTGAAACCCTAATTTGTTGTTGACCTTTTCCCCCCAAGTGACTTTTACTTTATTTTATTATTCCTTGATTAAATCACTTAATTAATTAATCATTTTACCTCTAAAAAGTGATTTA
>JZKD02S1103359.1:181114-195476 GCA_000966675.3 Picea glauca
ACATGGAATCTATGTAGGGATTCAGAGAGACTCGGAAGTGTAGAGTCCACAATTACAAAGAATTACAAAAGAACATGTTGAACTAAAAATTGTTAAGAGGAGCCAGTTGGAATAGGTGGGTGGCCACCAATATCCACCTGGATCAATGAGGTTATTTCGGCTTCCGCTATCAACAATAAAATGCAACGGGGTCCCCTTCACCCACATCTATGATTGGAAAAAGTGTTCCCTCTCCTTAGGATCCTATGGTTCATTTGGTTGGATTGTTGTGGTCGCGACAATAGAAGTGGGTTCTGCATCAATTATTTGTCTCATTTTATTATTGTCTGAATTGGAGTCTGAGTCGGGGCTCAACTTTGTTTCTTTGAGCCCAACCATCAATGAATGTTTCGAGTGACATTCATTGGTATTGTGCCAAGGGATTTTGTGGAAGTCGCACCACTTCCTAGTGTCCTTCTTCGCCTTCTTGTTACCCTTCTTTTCATGTGGCTTGGACTAGTTGTATTAAGGTTGATTGTTCTGTGAGTTAGGGTTGCCATTAACATACTTTGGTTGTTGTGAATTTGCAAACCCAAATTATTGCTTGTTTTGCTGCTTAAATTTCTACTCGATTTTGACACCATATCTATAAGCGGATCTTGGTGATGAGATGTCCAGAAACTCCATTTCGGTTTGAATGTACCTGTGTAGAGCCCCTCAGATTTTAGAACCAAATGCCGCTCAAATTCTTTGATACCCAGTTTGGTGCGCAAGGTATGGAAGGTATTTGTGAACTCTGGAACTGTTTGGCCCCGCTTTTGATGCAGCATGGTCCATCTCATGTACTGGTCATCATAGTTTCCCACAGGGTAATATTTCTCCTTGACCGCATCCATAAAAGAATCTCAAGTGGGCTCGGCCCCAAATATTCCAGACTCCTCTTTGGAATTTTTCTCCCAGTAAGTTTTCCACCAATATTTGACATGGGGGAGAGTCTTAAGAAGCGCAAAGGTGATTTTTTCTCTGTCAGAAAAATTGTGAACAGAGAAATAACCTTCTATCAAATTTTACCATTTTTCCAAATCATCCGCATCGATCTAAATTTCAAATACGGGAATATAAAAATTAAATTATACCTTGAATGGGGTAGTGTCTCCAAAGAGACTTCTTGACGAAGACGCACCTGTTATTTTCGGTAATCATTGAAGGACATGGACAAAATTCTCCAACATCACATGCCTCTGTTGCGCAAGGGATTCCGCGAGAAATAGCTTGATAGATTATTCTACTCCATCGTTCCTCATCTCTTCCACCATGGGAGGTCGCTTGGGATAGCGAGAGCGGTTTTCCTCAAGAGAAACTAGCTCGAGACCCAACTCTTTATACCCTGACCTCATCGAGAACATGCACTAAGAAACGAAAAGGAGTAGCCTGCTCCAATACCACTAATCCGGATTATTTTGAGAACGAAATGAAGGCAGAGATATAATAATGAAATATGCAGAGATATTTCAATAAACACATAGATATAGTAATGCACAATTTGTATTAATGAGAGAATGTACAGAAACTATAAAATTAGAGAGTGAATGACTCACTAGAATGGTGGAAGCTTATCTCTAAGAAGATATTTGATGGCTACGCTCATTCGTAAGAATATGATGTTTACAATGAGGCTCTAAAGGCACTTTTTACATAAATAAATTCCAAAACCCTAACCCCAAAAAATGAAACTCCAAAAGGTTTGCAAGCCTCGACAGGGGTAGTTGGTATGTCAACTTCCCAAGGGTGTAACTTTTGCATATGATCTTTGTTTGGGGCGCGTGATAGCTCATTTGAAAGTTCTATCCAAGGACTACACATTTTTTCATTGCACTTTGACTAATGCCTAAAGTGTGATTGTGGCAGGCCCAAAAAACGTTGTTTATGGCCTCAAAATGGCCCCGAAAGTTTAGGACCCGAAAAGATGTAGAAAAACTACCAAGGTGGAAACCCCTGTTTTGAGGCAATGGAATAGGTGGGTGGCCACCGATTTCCATATGGATCACTACAAAAGACTTAAACTATTTAAAATTAACAAAGACCTCAATTTTATTTCGAAGAAAATAGATCCATGTGTTCCTCAAGAAATCATCTATGAGCAAAACATAATACACAGATTTACATAGTGATGGAATGGGAATAGTTCCAAACACATCATTTTGTATACTTAATATTAAGTTACTTAGCCTATAGAAAAAGTCAACCCAGTTAGGTCACTTGAAGGACTATAAATAGAGGGCGCTTGAGCTCATTTGCACTCACATTCTCAAAACTGCATAAGGACAAGTGGTGTGCATGACTGGAGGAGAGTTGCAATTATTACAGTAGTGACTTGCTCGTTGGTTATGGTTTGGAATTTCTGCTTTGGTTATGGTTTGGATCTTCTATTTGGCAGGCTAGCTTTGGAGAGAGATACGCTACCTTGATTTGCTATTGGTTCTAGGGTTTGCTTCCATAATTATTCTATATGTCAAGGTTAAGGTGCTCAGGGGTGGCCTTTGTGCCTATGGTTGGGTGACAATATTAAGATATTGTCTACGGTTAAACGAGCACATCTAAATTATTCTAACAGGTTATGGGCCCACACCACCTTCGGGACATTCTAACCATTGGAAGGTAGTGCGGCAGTTCTTTGTTAAGCTGTGTATGGCACCAGTTACAGTTGCAGCTAAGTTTTTTTATTGTGCAGCTGCAACAAACCCTAACCCTTGTGTTTGGTCACTTCTAGTGAAACGTTTGACCTAATTCCTTGACATCCTAGTGCGCCCTAGCCTAGCGCACCTCTTGGTACCCTCAGCTAGCAAAAACGTTAGGTTTTAATTTTTGGTCAAATTCAAAGTTTGAATGATCAAAGTCATAGGTTGACTGGTCAAATTCAAAGGTTGATTGGTCAAAGTCAAAGGTTGATTTCTGGTCTAAATGATTTTGTTGTCAAAGTTGAAATTTTAGAGTTTGTAGCTTGTTCTAATCATTGAATCTTATGATTCAATTTCTAATATCTTCTTGTCAAGATGGTATCTAGTTTCATATTGGAAGACAAGTTGGGCGATGCAACAAGATTTCAAAGGTATGCACTTGTATATGTTATCCAAGTTATATCATCTAGCAAAACATGAGTTTGTTTGGGAAAGTACTAGAGACCTTGTCCAAACTGTAAATCTTGGATTCGGTGCATTCAGAGGAACAAGCGCACCCTCCATAGCAGTTGAGGATTTAGGTTCCAAGTTTGATTAAATTGTTAAGTTTCTAATATTCATATATCAAGGGTGATTGTTTCTACATTACAAATTGTGAAAGCAGTGTTTGAAGGGTTGAATATATTATTTCTAGGTGCAATGAATACTTGATTGCATATTAATACCATTGATATAGATGCTTATTGTACTTGTTTGCAAGATGAACTAACATCTCCTCTAGAGAGATACTTTGTGTTTTCTCTCAAGAAGGTCACCTCGGTCATACTATGATGATCACCATGAAATTGTTATTCATTATTGTTACCATAGATATGTTATGAAAATGTTATTATACTGGAAATGTTTTTATTGTTCTTGTCTCTGGCAGGTTATCTTACGAGATTTCCATGAAGGCTACCATGGATATATATTTGTTTGTTACAAACAGGTTACTATGAAAGAATGATTGATCACAACACTAAAAAAGTGTTGAAGAATGTTGTCTGCAATTTTCCTTATTATCGTTCTTGTTCCAGGCAAGTCATAGTTGATAGCTCTAGGAGGGACCTGCAGTGACAGTTGCAAGCATGGAGCAGATGACTTCATCAGTGGTGAAGCATATGGTCTCACCAAGTATCAATTATAATGGAAGCATGGAAAGAAAAAGGAGTTTTGGATTTCCTTCACTCATATGCATGTCAACCCTCTCAGTAAACAGGTATGTACAATATGTTTCATTTATTTATGAAGTTCTCACATAAAACTTTCATTTGTTTCTTGGAATCAAAAGGGAAAAATATTTAATAAGCTCGAGAAATTCAAGAACTTGTAGAGATCTTATCTGAAAATAAGTTAAAGATATTGAGGTCCGATAATGGAGGGAAGTACACCTCAAATGATCTCAAGACATTATGCAGAGAGGACGGGATTAGGAGGGAGATCATCACTTCCTACAATCCTCAACAAAATGGTGTGGAAGAAAGAAGGAATTGTTCAATTGTGGAAGCAGTAAAAGCCATGATCCATGATCAAGACTTACTGATGCATATGTGCATTGAAGAAACCAGAACCGTGATGAGTTGCATGATAAAGATCTTGTAGATCCCAGGATTGCATATACAGAGAGGTAAGAATGTTATATTAGACATGGTAGAATCACATAGATCTGAAGATCCACACCAAGATAAAACTAAGAAGGGAAGACCAACTTGGGCTCTTGAGATCATTCAAGATGCAGAGAAGCATGGTGATCCAAATAGAACTTTCAGAGAAAGAAAGAAGTCAAAACCATATTCCAGTTACAAAACCTTCCACCTTTGAGGAAGCAGTCAAGCAGAAAGAATGGAAGGAGGTTATGATGGAAGAATATCAATCTATCATGAAAAATTGTGTATGGGAAATTGTGTCTATATGAGTTTACAAGATAAAAACATGCAACAAATGAAAGTATCGATAAATACAAGGCATGATTCAGGGCTAGAGGTTTCTCCCAGAAGGAGGGAGAAGACTATGATGACAGTTTGTTCCAATAACCAGATATACCTCTACCTGAGCCATTATATCTCTTGCAGTATCCATGGGTTGGAGTTTACATCAGATGGATGCAAAGACTTTTCTTCTCAACGGAGTAATTGAAGAAGAAGAATATGTAAAGAAACCTCAAGGTTTTGAGGTATACCAGAAAGATACCCATGTACGCAGATGAAAGAAGACCTTGTATGGATTCAAGCAACTTGGTGCAGAGTCTCTCATGTAAAGCAGAAATGTGGTGAAAACTTCTGATAACAAAGGAAGTGCATCGAAATGGTTCTTCAAAAGTCCAGGATAATGGATTGAAAATCCATGGAAAACTCCCATGATGACATATCTGAAGAAGTTGAGAGACTATGATCCAGTAGACCTGTCCATGTATCGACAATTGAATGGCTCGTTGATGTATTTGGAGAATACTCAGTCGGGTATTTTCTTTGCTATGAAAATAGTTCCAGGTGGAACCTAGCCATGAAAATTGAAAAATTGCAAAGCATGCCTTGAAATGTCTTTGTGGGACGTTTGAGTTATGATATACATCTGCATGGATCTATCGATTCAGACTGGGCAGGGAGGTAGATGACAGAAGAAGTGCTCCTTGGATATGTTTCAGTTTGAGCTTTGCCACGATATCATGGGCTAGTAGGAAAAAAAAGTTTGTTGCACTCAACATTGCAGAAGCAGAGTATATTGTGGCTTGTGATGCTTGTACAGAAGCAATGTGGCTATGTAAGCTAGTTTCTGGATTGTTTGATCATGTGTTGGATTCAACCGTGATATATTGTGATAACCAGAGCTGTGTGAAGCTCTCAGAGAACCTGATGTTCCATGACAGGTTGAAGCACATTGAGATCAAGTACTATTTTATCTGTGATAAAGTTCGAAGGGGAGAAGTGGTTCTCCAGTATATCTCCACTGATGAGAAGATAGCAGATATTTTGGTAAAGCCTTTGTCCAAGATGAAACGTTTGTGTACTTAAGGGACAAGCTGGACTCGTGGAGATGACTTCCTTATTGGAAAGGGAAGTGATAACTACCCAGGTTGGGAGGGAGCACTGATATGTTATTGATATATGGACAATCATTTTCCAGTTTGGAAAATGGTCTAGGTTGGGCAGTCACTTTCCAGTCCAAAAAGTGGTCCAAGATTCTTGATGGATAGTCATTTTCCAGTTTGGAAAATGGTCCAGGTTGGGAAATCACTTTCCAGTCCGGAAAGTGGTCAAAGATTCTTGATGGACAGTCATTTTCCAGTTTGGAAAATGGTCCAGGTTGCGAAGTCACTTTCCAATTCGGAAATTGGTCCAAGATTTATGATGGACAGTCATTTTCCAGTTTGGAAAATGGTCCAGAACGGACAGTCATGGTCTGATAGATTGTTGATGTACCATAGACAGCGATTCTCCTTCTGGTCAGTGTGGGGGAATGGTCTAGGACAATCATTCTCCTTGGAATTCACTCTGATAAGTGGTCAAGAAGAATGCTCCACCTCTCTGGGCAGTCATTCTTTCGAAGTTCAAAGTTGTGAGCAGTTTCAAAGAATGGTCCAATGTAGGAGGTTGGTGCAGGACAGTCATTTCCGTAGGAAATGGTCCGGACAGTCATTCCCTAGGGCAGACTCATTCTCTCCAGGTTTCACTGTGAATCGTGCTGGAAGAATGGCCTAGTTAGGTTGAATGGTCCAGGTTCAGTAATCAAGGACTGTCATTCCCTAGGGCAGACTCATTCTCTCCAAGTTCCACTGTGAATCGTTCCAGGAGAATGGCTATGTTAGGTTGAATGGTCCAAGTTCGGCAATTAGGGACAATTATTCTTCTATTCTTGGGAGTAATAGTCTAGATAGGCCATGGTTGATGTTTAACTTTCCGAGGGAAAATGCTCTTCCAGATCTCACATATGTGAGTGGAGGAATGGCCCGGATGATTCGGTTTATATTATGATATTGTTGATACAGGTTGATATCAGATGATATGATTGTTGTGGAGACTGTATGTCTCTAGACAATAGTTATATGTTATTGTGATGGATATGATCCATTGGTAGTGACTATGTGTCACTAGTTAGTAGTTGTGTGCTACTAGGAGTGGTTGTGTGCCACTGGATAGTAGTTGTATACTACTATGAATAGACACAATTTTGTTATATTGGATGGCATTGTTCTGATTGTCATGAAGACTATCTAGTTGATAGTGATGATGATGCTCGTGATTTGATCATGAGATAGTCTGTGTGGCTATGATGATGATATCGATTGAATGGTATGTTTGTGCTCAAGGCCATTGCCTTTAATACCTCCCTAGCTAGGAGGGAGTCTTGATATTACGGTAACTATGGGAGGTATTAAGATCTACGTGTAACCTTGACGAGACTAGAATATTTTGAGAAGCAAGAGAAACCCTAAAACGTTGGATAATAACCCTATAAAACAAGTCGACTCAAGAGAATAATTAATATTAAGTTATTAGCCTCCAGAAGAAGAAGTCGGCCCAGTTAGGTCACTTGGAGGACTGTAAATAGAGGGTGCTTGAGCACATTGCACTTGCATTCTCACAACTACATAAGGACAAGTGGTGCGCATGATTGGAGGAGAGTTGCAGTTGTTGCAGTAGTGACTTCCTCTTTGGTTATGGTTTGGAGTTTCTACTTTGGTTATGGTTTGGATCTTCTACTTGGCACACTAGCTTTGGAGAGAGATACGCTACCTTGATTGGATATTTGTTATAGGGTTTGCTTCTGAAATTATTCAGTCTATCAAGGTTAAGGTGCTCGGGGGTGGCCTTTGTGCCTATGGTTGGGTGACAATATTGAGATATTTTCTACGGTGAAACGAGCACATATACATTATTCTAACACCTGGGTCATTTTAGACTTATCTTATCCATGTGGAGTCTCTATGTTTTGTTCCACTCTATCAAAAGGCTGATTATTTGTTAAAAATTTTGTGATCGGCATCACATGAGCTCTTGATATTTCTGGTGTTGGTAAGAATTATAAATAAAACAAGTCATAAGTTGCAACTGTCGGTAGGTTGATATTCCATTTCGAAAGGATAATGTGAGGGTTGTTGTGGAAAATGACATTGGTTCGTTTATTTTTACAATTGTAGATTGCAATGATTTTACTAATGTTATTTTGGGTGTTATAAAGAATGTTGTGGCCTTTCGAATATTCATTTCAGTTGCAATAAATTGTCGATTGACATTTTCATATAACTATTGGAGTATTACTTGGTAACATGTGGACATACATTGAATGTAATAGCTAAAGTTTGAATCCTAAATGATTTCACATGAACTTTTTCACATTATCCCTTCATTATTTATCACTTTTCTTAAGTATACTCCCTTTGTCATTAAATAATGCAAAGGTTTACTTAATTACAGATTTGATATATCTGTATTTCAAGAAAAACAAATTGCCTAGTCATTGTTTTCATTTTTCATTTTCTTTTCATTAATCTTGTTCATGTTTGAGAAAAGTTATATTGAAGAATGCATGTATAAGATTGAAGTTTCAGGTTGGCTAAAAAAACCTTGAAGAGAGAATTATTGATGATGAATGAATTTTGGTGTTTTTCCCCTCTTATACACTATCGCTTTTTTGTTTATCCCCTGCATACTTGATCTACTATATTGTAAACAGAACCTTACAAAGTCATATTTAATTGTTGGTCAATTGAGAGAGGGGGTTGAATCAGTTGTTACCATGCTTAAACAATTATGCTTATTTTAAACTCTTTACAAATCACTCAATCACAATCACAATAATGCAGGGAGATAAGCAATAGAATATTCAACATCAATCACACACATGAAATATACAGAGACAAATATTTCCTGAGGAAACCCATAAAGGGAAAAACCACTTCTTCTTGATATGATAAGTAATCTTTATTTTCTATACATTATCACTCTTATGAGCACCAACTCATTGTGAGGCTATCACCTTTGTTCTGCAAGTTGCAACTTGCTGAGAGCACCAACTCTCTGGTTTCTCTAGAACCCACTAGAAGGAAGCACCAACTCCCTGGTTTCGCTAGCACCCACTAGAAGGAAGCACCAACTCCCTAAGTGTTCCAGCACCAACTAGATGGAAGCACCAACTTCCAGTCACACAGGCATTGACATGTATCACAGAGAACAATAGTTCTCCCTCGCACCACCCTGCCACACTGATTTTTTTGGCTGCAACCAGATGGAAGCTACAACTCCTTGTGTTCAAGCACCCACTTGAAACTCTAAGGACACCAATCCTCCCTAGCACCTCCCTACCACCCTGAAATATAAATCTTTGCCTTTTTCAACTTTATCACAGTGATATAGCATTTATCTATGCCTTACCAGTCTCATCACTATTATGCTACACTGTTCTTCTCTACCTGCATCAGTGCCTCTCTCCTCGTGTCTGTTGCACTTTCTGTTCTTCTCTCATATATGCATTTATGTTCCTTGCTTCTTCTACGCTTCAACTCCTGCACACCGCATGTTTCTACCCGCATCAATCACACTCAACAGCAGCCCTCATCTCTTCTTTGTTCTGTGTTTTTATACTCTCTGTGCACCTTCTGCATACATCATGTGCAACGCCTCTGCATGCTCTTTACAGTGTCACTATTCTTCCCTACAGGTTGTTCACTGCAGCGCTTCCTCACTCATCCATAGCTCGACAGCAGAATCACTTCACTTCTTTGTTATGCATGCTTTACTCATGTCAAGTCATCTCCTGATCATCATGGCAACTCTTCATCTTCTCTAGCGGTTTTGTTCCCTGTGAGTTCATCATCAATGGTCGTTATGCTGAGATTCCTTAGCTTCTCTGGCAGTCAAGACTCTTTGTATTCTCTTTCAGTTATAGCCAGTCAATTATGGATTCTTTGGCTTCTAAGCCCCTTCCTTCATGTGACCATTGGCAGTGACCAATCGCCTAATCAAAAAGGCACTTCCCGATTTCTATCTAGTGAGTGCTAGCTCCTTTTCATGATATGACCTTGGGCTATGAGCTTCATGTGACCACACATTTGCAGGCGCGTCCAAAGGTGGTTTAGACCAACTACTTTTCGCCCGAGCATGTTCTGGCCCCATAATGGAGCACGACCATTGATCTCATGATCTTGATGGTGCTCCTGAACGGACGGTTCAGATCTATCCTCTCAAGTCTGTGGACCAGATATCTCCTTCCTCCATCAACGGCTGAGATTTACTCCATGATCCGGGCTCCGTGAGATTCAAATCTCAAACCTTGTTGTTGTTGACTAGATATCTTCCGGAATGGAAGATCTGTTGACATCTGTCCTCTTCAATCGATGGCTCTACCTTCTTTCCTTTGTGCATGTGCAATCCTTGGTCTCAGCGATCAGAGGACACGTGTCCCTCCAAACCAACAGACGAGATCGATTTCGCCTTTCGGTCTTCAGGATTTTCGATTCTCAAACTCCGCTTGCTCCCGGATCATTTCACCTGGAGTCCACGATCCAACGACGCGTGTCCCCCTCGGATCAACGGTTGAGATCCCCTTCGGGTCTCCAGACTTCGGAGATTTCAAGTCTCAAACTCTCGTTTGCTCTTCCTTTGCTTTTTCCCGGAGTTGACAATCCACTGACATGTGTCCTCTTTAATCCAACGGCTATCCTCCGCTCTAGGTACTTTGGCCTTCGGGACTTCAGGTCTTTGGGCGAGTACTGGTGGTAAAACTCCCGAAGAAAAACTCCCGGAGTGACGTAACTCTTGCGTCAGTCGATGACGTGTCATGAGCCGAGCAGCTGCCATGTGTCACTCGAATTTGTGATTTCCACGTACCTGAAATGTCGAATCAACTTGACACTTGTCATTGTCTAATTGTGCCACGTGTCCTTACTGACGTAGTCTGCTGACGTGGTCTACCATGATCTAACGATCATTGTCTAATCTCCAGATCCGACAATTGACGGAACTTTGCATTCCGGGGATTTCAAATCTCAAACTTTCCTGAGTGTAAACTCCTCGCATCTCTATATCCGAAGTGAATGTTGTTCATTTGATCAGGATCTTGGATCGACGGCTTGATCTTTCTGTGATGCAACTTTGCTAGCTTATCATGTCATTCCACTCGAAATTGCTCCGATGGTTGTGATCAAATCGTGACTTCGCGTGTCAGGTGTTTGAACGTGAGCCAACCCTGACTCTTCTAACTCCCGATATCTAAAATACTCTAGATCAACGGCCCACAGCCCTCTATGATCCAACGGTCCAGATCTTATCGGGACTTCGCGTTTCGTGAGTTCCTACAAGTCTTACCTTTGACTTTTCCAGATCGCGAGTCAGTGAAATGTTGATCTCTCGCCACCTGTCCTCTGGATCCAATGGTTCAAATCTTATTGCGATTTCGCATTTCGCAGAGTTGGAGGATGTCTCTTGGCCTTATCCTCTTCGCAGTTATACTGGATCTGACGGTTGTTGGTCCTCGGCACTCAGATCCAACAGATCAGATTTGTACTTCTCCTCTGTGCTTCCTTTGGTCACTGGACTCTGATCTAACGGACATCGGGTATTCAGGATTGGTGATCCAACGGCCACTATTGCTCCTCCTTCTGAGCTTTGGCTTTCTCAAATCTCTAAGTTTCAAAGGCCACGACCTTTGATCCTTCTGCGAGCCTTGATGTATGAGATCTCGTCTGTGCATCTCAGAATGTTATCTCTCCTGAGCTTTGATCTCTGCATATTGTTTGCTTCTTCACCTAATCTTACGTTGTTCTAGTTTCGCCATCGATGCACACTATGATCTTGCCATCAATGACAAGCACACTATGCATGTAAACATGTCATCGTTGTTGTTGTTTTTTCCTGTAGACATGCCATCGTTGATGTTGTTCTTGCCATCAATGCCAAGCACACTATGCATGTAAACATGCCAACAATATCCCCCTTTGGCATTGATGGCAATCCTGAACGACTGCGCTAATCTGTTTGGACCTCCAACTATAGCATCTGGACCACTCATTTTCTCCCCCTTTGACATCAATGTCAAAGAAAACATGCTCCCCTTGATTTTTTGCAGTACTTGTCGGAGGTATCAGATATTCAACAATACATACTCCTCCTGACAGGATGGATTCTCTTATTTGTATCTAACCCACAGTCTTCTTTTGATTCTTGGACCTGTTTATCTTCAGCTTCAGTTGTGTCCTCTATAGCAGACTCAATATTGTTCACCTCTCTCACTGAGACTCCTTCATCAACCTTTTCTTGTCATAACTGAATGACTCCCCCTGTCACACTTATCTAATCTTCTATTGCAGTAACTTCATTTTTCTTCCGTGATGCCTACAATTCAAGTCTTTTATGACCATATTCATTACAATAAAAAACCATTACAAACACTCACATACCTGCTTTCCATTTTTACAAATGAAGGACATGTGTTAGACTTCTTAGGAGTACTGATTTCTTCCTTGTTGTATCCAAGACCGGATTTGTCATTTGGTGATCTCTGACTATCCAAGATCTCATCCAGGGTCATGGAGTTGTTCAAGAACTTGATTTGGGTGTTTGACTTCTCAACCTTCACAACTTTTTCTTCCGGCTTATGACATGATTCTTCTTTTACTTCTTATTTTCTTGCATGGGAGGATTCAATATCAACATCATTATCTGTCCTTATGCCTTTAGCCACCACTTTTCCTGAGTTTACATTTTTCACCTTACAATCTTTGGACGTGAACACCTCTTCACAACCTCTGTCACACATTTGACTTATACTGAGCAAATTATGTTTCAAATCAAGCAGATCATCTTAAGAATCTCCTTTACCATTGCTCAAGCTCACCATCCCTTTATCCTTGATTTTACCTAGTTCATCATTTTCAAAGATCACATTTCATGTTTTGCTTTTCCTTATAGGCAGAAGCTTATCCTTTTTCTCTAGACATGTGCTTGGAACATCCAATGTCTATATTCCAGGAGTCCTTTTGTTTTTGAGTTGAAAGTACTAGACCACATTTTTCACTATCTTTCCTTTTCCATGTGTTGGCCTTTCTAGCTAAGAGCTTTATCCTTGGCTCTGCTTTTTAATTCTTCAAATGGCAGTTTGCGGCTTTGTGGCTGAAGTTATGACAGTCATAGAATTCAATTTCATTGTTCAATAGGTCAAAGTGATTGTTGCAACGTTGTATACTCATTGATTGTTCATTATTTCTTGACCTCCTGAGTTGCATGTCTCTAAACTTAATTTGACCATTTGCAATCTGTGGTTGTTTGTTACTTGGTTGTCTCATTCTTTGTTGTGGCGGATATTTATTTCTTGGGTGTCTTGATTTATTATGTCTAAATCTTAAAGAACAATTTACGGCTTTGTGGCCAAAGTTAGAACAGTAGAAACAATATCCATAGAAAAAATCTTTGTACCTGGAAAATGGATGTCTTCTTTGAGCAGGTCGATTTCTTCCATACTGGTGATTTCCTTGAGCAGAGGGTGTATTATTTCTTTGTTCTACAGATTCAGTTCTGGCACCTTTTTCTTTACTCCTCCTGGGCGGTTGATTATCTTCCTTTGTTTCTACAGGTTTGTTGTTGTCATTGGTTGTAGATTTGACAAACTTGATGGAGTATTTGTTGCTTGGTTGACCACTAATTGATCCATCTTCATAACCCAAAACAGTTTTCAACTTTGGATTCCTTTGTTGATTCAGAATGATGGCTAATCCTTCTGAGGCTTTGATACTTGACAAATTCTGATGATACAAAGCTTGAAACTTCTCCAACTCTTTCTTAGTTTTCACTACTTCTTCTTCCAAAGCTTCACATCTTGCCTTCTTTTCTGATAACTGTTGTTTTAGAATGTCTTCGATTTTCTTTGCCTCTTCTAATTCCACTTTTAGCAGGGAAAATTCTTCATAAGGTTTTTTACTGCCTTTCTTGAATTGTATCAACAATTGTTTTTTCTTTCTCTTCTTAAGTCTGAGTCTGTCAATCTCTTCCAAAGCGATGATCATCTCTCCTTCCAAGTCAACCACAACTTCTTCATCATTAGCATCACTTCTTGTGCTTTTATTATCATAATCCTCTTTGACCATAAGCATGAAGTCATTTACCTTATCTTCACAGGAAGAGTCGTTATCTGTGTCTTCTGAAGAATCATCATTGTTTACACATAAACTTTTCTTTTTGCCAAATCTCTTGGGTTTGTACTTCTCTTCTCCTTCAGAGTTCTGGTCCTTCTGCTTGTGTGGACACTTAGATGCAAAGTGACCTATCTTTCCACAGTTAAAACATTTGAAGGGCAACTTTCCTTGGTACTTGCCTGATCCTTTCTTTAGTCTTCTCACAAATTTTGCTTCAATTTCATCAGCCTCAGAATCCTAGTTCTTTTCTGCTTTAAACGATGCTTCTCTAGTGGTAGATTTATGTTTACTAATCCTCATTTCATAAGCAGTTAGAGTTCCTAGGAGTTGATCAATAGACAGAGTCTTAAGATCATTCATTTCTTCTATTGCAGAAACTTTTGGATTGAATCTATCAGGCATAGATCTTAAGATCTTCTGAACTAGTAATACGTCTTCAATATTCTCACCAAGACCTTTCATGGCATTCACAAGCTCCTCAACTCTTAAGAAAAATTTATTAACTGTCTCATCCTCATTCATCTTTAGTTGTTCAAACTGT
>JZKD02S1103359.1:206659-224500 GCA_000966675.3 Picea glauca
AAAGCCTCGCAAAAAACCAACCTAACCCCCCCCTCCACCTTGTGCACCTCAACCCTAAAAACTGCCTGTAATAGAACAAATATGCTCCAATCGAGTCCTCTTATCTCTCCATATCAACTCTCCCTCACCTTAATCTCCCCCCAATTTTCGTCTCTTTTCAACCTCCTATTTAGCACCTTCATGTTGCCCTTTAAAGAAAAAGAGGATAACAAATCAATAAACAATTCATGTAGCACTCGGAGAAAGGAACTAAAAGAAATAAGTGAAGAAGTGCTTTGAAATAAGCAATGAGAACTCAAGATACCATCCAACTTGTCTTTGTAGAAGGTGTCAAACCAACCCAACAAAACTCATGATTGATCTCCTAGAATTGCAGCGAACTAACGATACCACCAAGAAACAAGCCATTTTGAAAACTCTAATCAACATAGATTTCCCCCCAATCTCTCTTTCTTTTTGACATTTGATTCAACGCCTTCCTATCACCCTTTAAGAAGAGGAATCTCCTCACACACATTCAACAAAATAATTCAAAAGATCAAGGCAATAATGCACAAAATGGAAAGAGTGGCATTCTTCCATCTCTTGTGAACTAACAACCGAATAACAAATCAAATTGTAAACACAGTGGCCCTATTAAGCAAAGACTAGTTATGAATTTGGAGAAAATCACAAGCACAAAAACAATAATCGTTTTGGATGTTTGTATAATAGTTTAAACAAGGAGTGGGGGGATGGGGGGCATCCACAATTGTCACCTCATTCACTCCATCACAAGGGAACCCTTAAGACCCTACCCCTCAGAATTCGAGACCCTACCCCTCTGGATTAGGGGAAGCATAATCCTCAACCATGCCTTCTTAGCGCACTATGATTATCCTTATAGTATCTAGAATCTGTATGCCTCATGATGATCATGAGATACATTTATTTTCGTTTTGATGTGATTTTGTATTACCCTATCATAACTCGAGACTTGTGACTCAAGAGTCAAGACAAATATCATATGTCAGTATAGATGATTGATGTACCACTTGACATCTTATACATCTTATATATCACTTTTATTTTCATATTTATGTAGCAATGTGTTTGTTTGATGTTGTTGTTGCTTTAGATGTTTAAAAAAATTGAAAAAAAAATGATTATTTTTGTATTTTTTAAGTTTCATTCCCGATAACGATAAGTGCAACATTGATTTGAAACATAAAATTGCTTGTGGCACCCTAAGAGCGGTTGTAAGCTTGTAACCTCTCAAACCACAAAGAAGCCAATCCAAAGATTGCGAACCAAATACAGCATCCACCACCCAACTAACTTAATCTTAGTACACTCAATGTGGTTTTATTCTACTCTATAAGGCGAAAAACGGTTTAAAATACATCTAGTTGCTTCCCAAGGAAGCTTTTGTTGTTTGTTCAAACTCAAAAGGCTATCAAAATCCTCTTTTAGGAAAACTTAGGGGCCTAGAGGGAAGTGGTCCTTTTAGGAACGCTAAGTTCTATATTTTTTTTGTTGAATTGACTGGTTTGATACAAGGTCGAATGTCATCACTTCAACTCTCCAATATATGCCTGAGACACCAGGTTTAGACAATGTGTACTTTACAACCTTGAAAAAGGATGGGTGTAAATGGTTGTGTAACTTTTATGATTTATTGTTGGATTAAATGCAAACTTTATGCATGACAAATACTGAAAAATGCTTTGGTTATTTTTGGTCTCTGAGCAGAACCCATAATAATGCTTTTGAATCCTGATGGACCTTTTCCATGTATGGTACTTGTATCTAGCCAACCATAGGTAAGCTCTAGGTCCTTGCCTAAGGGTGGTGCAAGGTTTAATAGAAAATATATTAACAAGAATTTAAGGTAATCATTCATTAGCTGTCATGAAGCTATTAGCTATTTTGTTTGATTAACAGTAACTATTTGTTAGTAAACTCAAGAACCTATCAACTATACAGTAGGCTTATGCTAGACTACAAAATAGCTATACACAGAGCTCATGACTATCCCATTGATGTTGCTATTGTGGTGAATGAACCTTTCTAAAATCAAAAAGATCTCCAAATGGTAAAGGACGGAAATAAAGACCATTATGCATTGCACTTTTCTATATTTAGGTTGAGGTGTAAAGGCTAGCAGATCCATCACACACTTAGACTTGGTGATGACTCAACAATCCCAAAATGGAGTCACCTTGGTAATTTAGTAAAACGCAACAAAAAAACTCGAAAATATCTACTCAACATAAAAAAAAAATCATAAAAAAACTCAAATTTTCACAAGAAAAAATATCAAGGTTTTCCAATTCATGGCAAATCCATTGAATAGATTGTAAAACATAGATATAAGCTCATGTAAATACTACATAGACAAATGAAATATGCATCAACTTTCACAATTCAAACAACCACCGAATAGTGACCATTAAATACTACAACCATTTCAAAATTTATATAAAAAAAATAATTTACATTTCAAAGATACATTGTCCAAATGCTATGGATGATGGACCGCATCATAAAAATGATAAATGCTGGAAACATGAAAAGTAAAATCCTCAACTCATGAATGGAAAATGAAACACTCTTCCCTTGCATATAATGAGACTTTAATAGACTTTAGTATACGCAAGTCTTAATTAACATGTCTCAGTGCTAAATATGACCATTATCTCTAACACCCTCCCATAATGGTCATTTTACATGCTTGTTCAAAATACAAAAAGACAAAAGCTTTGGATAAGCAATATGTTTGCAATCCACAAGGTAAGATCTTCAAAATAGTGATTGGAAGTGAACAATATCCGACAAGGTAGATTAAGTACAAGTTATGTCGCCATCCTTTTGTGCAACCATTAACTCACCAGCCAGATGAGAACCAATGTTGGTTGAATAGTCAACCTTTCCACCACTGAGATAGAACTTCATTGAACTCGCCTCCTCCACATATTGGCAATCTACCATATCAAAATGTTGTGTTTGCTTCTCTAAGGAAGCACCATCATCTTTACCCTCCCTTAGGGTCTTTTTCTTTACACTTTCTCTTCACCCTCCCTGAGGATCTTCTTCTTATTAATTACAGTAGATAATGCATGATATACCTACTATTTGTCTTCTCTTCTTTGTTTATTTTGACTTGTTTTAGCGACAACATCATCTAGGACTTCATTTCTTGAGCTTTGTCTCACCCGACACTTCTCTCTCCTAGGCATTATCGCTGAATTTTCATTGAAATCACAGCCATCTTTCTACTAAACTAACCATGCATCCTCACATCTAGCAATTGAAATAAACCTCGTTCTTTCAGACCCATACCAACCATATTTTCTCTGTTCTTATCAACAATAAAACACCTATTATTGTTGAAATGTATATGTAGTGTGGGCTATGCTTCATTATACTGCTTATCAAAAGCAGATTTTTCTCCAAACAAGGAACATAATAGACATTTTTAATCATTACCTTTTACATCTTAGTTGAAGCAAGACATTTCCTTTTCCTCTAACATGTGTTCTTCTTTGCCACTCAACACAATAGAAGCAGACTGAGAATTATCATCTACACAATCAACATAACAATCAATTCTATTAGTAAAACGTCTAGATGCCCCTGAATCAACATAGCAATCAACCATACCACTCCTTAAATCCTTATTTATGGTCGTGAACACAGAACTCTTTAGTCTTGTTGCAAAAGCTTAGTGCTCAACTACTCAAATGTTAAAGCTTTATTAGTAGTAGTAATGTTCAAGGTTTCAATAAAATTTGCATAGGAAGAAGGCAATCTTTTCAAAGTTATAACCGCCATATCTTCTTCCATTTTCCTATCAATTGATTTCAATTGATCTATAATATCCTTCATTTTTAACACACGATCTTGCAAGGAGTCAAACTCCTCCATTTTAATTGAGAATAACATATTTTTAAGGAGAACAACTCTACCTTTGTCTAAGGTTTCATGCATCTTTCGTAGGTTCCCCCACATGACAAATCCATCATTACTATCTTGAACTTCATGAAGCATTTTAATCATTACTGAGATCTTGATCAGCGTCACAACCTCTCGACTATTCACATCATACTTTACTTGGGCATCTATGTCGGTTTCACTCCAGATCTCTTTTCCCAATACAAGTTTGTCCAAACATCTATATTCAAATATGGAAAGCATCTTCTTTTTTCATGATTTAAATTTTGAACATTAAATTTTTCGTTCCCATCCAACATTATATGAGATAAACTAGCCATTTTTCTAGGGTTTAAATAAACCAAAACATATCTTACATCTGATTTGTTGCTACAACTCAGTGAGTTACAATGTGTACCACACTAAACCAAAAATTGTGTTACATAACAATCAATTCTTTTATAATCACAAAAATAAATCCACTTTCTAAACTTTCAAGTCTAATTCGTAGAAATAATAAACTCGGAATTTCTTACCAATTCTCTGAAGGTACAGCTCTCACCATTCATACAGACCAATAAGATATTGTCAATTGTGCAATAGCTTCTTTAAAAAATCGTATGACATATCATGAATATACTCTTCAACTTGGGCTCTAGCTCCTCTGATTCATAGTTTAGTGACCCACTTCAAACCCTTTCGACGACTCCTTTGACCTCGACAATTGAATTCCTCATGGTGGCATATGATGTATCACTATAGTGTCTTCCACTATTCGATATCATGGCATCTCTTTTTTTTTACTTCTCCAATGTGGCTCACCCTAACAATCTTAGTGTTGGAGGCTTACCAATCTCTGACACGGCCATCACCTTTATGGTGGCAACTCTTCCCACAGCATATACACCTTTTCTTTTTGTTTTGATTTGGTAATGGACTCGCATGCGCATCAAATGCCAGTGGACCCCACCATTCATTCTGGTAATGGACCCACATGCAATGTCTTCCTTTGACTGCGACAGGTGGCATTGAATGATGGAAGTCTTCTATCACTCTTCAACCTTCAATTCAAAATGTCCCACACAAGGTGGCACTATAGGTGACTCTCTCAATGGCTTTATCCACACTCTTCGCTAACTGAGATAATCAGTGACAATCCTCCATGCAAGTTCCAATCTCTAGCAACATATCTCTCACAATTTTTATTTTCTTTTCTCGACTTGGATTCGACTTGACCTTTTTATCCTCTATCCAATGTGTGTGAGCAGTCCCTCAGTGCCTTCTCTAATCACAACAATCCCTCGACTCCTTCACTCGCTTCCTCACTTTTCCTCAACTTGGCTTCTCTTGTTGCATAGTAGGAGGAGTATGTTACGTAACTCCTAAATAGCTAACTACTTTAATTAATACATTAAATGCATCATTATTACATAACTTTATTAATGAGACTCTCTTCGAATTTATTCTACACAAGTCCTAATTAATATGTCTAGGTGCTAAAAATGACCATTATCTACATCCAACCTACTAAGGTCCTCATCTCCCAAAGATGCTTATTTTGTCTCCACAATCCCATCTAATGTTGGATAAAACTTGTCCAACTCAACAGCATGAACCATAAATCATTGAGCCATCTTTATGCCAAACTATTGCAACTCTTCGAGTGAACATGCTTGAAAATATCCAATTAGGCTTGCATCTAGAGGATGCTATGGGTTTGGCTCCACATCTAGAATCCAATGTACCTCTTAAGTGTTAAAAATTGTATTGAGTTAGGAATGTTAGTGGGAGGACACTTTAGGGTAGCCTAAATGCTCTGTAGCAATCTAGAATGATAATCGAGGCTAGTGAGGAGGAAACACTCCCACCCACCTATCACAAGGTTTCTCACAAGCACATAGCCCTATGATTGATGGTCCTCAAGGAGATGATCCCTGAAGTACCTATGGTCCACCAATTGGTAACCCCTGTGTTGATTACTTGCTTAGACATAGCAATACAACTAGAGGCAAATACATTGAGCAACTCTTGTCCACGATGCCCAAAAAATGTTGACAAATGGAAGTTGATATCCCCAAATTAGAGACCAACTCACAAAAACTTCAAGATGAGGTCAAATTTCATAGTAGTAATAGCTTGATCTCTCGATTTATGCGTATTTCGCCCCCTAAGCCACCCCTTAGATTGTGGGTATCTACAAGATGGAACGTGGAGGGGGGCATAGATTTCAACTATTTGAAGAGGCTTTTGTGGCAATCTTTCCAACCAACCAAGGGGGGAAAGATTGAATCTTTTAAGGAGGACCTTATTTCCTTAACATAATAAGCATCTATCTCTACTACTAGAACATGAGTTTCAACCTACAATTGGAAACATGTTATACCAACAAAGAAATCCTCTCTCTTTCCTTTTCTTGCCCAACCATGTTGTCCCCCACAATGTCGAAGACCCCTATGTGAGTAAAGTTGTACTCCCTTCCACTTGAATCTTGGTATGCAAAGGATCTAGAGAGAACTAGGACCCTAATGGCAATTATCTAAAGTTCTTATAGATTACTAAGAAAAAATGTGGCATGAGCCAGAGTATATGTTTATCTATATCTAACAAAGCAATTACAAGGATCTGTTGTGCTTGCTCTAAATGGTCATGAATGGATGCAACAAATCAACTATGAGAGCTCTCCTTTCAAGCATCACCATTGCCATGAATATGGGCATCTACAACAAAACCACCCTCATTTGATGCAAGCATTGAAAGATAGGATGCATAGAGGAAATACCGTATCACAAAAATTAACACAAGGAAAGCAATTGATGAAAAGGTGGGAAAAGAAGAGGGGCAGCTCCCAAAAGGGGAAAGCACCATAAGTATGCCTTAATAATCAAATGAATGTTGATCCCAACAGAAAGTCAGAGAATGCTTCAAATCATTTAATGATAAAACGCAAAACCCAAATTAAAAGAAGCACAAGCATGTGCCAAGTGCCAACAGATATGTAAAGCAACCTATTCAATGTTGACCCTTCAAATACCACAAAAAAATTGAACAACAATAAAATAAGGATACAAGGAATGAACAGAGGTAAGTCCATATGAAAGAACAAGAAGGGAAGATGCCCAAGCTCCAAAGTCATAGGAAACCTCAGAGGGGATGGAGTATCCTATTCTGAAACATTTCTGATACTGGTTGGGGAGGAAATGTTTGCCAGCCATTTCTGGAAATGGAAACTAATGGAAATGTTTCCCAGACATTTTCTGGAAATGGAAACAGCCTGAAAACATTTCAAAGTTTCTCATGCTGGGGCCCGTGTTTCCCATGCCCAACAACTTTCTAAGCATTTCCAACAAAAAGCATTGCAGAAAAAATGAAACATAAAGCAACCCAAGGAGGGTAGAAGCCACAAAAGTGCTCTTGGGTGCCAAATGAATCCTAAATGAACTAAAATAAACCCCAAAATTCCAAATAACAGAAACTGACGATTTTGTTCTTATAAAGCTCACACATAGCATTTGTGAGCAACTTGGAGAGTGCAACAACATTGGAGAACAGATTTGCAACCATAGAGAGTGTTTGGACTCTAGAGAGCAGGTTTGCAGCCTTGGAGAGTCTCTTTGCAGGTGAAGCGTACATTTGTTCACCTAGAGAGTGTGTTTGTGCAGTAGGACAGTGTGTTTTCTAACACCATTTTCTTGTTTGTTTTCCTATTCATTGGCATCTTTGTGTCTGTCCTTGGAAGCTACCTCAAGCCACCCTTAGAATGTTAATGGCAGTGATGACTACTCTCTTTGGAAGTATGTCAAATTAATAGCAAACATAGCAGGAGCCGTAAACATAGCAGGAGCAGTAAACATAGCAGGAGGGGTAAGTAGGGTTATGTGTTTTGTGCAACAAACCCTTCGAGGGATCTTACACCCATGAGAGGGCCCATATTTTGCATGAACCAAGAAATGGAGTTAATAGATGTAAAACAAGAAGAGACATGTATGCATGAATGCAAAATCAAAGAGAGAATGATGCAGCAAAAAGGGCAAAAGAAATGAGAGCAAGCAGAAAAGAGAGCCTCATGCTCCCCAATCAAACACTAAAGAGCCTCTTATTGCGCAGCTTCAAATTCGAGTTACCTCTTTGCAGGAATCTAACACCTTGCTTCGCATTGAAATCACATCATTGCAAGACTCTAAAGCCAAGCTTTGCAATGTTGTTATTCATTAGAAGGTACGAAAGAAATATTTTGTAAAGAAGTTTCTTCTACGAGGAATGATATTCCAGTCTTCATGAGCAAAATCCTTCATTTCATGACACTAATATCCAACTTCGGGATGAGCATGATTATGATCTCTTGAATCAGCATTTAGCTGAAAAAAACAAGTCCATCCTAAATATGTGTGCCCTAAATAAGAATCTAGTACAAGTCAATGATCTGAGAAGTACTAAAGGTACATTAGAGGATCATCTTAGCACATTGCAAATTTCTGACTCTTTTGATTTTGAGAAGTATAATAATCTTGTTGAGAGTTGGGTGCATACTATTAGTGGGCTTGGAGGAAAGCTACTGGATGAATCGAGCAAGAAGCGCTGCTTGACTAATTGGAGAAAGATGTTCACTTCTCAAGAAAATTCTCTCCTTTATTGATGCATCTACTTTTGCATCTATTCCTGCATTTGTCATCCCTCGTGAGCATTCTTCTCCTCCCATTGTGGACTCTAGTTGTACTCATCAAATGGTTAAGGATGGTTCGTTATTTTCTGCACTTGATCCCAGCCATAATGTTGATAAGAAAGTATATAATGGAGATAAAATTGCATTCATTATATGTGCCATTGGTAATATCACTATGGAAAATGGTGTTGTGAGTGACATGTACCATGTTCTTGATTTGAGAGCTCATCTTCTTTCTGTAACTCTGTTTACCAAATTACTCACATTGGTAAGAAGGTAGAGTTTTGGTCTAACCAGTTTGTGCTTAAAGACATCAAAGATAAGTTTAAAGTTGATGTTGTTGGATATGTTGATGCAAATGAGAAACTTTACAATTTCTCAAAATTTACTCCATCTAATTCTTAGCACTCGTGTACCTCAATTCCTAAGGCTAACCATGTGAGCAGGTTATAGCATGAGCGAATGGGTCACTTGAATTTTCAAAGTTTGCAATTGATAAGCAGGTTGAACATGGTTCATGGTTTTCCTTCCTTATCTATGCAAGCTAGTGTTTGTGAAGGATACATTCTAGACAAACACCAAGGAGAAATTCGAGAATGGAAAGTCATGGTATGCGACTACCCCCTTGCAGATTGTTCACAATGATTTGTGTCGACCAATGGACAGGCCCTCTATTTCAAGGGTGAAGAATGTTTTGATATTCATTGATGGTTATTCTAGGTTCACATGGGTCTATTTTTTGAAGAAAAAGAGTCATGTCCTAGATAAATTCCAGGAGTTTAAGTAGTTGAGAATCAACGTATTCAGAAAAGTTAAAACAAAAAAGTCTCGGAAATGATAACAGTGGTGTATATGTCAATCATGATTTTGACAGTCTTTAAGCCCAAACTAGCACCACTTGCCAATGCACGATACCTTACACCCCTCAGAAAAATGGTGTTGTCAAAAGGGAGAATTGCACCATCATTGAGATGGCATGGTGCATACTTCATAGTATAGGGAGGGGTTTCAAATTTTGGGCTGAAGTAGTAGCTTCTGCAACTCTTATCCTAAATCACACTCCTACTAGGGCTATGAGGATTGTGTTAACTGAAGAATAATGGGTTGGCAATAAGCCAAGTGTTTCACATTTCCAGGGCTTTGGTTGTGATGCTTAGGCCCACATTCCAAATGAGAAGATAAGATAATTTTATTAATGTCCAACAAATGACCACAAAAGTAGTTTAATGGGATTGCTAAGTACCCATCAATACAAAGTGGAAGCGCGGAAACGGTTCCTAAATAAAACAAGAAGCAGAAAGTCAGAGAAATAAAGTGAGGCAATGCCCTAATCTAAGATCTAAACAGAGCATTGATTGCAAAAACACAGATTTGGGAGAGATGAACCAAGAATTTGGAATACAAAGAGTGGCAGCAACTCAAGCTCCACTAGTAACTACTCTCCTACCATCCAAGGTTGAATGGAAGAAACTCCAGATAGAATGTTGTTTGGAAGAGGAACTAGAGGATAACCTAGACTCGGCACTGTGTTGTTGTTTAGACAATGTCACCCACTGCTAAGGCCTAGGAGGCCTCTCCTGGTTGCTAGTGTGGGGTTTAGAATGGCAATGTCCTTGGATCGTTGAGCTCACACTCATCTAGAGTCGAGGGTCCATACCATGAATGATCTATCTCTTGGTATCCTTCATAGAAGGGATCACTAGGAAGAAGAGGTGACTTTATAGTAGCACATCAGTCTAGGGAGTGACCACAAAGCATGGGACCGAAATCTGAGGACCTCTTGCATGTAAAGAGCCAAGCAATGTTGGTTGGGGTCCTTTAGGAAACCAAAATGTGCCCATGACTCATGAAATAGGCAATGAAACCATTGTTGGATCTCATAGTAGAGAGGACAACGAAAGATGAAATGTTCCTCAGTCTCACCCTCTCGAAGACGACATAGTTGGCAAATGCAATATGATGGACCGATACAGTGATTTATCTCTACTAGAAGCCTATGGGAACACACTTTGAAGTTTGAACTAGCCCACGAGGATGAAAAGAGCATGCGTCTAGAGACAGTGGGTGTACAAAGATCAAACAATAAGCCCACCTCTTAGCTCCATGAAATGATCTGCATAAAGGGCCATCTTCAAATGTAACTCACATGGTGGATATGTCCAAGTGATTTGTGTGTACTACCTATAAATGTCATCCTAAGTGATCATATTTAAATCATACCTAGTAGGGAGGAGGCGGCCAATTGCATCAAGTGAATATCTGAACAAACGAAGGCAATCCATTGAGATAATCACAGAAGCCAAAAGATCGAAAACCCCCACAAACCAACTGCAAACCCATCTAGGGGAGCTAGCCAAAGCAATGGCCTCTAATGAGCAATAGGCTAGTACGAGTATCAAACTCGACCCACCACCGAGTCTGCATAGCCCTAAACAGGATGGAGGAATGAAACCAAGCTGAAAACAATCTTGAGGTGAAGGGGTGAGCACCAAACTCTACAGGGATGATAGGCGTGGGGACTCTTTGTTTGTGTCTGATGAAACATCGTAGGAAAAGGCTCTGCACCCTCTCCACTGTGGCCCAGTCAAAATCTAGCAGACCAAGCCCCCAAACCTCTAAACAATAGAGAACTATGGGCTAAGTAATGGTATCCATGGAATCCATCTTGGACGAAATGTCTTAAAAGTGATGAAAGGAGCATTGTCTCTTGAGCAAAGCTAAGGATCCATAGCCTTTGTTGACCCAAGGCTAGAGAGCATGTCTCAAACCAAAACGACACCCCAAGAATTTAACCCCCAAGTATGTGTAGGTATTTGTGATCTCAATTTCCTCCCCTCTGAAGAAGAAGTGATAATCTTAAAAGACAAAGAAGTGATAATCTTAAAAGACTTTTTCAACCAATTGAAGATCATAACCTTGGGTTTACCTAGGTTGACCATCAACTACCGAAGGTCACAAAAGAGGACCAAAGCATCCAATTGTCCCTACAAACAGTCCGAGGAAGAGGCTAGGAGAATCACATCATCAATAAAAAAGAAGAATAGAAATCAAAACATGGTGCAAAAGGCACCCGTCACCATCTTGGATATGCTCCTGGAGGAATGATTCCAACTCATTGATGCAGATCCTAAACAAGGAGGGGGATAACAAGCACCCTTGCTTGACCCCAATAGTACTCTTGATGAAATATGACACTCCTTGAGTTGTGTAGAGCTTACCCAAAAAAAACTCATAAAGGCACATAATGGCTACCAAGAGAGTCTCAAAAATGCTAATATCTCAAAGCCTCTAGAATAAAGTCTCTCGTGGGACCAAGTCAAAGGCTTTTAGAAAGTCTACAAAGCAACAATACACTTTTGAAGAGCAATGTTGCACCTCCTCAATGATGGCCTGGAATGTGAGAATGTGATCAATGGTCTAATAGATGAATCAAAAATGAGCCTACCTTCTAATTCTAAGGCATTCCTACTCAAGCTCATCAGAAATCATCAATGGAGGGCATTAGCATATAGCTTCAAAAATGCATGACCAGCCATAATCGCCCTGTAATCGTTAGGATCTACATCCGAGCTCGATTTGTCGGTCCGGTGGATGGTATGGTGGGACCAAGTTGATAGGAAACCTGTACTGACAACATGATTCAATGAGTTAACAATATAAGAGTCAAGGGGTGAAGCCTAGGTTTGAAGGCCTGAAATCTCTCCTCGTCTGCTACTCCACTAAAGTCGATAACTCTAATTGCCTCTCAAATATACCGATAAGAGAATAAGTGACAAGGGTTGGTGGGGTGAGCCAAAAGGTTTTAGGGGAGTGCCAAAGGGAAGCACAAAATTTGTGTCTTTTATGTGAGATGTAGAGGTGTTTCTTATGTCGAAGGAGGTGGTGGTAAGGGTATCTGAGGTCTAGATAAGAAGAGTGATTGTGAGTAAAGGAAAAACAAAGTTGGCTATAGCAGACTTTACAGTCTTTGTCATACCATTGGTTCATAGGGCAAGAACCGGTTTTGGGAGAGGAGGGGAATTGAGTGAGGTGGGGGTAAGTATCGAGGGTTGCTTCCCAAATAATCAAGGAAAGGCAATCATATTTGGCGGAGACTGACTTAAGTGACAAAAAATAGGAGTCATAAGGAGCATCTAGCTAAGGTGGGCTAAGAAGATGAGTACCCCCTTTCAACAAGGATAGTGGTCTGAGGTGAGCTCAACCAGGAAGAGGTGGGTGGAGGCGGGGGATCGGGCCAAGGGACAAGGAAAGGAGGGCATGGTTAGCTAAAGGGATAAGGGATATCGAGAAATCGCATATAAGGGGGAGGAGGTTCTAACTGTCTAAGACATAGTCCACTACACTAGCACCACCACCATGTGTAAAGCATGTGAAGTGTCTAGAGTCCAGAAAACGAGGGAGGTCGTTCAAGATTAGAGGCTCGTGAGATTCCCTAGCAACAGAAGGTGACTACCATATGTTGTAAGAGGCCCCAAGGCATCATTAAAAGTTCAATGAAGATCTACTGAGTCTAGATCAATCTCTTGGATGCATAGTACATCCTCGGATTGATCGTAGAGAGTAATCTGGCAGGCACAAGTCCGAGCATTGAAATCACCTAGGAGAATGACCTTACCCAAAATCCACAAATCCTTACTCGTTAGGTACAATGAGGAAATAAAGGGGTTTCACTTATATGATCCATCCATCAATGATGTGATCATCTAGAGGGATGTCATCTTCAAAGAGAAGCCCTCTTCATTAGGTTTGTCCCTATTTCTTCTCATTATGTTATTGTTTCTTCTAATGATTATATGTGTCTAACCCATATAATAAATCTATTGATGAGGTAGTTAAAGAACATTCTAGTGATGTTCCCAATGCATCTAAATCTCCTTCAAAGAATGAGTTATATCACCCCAAGTGATCTACGAAGACTTTTGATCCTACAATGTTATGATGCTTGGATTCTTCTCAGCAAAAGGCATGCATTGACAAGCATAAAGCTCACTTGGTTGCTTAGGGATTTTCTCAAAAGGAAGATATTTATTATATAAACCTTTGTCCATGTTGCCAAGATGGAGAACATTCAAATTGTTTTATCACTTGTTGCTAATTTCCAATTGGATATTAACAAAATGGAGGTGAAATCCACTTCTAAATGGTAATCTTTGTGAGGAGATTTATGGCATAGACTCTTTGTTTTGTTAAGGATGGCACTTCTCAACTTGTTTGCATGTTGAGGAAGTCTTTAGATGGGTTAAAGCAAGCCCCAAGGCATGATATGAGAAAATGAATAAATTCTATCTAGTGGTTCCAATCCTCGACAATTGGATCCTAACCTTTATGTCAAACATGTCAATGGAGATATTTTGCAACATGTTCTTTATGTAAATGTTTTGGTTCTTGTTGGGAGTAGTCCTAACCTAATTGTTGACATGAAGACAAAGCTCATGAGCACATATGAAATTATTGATTTGGGTTTTTTGCATTACTTTCTTGGGATGCAAGTTTTGTTGTTAGTTGATGGCATTGTCATTTTGCATGACCTTGTTAAAAGGTTTTGCATGGAAGATTGCAAACCTTGTCCTACCACTTTTCAGTATGTAGTCAAAATTGACCACTGGTGTACTTCACCACCAATGATGCTACCTTGTATCGACAACTTGTTCCCAGTTTCTTGTGCTTGACTCATAACACCGAAGGAAAACCATTAGCTTGCAATATGATTGTGTGATTTGTTAAAGATACCTAACAATATGGTATTCAACACTCTCATGGGGGGTCACACAAAGTTGATTGGATATACTGATTTAGACTAGACTAGAGATCAGGATGAGCAAAAATCCACTTCCAACTATGCCTACTTTCTTGGCTCAACACCTATTGCATGGCCGAGAAAGGAGTCAACAATCTCCCTTTCTTCCACCAAGGCCAAGTACAAAGGTGTTGTCACAACTAGGCAAGAAGCCATATGGATTCAAAAAAAATTGGAGGAGCTTGAACTTTGTCAAGACCAACCAACACCACTTTGATGTGATAACCATGGTGCCACTCAATTTGCTCACCTTCTAATTTATCACTCGAAGACCAAGCATATTGAGGTTCATCAATGCTATATTTTGCAATTGATACATGACTAGATTATTCAAATGTAATATTGCCACACTGATGACTAGATTGTTGACATTTTCACCAACCTCTAATAGAGGCCAAGTTTATCAAATTTCCAACTTAAAATAACAAAAACCCTAACCTACCTAAACACACTCACCTTCCTTACTTCATCAAGTCTAGAATCTAGACTCTTTGGAACTAAAGAATACCTTGCCAAATAGCATGCTATTGTAGATTATTTGGTGTTGAATTGGCACTGACTTGGATGATTTCAAAGGGAAATCAATTAGATTATGATTTGATGATTTTTGGACTCCAAAGGCCATTTAAAGCCTCAATGTTTATGTAATGTGTCCCATTATATCAATTACTTTTTAAAAAATTATTTTATATACATCAAAAATTATAATTTAGGTATGTTGAAGTGATTTTACCTACTTATGCCCTTCCATGCAATATAAATCCACAAAATTGCATATTTGGTGTCTAAATGTTTGCATTTACACTGATGTGCGTTTCTTAAATTTTGAATGCTTTATGTATTTGTTAATTTGCCAAGTCATCTCCAACTCAAAAGCCAAGTCACAAGTTGAAGGCCTTGCCAAATCTGAGCCAAGTACGAGTATGATAACTTTGATATGGAGGGCATGAGTAAAGTTTATGTTCCCAATTTAAGGGACTCTGTGATGCTTGGGATTTGGTTTCGCACACAATTAGGACATTCTCAACCCCCAATGATCAATCTAGCCTTTTATCTAGGTTTGATGGCAAAAGATTGGAAAGGAAAGGTCTTTCTTTTGGAATGATTTATGGAATCGTGATCACCAACAATATGACACCTAGTATGCCCTTAACTAAGCTCAAAAGATCTCTTGTTCGGACAAATTTATTTGAGAGGGTCTCTATCACATGATTACTAAAGATTGTCTTTTTAAATGCAACTCTCTAGGGCAAGGCCATTCTAGAGGGATTGGATATGGCGAAATGTGAAGCGCTTCTACATTTATTCCACCAAGAACCTTTATGATATGTTAAGGCATGCATCTAACATTATTCCCATCTTGAATAAAAGGGAGGGTTGAGGAATTTTGTCACGCACAAGTTGAGGAGGTGCTAGTCCATCTGGGAATCACAAGCTCCTTTTAAACACAAAGTATGGGATGGCTTCTACTTCATCAAGAGTTGGCGGTCAAAAGTAAGCTTCACAAGGTTGGTTTGGCAGATGTTGCTTGTGTTATGTGTGGTAAAGATGAAACGGATGTGCATGCTTTTTGGAAATGTCAATCGACCAGAATATTTTGGGCATGGTTTCGAGCTGAATTTCACTTCCTTTCCGTTGCCCCACTAATATGGAAAGTCCTCTCCTAGACGACATTTGGATGATGAGGGGCAGCTGCAAATCAGTGTAAAGTTACTTTTCAGGAGTACTCCCCTTTTAGCCTAAGGGAATTCCGGAGGTTTAAGCAAGAGTTGGCCATGATTGTGTGAGTCAAACCCAATGTTTTCCATTGAGATGTTGAGCCCGTCCTCTTGGTACACAAGCACATTTGCTTTTTTTTGGTCTTTTTAGGGTAGGATTTTAGCTGTCCCCTTGATGTTTGTGTGTTGCAATTCTTTATGTTCCATGATATACTTATTTGTTCTATGAAGTAATATATGCAGCATTCTCAAAACTTTAAAAAAGTGTTTTGTTGTTTGTTCTCAATCTGTAGTGGCTGTTGGTTTTGGAAGGGGGAAAGGAAGAATGAGGGGGGCAAGGGATGGGAGTACCTCCTCTTTTTAGAGACCTGCTAAGACTGTTTGGTGAAACAGTATTAGGACAAGTGAAGATGTACCATTGATCTTTCCCTCTGCCCCATTGGTATACCCCTTCAATATGGAAAATGAAAAAACTATTTAACTCTGAATTCTTAGTTCAAACACCCATAGATATGATTCAAGGTGAGCGCAAAGTATGGGTGAATTCTACTACATCATTGGAAGCACATCTCCAGGATCTGACTCCTGAGTCTCTGCAGTCAATAGTGTGTGTCTATAAGCAAGCTCAGGAACAATTTCTATCCTGAATTCTGAACTAGATGCTCCAGAGTTCTCAAAAGTTCAATTCGGTGACTGCCATCTCCAACAACCTGTTGGAAGAGATCCATCATCCAACTCCTTAGGAGGGGGATAGATGAACAAGAGCAAGACATCAGCATGTTGAGGATCAACTAGTTGTGGTAACAAAACAGCCAGAGGAGAAGAGGATCAGAAAGGGGCACATAATTGTGCCATCATTGAATGTTCAATGAACCTCAATATGTTTTGAGACGTGTCTGACAAGAACACCAAGCACTGTACGAAGACATCTTGCTAGAGATAAAGCTGCCAAATAGGTGCCACATCCATGCTTTGTTATCTTTTTTATTACTGTTTAGATGATTACTCTAACGTATTTTTGTACAGCTCATTTTTTTGGTTTGACAAATTAAAGAGCAAAACTATAGATATAAATGAATGCAATATATACTCTAGAGATGCTTCTCTGAAATTTTGTCACCGGATATCAAATGGTAGCTACTAAGATAATGTTTTTGTGTACATATCAATCACTATGAATGGCAGAGATGAACAAAAACATATTTACTGCCATATATCCAAAGTATCACAACGGGTAGCAGTAGACTACCCATTTTATACACTTATTTGTATTTGTTTTTACTGAAATAGTTATATTTTGTTTTAAAGGGAAGCTGTGGCCGCACCAGACAGCGACTTAATACAAAACAGAGAAAGAAAAGACTGAATCCTGGAGTTCAGACTCCAGAGTCCCTCAAAATATCAAAAAGTTACAAGCTTGTTTTTCAAAATGTGCAGTCCTCTCTGCTAAACTATAAGTCCTACAGTTATAAACCATTATAAACTGTCCCAATAGCAATAAACATTTACATTTCATTAAAAGCCTGAAGATTTAGTAGATAGTATGCCCATTGAAAACTTCCTTCTTGATGTTCCAATTGGTGTTTCCATCAACATTTCTGCCTGGCGCCTGCTGGACAGTTCCTCTTCCTTTACCGGTGCTCTGGTTGATGCCATAGATGTTGAGAAATCTAGCTCAAGCAGGAACTTCTTGCACAGGTTTTAGTGTCAACGTGCAGGGAGTGGTTCGAGACATTTCGTTGGTCACTAACTAC
>JZKD02S1103371.1:0-13050 GCA_000966675.3 Picea glauca
ATCAATCATTATGGTGGTAATTGATCCTATTTCCAAATATGATCATTTATATGCTCTCCAACACCCATTCACAACATCCACAGTGGCTCAAATTTTCATGGATAATATCTTCAAGATTCATGGCATGCCTCATTCTATTATCTTTGACCGAGATCCCACTTTTACCAAGAATTTTTGGCAAGAATTGTTCTATCTCCATGGCACCCAATTCCATCTCAACACCACCTATCATCCCTAGACCGATGGCCAAACTGAAGTTGTCAACAATTGTTTGGAAACCTATTTGAGGTGTTTTTCATTTGAATGATAGAATCAATGGGCCGAGTCACTATTATTCCTCATTGAATGGTGGTGTTAGCACTCCGTAAATATGTTCGGCTGATAAATAGACAATGAAGGTAACTTTTTCAACCAACTTTGAGGCCCAAAACTACCCTTTCGGACCTGGAGAGGGCTCTCTCAGAAAATTTTGTCTCCACGTGGGATATGGATTTAAAGTAGTGGCTAGATTTAACACCTTTGATATAATGGGTTCTAGTTATATTGGCGCAAGAAAATAATACTTTGGGCTATGGAGTCGATTCGAGGAAACAACAGAAACAAATGACTCGGTGACTAAACTTTGACAAGATAAAGGCTAAGCGAGCAACAATCTTCAGTGAAAAATAGTAATGTGTGGCAGAGAGAAATTACAGGAAGTAACTCGGAGCATCACTGTAGGTGAATTCAGAGTTAACTTTTAGGATAACAATATTTTTTCTAAATGGCACGAACAAGGGGCGTTGTGCACTGAATCCACAGGTTCAAAAATCCATTCCGAATTAGACAGAAAAAAGATATGAATAAAGATAACAGGAAGCACATACGCAAGAAAGGGAAAACAACACATCCAATTGTTACAATTAGAATCTTTTCATCAAAGTTACAAGACCTTTTCATTAAGTTTCAGTCGAACTCAAATTACATACAATAGCTACTGTCTATACCAATTTTTCCAACCAACCTAGCTTACATCGAAAACATCAAATATATAAATGAGGGTGCCACTTGGGCTACCCTACTCTACTAACTTTTATCTCTACAAACTAGGGAACTGACTATTCTACATTACAAAACTCTCTGCATGACGTTTTCCAAAAATATACAAAAGGCACATCTGGCTACATCATGTTCATTGTAATCCGCCATAGGGATTCGCTCGTCGATCAGGTATTCGGGTGGACAAGTGTATGTCAAAGTCTCATTGTCTGTTGTAACGACTTTGTTTTACTGTTGCACGCTCATTTGCTGAGGGAAGTGTGTGCGGAAAGTGGTTGTAGATAATCACGACCGTTATTAAAATGGAAAATGTCTTGGGCGATGTCTCCTTCAAAATTATCATGATTTGTCGTCTGTTTGTGAATACAAGAACGAACTCAGCTAATCTTGTTTCTTATGCTTGCTGGCAAGAGCTCCGAGGGCTATCTCTTCAACCACTTCACATTCTCTGGAGTGTTTGGCATACCTTTCTTCTGATAGTCATTGTGTTTCCTACAACTATACAATCGTATCTTGTGCCTCTCGAAGTTGTCTCTTGAGCCATGTCACGTTCCCTATGTGACCCTGTGTTGTTGATGCTTCTGTGATGTTTGTCGTCGCTTGTTGTCTCATCTCCTTATTTTCTTGGTACAGCTCGGTGATGGCTAGATTCACTTTCTTCAGCTGTTGATATGCATCTTGATCAGTTGAGCCTACAACATTCATCCTCCTCATTCTACTCCAACTTTCTCAGCCGGTACCTTCCAAAGGCTCCAGGTAGACGACGCACATAAGTAATTGTTCAGTGATTGGTCATATGCGTGGCTCATCTAATATTTGAGTTTCCCCCACTTCCTTGTTCTTCCTTGGTATCCCCTTTCTCCAAGGTATTCATTTTTTGGGAGATAGGTCTTCTACCATCCTTCCTTCTTGTGCAGTTTCTTCCGCTCCAAGTTCTACGCGGTGTGATGTCGTCATTCCCGTGGTAAAGGAAAAATCCCTTTTTTATCTTTTGGGATGCCCGTTGTGAGTGAGAATGAATCCAAATCACTTTGGGGGTTGGGTATGGAGACCCTACTACTATGTGTACCCTTCTTCATGTCTTGATAGGTTGCCATGGTGAGACCGGTATCTGTCTTGTGCGTAGTATATCGAGCGGATGCCCAAACTAAAGAATTCGATCAATCTGGGCCTACAAGAAAACTTGCAGACAAATCCTGAATCTGATTTCTTGAATAAAATGGGTGTAGAACCTATGGGATTTATAACCAATCGAGTAGAAGGAAGAATCATGCTAAAGAACATTGAATTCATGGTGACTAGATGTTTCAAATTGAACTGCATATTTTCCATAACACATCCCTATGTGTAAGGTACCGACGATGAGGGTTGTAGGGAATACGTGATGTGAACACCATGATTTTTCATTCCTTCGTCCTTCATGATGAACTGATAATAGTCATAGAACCTGCCGACATGAGCTCCATTAACCACTTGATTCGACCTGGGGAACGTAGGGACTAACTTTGACAGTACCAGACTTTCTAGGAAAAATAGACCTGTACCATTCACATATGCTTTGACTCTGATATCCCTTCCCACTTCCAAGGGCCAACCAGCCAATTACTGACTTCGAACCCTTCATTTATACATTCCTAACTTCATGTGTTTTGACACATGGGTTATAACTCGACTGAAAACCAACTCTAATTGAAATAAAAATGGTGGCGCTAACAGTTGGCTCCAACGAAGATGTTATCCTCCCTACGAGGTAGCAAAGAAAAGTAGACCAGGTTCCTGACCATTGGGACTTATTTAGATTCTTCGACACTGCAATATGGAAATCATAATGCAACCTAAACCTATCGATGCATTTTCTAAAAGACTCAGCATAAAACTCAGGGCCTTCACTTTGGGCTTTAATTTTTTGCTGACCTACTAACATGACACAAAAATAAAATGAATAATTACAATGACAAATGACTTAAATGAAATTTATTTGATCAGATAATGTTTGAGGAACCTGTCATTTATAGGCCCCTAACCAACACACTCCCCATTTAGTTCTTCCAAAAAATAAGCATTATTTCCACGATGTGCATCGATTCTGAATGAACTCATCCACAGATTATCAAACTTTCCATGCTTTCATTTGTCCTCATTTCTCGCATACCATCTCAACACTAGACCACCCAACTAGAAATCCTTTGTCTTGGAATTCTTTTCAAAGGATTTATTCATATTTCCCTAGTGGAGATGTGATTGATTGTACACTTGTTCCCTCATCTATTGTGTGTGAACTAGCTTATTTATTATTCTCTGTGCATCACTGGCTTAGCATCCTGCTCTTGCAACAGTTTTCTGACGGGAAACCCCAGTATAGTAGGGAAAATTGCATCTGCACCGTATACAATATGGAAAGGTGACGTTGAGATGGACTTCTTGGTGGTAACCTGATCTTCCCACAACGCGTAGATAATATTTTTATGCCAATCTTTCTTATTGTCTTGCAGTAGCCTTTTGATGATCCTGGTTAGGCTTTTATTCAAGGATTCTGCTAACCTGTTTTCTTGCGAGTAGTACATCGTAGAATTCCCCAAGGTCATATTGTAATCCTGACAAAAAATTTCCATCCTCTTAGAATTTAATGCAGCTGCATTGTCTATTATGATCTTGATGGGACATCTGAACCTCGACAAGATGTTTGTCTCTAGGAATTGGAAAATGACTACGTCGGTAGCTTGTTTCATGGGGATTTCCTCTATCCATTTCATGAAGTAGTCAGTGGCCATGAGTATCCATTTGTGTTGTGATGAGGTTGGTGGATTTATTTCCCCTATGAAATACAAACCCCGATGCATGAACGGTGCCTCGACTGAGATTGAATTTAGTGGCAGAGGTTGCAACTTTCTTCTCCTATCAAAAATATGACATTTTTGGCAGCTGGAGACTTCTGTGTACATGTATAAGAAGATTGTAGGCCAACAGTAACCCGCCCTTAGGATTTTGTGCACAGTGGTTTTCCATTAATGGTTTCCCTCGTATTTGTCCCTGTGAAATTATTCTATGTCTCTCTTCACATCATTCTCCAGTAAAAATCTCAAAAGCATTCCCCCAATATCTTTCCAGTAGAGTGAGTTGTTCAGGATGCAAAACTTTACCGCTTTAAGATTGTGAAATTTGGCCTCAGCCTTACTTATGCCCGGAGAGGCCTGGATATTCTTCAACACATATATGATATTGCATACCACGGTGAATCAATGAACTCCTGGGACACCTGCACAACTATTTCTTCTTGAGGAATCTCTGATAGATCAATGATGAATTTTATTCCCACCGCATCGTAGTACAACTGTTCCATTAGCTTCGCAAGGCCTTGACCCTTAATCAGTTTCATAGGCTTGATCCCAACATCATATTCTAACATGGCCTCTATCCACTTTCTTCTTCTCCCTTCGGGGTCAGGTTGAGTCAGGATATCCTTTACTTAGTTGTTGGGAACATAAGAAATGACATGGGAGTGCAATATATGCTTATTTTTCCATAATGGAATACCTTAGTGCAGAATCCCTCAATGTCCTGATGAAATAGACTATAGGTTTCTCGAAGTTCTGCTCGTCTTTCTACAACAACACGCCGGCAATAGTGTTCTCTGAGGTGAATGAAAACAAGATGAAATCCTTCGTGAAGTCTAGACTGGATAGAACAGGGTCTCTAGTCAGTGCCACTTTTATATCTTCGAAATATTACTTGGCCTCCAAGTTCCACTTGATCTCATTTCCCTTCCTGAGCATGCAGGTTATATGCTTTATGATCTCTACCAGGTTCGGGATGAAAATCCTCGAGAAGTTTACATTTCCTAGGACAGATTGCACTTCTTTTTTACTGCGCAGAGTGTCTATTTTCAAGATTCCTTCAACCCAGTTGGGGTCTATCTTAATGCCTTCCTTCAAGATAATATGTCCCAACAACTTCCCTTCTTATACCCCGAAATGGGATTTCTTTGGATTTAGCGATATGCCGAAGTTCCTGCACTTATGGAAAACTTTCTTTAGATGCTCGAGGTGTTGTTCATTGGAGGCGGAGTATACCGTGATGTCATACAGATAGATCACAATGAACTTATCCTTTTCGTCAGCAAACACGATATTCATTTCCCTTTGGAAAGTAGCTCCATCATTCATCAAGTCGAAGGGCATATTGGCATACATGAACATTCCCCATCGATTTATGAAAGTTTTTTTTCTCTGTCATTTGGGTGGACCATGATCTAATTATACCCCAAAAAATCATCCAACATGGACATCTTCTGGGACCCCACCACCTTTTACAGGATATAGTCCATTTTAGCGAGAGGGTAGCAGTCCTTTAGGGACACTTTGTTCAAGTTTTGGAAGTCCACACATAGTCTTATATCACCGCTCTTCTTTCTTACAAGTACCAAATTAGCTACCCATTTCGAGAATTTTAAAGAAACGATAATAGTGTCTTCAAACAGTTTCTTTACCTCCTTCTCGATCAACGGCAGTAGCATGGGATTTATTCATCGCAGCTTCTGCTTGAATGGCTTCTGATCTTCTTTGAGAGGGATGACATGTTGAATTACTTCTGTGTCATACACCTTCGAATCGTCATAGATCCATGTGAAAACATCGAGGAAATCCTTCATGAGCTTTATGTAGTCTTCCCTGACCTTTGGACTAACTGTTTTTGATAATTTTATCATTTTTGGGTTCCCCTCAATCCTGATGTTGCAGTCTTCCACGTCCTCTTCGCTTGTAGTGATCTTGGGATTTTTAGCCACATCATTTCTGTCAAACAACTTTTCCAGCGGCACTAACCCCTTCGAAATGATGTTATTTTTCAATTGTATTATGCCCCTTCCCGGGATCTGGTTCTAGAAAGGGTCGTCATTACTGTGTGCATCCGTGCTCCCATATTCATCACAACATCATTCATCATGAATGTTTGTGTTAGTGAACTCGTCGCTCATCCGAAGAAATCTTTATACCTACTTGTCGTCCTCAAATACCTCCCAGTATTTTATATTGTAAGGCATTTCCAGCCCGTGTTTGACTTCAATATCATTTTTTTTGTTTGGGAAGATGGGGATCTTAAAAACTGAAGCTGAGGTGGCCAATGCATTGGCAATTTTATTTTTCTCCCTTGGGATAGCAGATATGTCATACTCTGAAAATTCCTCGAGGAGGTCCAGTGCCAAATTTCTGTATGCTCTCAGCTTGGGGTGCTTTGTTTGATATATGCCTTTACCCTGGTCTATGACTAGTTCTGAGTCTCTGTGCACTGCTATCCTCTTTGCACCTAACTTGTTTAACACCTTCAGGCCTAGAATCGATGCCTCATACTCATCCATGTTGTTTGTGCATTCGAACGAGAGCTTGTATGAGAGCAACTTTGTGCCCACTTCAGGGGGGCTTACCCATACCCCGACACCTACTCCTACCTTTCTAACAGTGCCATTGAAACTCATGTTCCATATCTCATGTTTCATGCGGTCTATTAGGTCAGCACACTCTATTGATTTCTGTGTGTTTTCCTCATCGACTATCACGATGGATATGGGCTCTTCCTCTTCAAAAACCAAGTCATTGTAGAAAATAGAAGAACCAACCTCAGTTCCAAATGGAGTATATGGGGTGGTTGTTTGGATACGTTGTGTATCTTACCATGTATTTCAGCAGCACTTCCCTGCACAACCATTTGTCCTAGCCAAATATAGGAATGGTGGTGTATTACATGTCCATTTTCAATGTCCCCTTTAACTTCACAGCCCATGATCTGGACAACAACATGCCAAAATTAGGGGATATGTCCACCATGACCACGTCCATGACCATGTTCTTTGAAGGAAGTTGGGCCAATGACACAACCAAATCCTTGATGAGACCCAAGCACTTGACTTTCCTTGAATCAAAAGAGAAAAGGTCCTTGTAGGGTCTAGTGATATCTAAACCCAGTTCATCCATGATCACCTTTGGCACGAGGTTGTGCGATGCACTAGAATCCAACATGGCGTTATGTAGGGTCATGTCATGAACCTTCAGACTTACATAGAATGGAGTTACGTCCTCAGTATCACTTGTCTCTTTAATGTGTGGACCAAACATGATAGCGAGGTGATCATCTTGGACATTCAAAGTGTCAGGGGTCCCTCCCATTTTCAACATTTTAATAATTTTCTCCTGGTATTCACCCTTTCTAATAAGTTCATTGAAAGGGACAAATATTTTGATTTTATCCATTTCATGCTCAAAGTTAAAGGGAAGGCAGACTTCCTCTACCTCTTTTTCACCCGCTTCTCAGTTTTCTTTCGAATTTTTCTTATGGGCCTACTCTTTCGACTTTGCCTTCTCTGTCACATCCTTTTTCATGTTGTCCATCCTTGTTCAACTTGTAGAATGGGTGTTCGTTGGAGGTTTCCTTATGGTATTTGTCTATTGAGGCTCGGTAGACACTTCCTTTCTCCTGAAGTTATATTTCTTCTGAAACTAAATGATGGCGTTCTAATAACCTTTTCGAAACTCTTGTGTTTCCTAGGACAACACATCATCATTTTCCCCAATCCATGCATCATCTATCTCTAGCAAAAAATTATCATTTCTACTCATGTACCGATCATGTTCACTCTTTGTCAAGAACATGCACGGGTTCTTGTCATTGCAACAATGCATATGGTCTTTGAACATTTGATCGAAGTCCTCATCCACGTAGTTGTTTTGGAACAGAGGCCTTGTCCATTGGTCGCCTTGATCTCTCTACTCCCTCTATTCCCTCTGTTTGATCTAAGGAACCTGACCCCTCCTGAGGTTATGATTCTTGGGTTGGGAGTCATGTTGTTCTCGGGCAGTGGGTTTGTTTCCCACATACATATTCTCCATTAGCTTCTCCATGGTTCTCATCATTAAGTCAAATTTTTCATCTGTGGATATCGACGTTGATGGTTGTGCATCTCCTTGGAGCTTCTTATCGCCTCTATTGAATATCTATTTGATCTTTCCCAATGCCATCATATTTACCTCTACTTCAATCACATTGCTCATTATCGTGTCCAGGTTTGTTGATCTTATTTCTCTTAACAAAAAAGTGAATTTGTTGTCAAAGGAGTCAGCGTATTGCAACTACGTAGCCCAGGGAGGTGGTTGGACTTCTACAAGAATCGAGTTATAAAACTTTATGAAATGGACTAAGAATTATTGCATTGTCTCCTCCAACGCCTTTGTCATATTATTGTACTGCATTAACAACTGCAAGGGGTTCTTCTTATATCCTCATCTATTGATGAAATATGTTTCGAACATGACGAAGTCTTGAATTCTTGTTGGTCATAGGGATTTGAACCATTTCCTCACCTCCCCCACAAAAATCTATGTGAACAACCTCATTTTCACATCTGCATAGTCTACCTCTTCTAGGTCGACGAAGTCATTGAACCAATCCAGATGTTTATGGGTTGAAACGTTCCCTTCATCGTCATAGAGTTTAATCCTCTCGTTGTAATTCTGGGGAAGATCATGCAACCGGGCTAGCAGAATGAGGGGGGCGAATCTGGAAGCCATGGCCCTGGGAGGGTTTGGGACTTGAGGAATATTATTGGACACTAGGGTTTGGAATCTCTTTTGGTAGAAAACTATCTCGTCCAATCTGGTTTCTGACTTAGACCTTAACAGGGTTTTCTCAAACAATGTGTCAAACTCAAGGTCATTGATGCTTTGCATGCCGTCTTTTGGTAAGGACAAACTTTTGTCCAGGTAATAGAATGGGTCCAACGCTTTCTCTCTAGTCCTATGTAAAATTTTCTCAGTTTCGTACACAGGCTTTGTAGGGTTTGGGTCAGGAGTTTTTCTAGTATAGATCTTCTTCGGAGCCAAGGTTCCTAAACTACGCTACTTGGAGCTACTAATCCTTTTGAATGGAGTCCCCAGGGTAAAGGTTTTCATCTGGTGCAGATGTTTGTCCCTCTATTACCCTCAGGGGTCAAACTACAATGTTAGTCTTTCTCCTAGGGAAAAATATATTCAATTTCATTCCCCAGAAATGACGCTATAATGTTATCACTCTATAAATCTGTTCGACTGATAAACAAACGACGAAGGTAACTTTTTCAACCAACTTTGAGGGATGAAACTAGCCTTTCGGACCTGGAGAGGGATCTCTCGGGAGACTTTGTCTTCATGCGGGATATGGCTTTAAAGAAGTGGCTAGATTTAACACCTTTGGTATAATGGGTTCTGGTTATATTGGCGCAAGAAAATAATACTTTGGGCTATGGATTCTGTTAGCACCAGAACTCACCTCTAGATTGCGACAGAGGTAATCCGAGTACCCATCAGGTTATATGTCACAGTTAATGGATTTAAAGAGCTCAAATGGGGCAGACTCAAGAAAATATTGTTTTAACTCAGAAAAATGGGGCAGTATGCACAAGAAAATAAGGTCTTCATCAACTTCAGCCAGTAAGTTGTAGTAAGGGTGAGTAGGAGGAAGAAATTGAGGAGAACATGTAAAGGTCTTCTCTGGACATTAGGTATTCCAGCATGCCTAAGGAAGAAAAACTATGAAAACAAGATCCTCTTGAATTTTGGGTTTCAAGAAACTAAAAACGCTATAACTACACTGCAATCAAACATCCATTACAAAATAGTCACTAGAATCCATGTGAATCCTTCGATCATGAACATTCAGTATTAGACACAGATAAGATTGAAATAGAAGTTGGATTTCATTAAACAAGAAATATCATATCAAGTTACATAACCAAAGAACCATAGATTCATTAAAACATTACAATACGAGAGCCTAGCTCAACCATTGACCATCACAAAATATCAAAACTGAGTATATATACTCAAAACTGCTGCAACTACCAATGGCGTGATCGAATCCCTACATTCAAAGCTTCTAGTCGATGCCCGATCTGTCAAACTATGTGAGCATTCTTCTATCATATGTGAGTTCATATCAGCATGGGTTTTGTAGGAAAATATGCTCACAATAGTACCATGCACTGACGATTCAGTCCCCATGGAAGAACCTTCCATACCTTCCATTTATGGATTGAGCTGAGGTTTCAACCACCACTCATTTTTTCATTAACTTCCTTCATGAAGATCAGGATGGGACTTAACACCCAAGGATATACCATGTGTTTCTAGCGGCCCTTTAAGTCAACTCGACACCTTGAAACCATGATGGTCTCTCTCTTTAACTCACATAGGAATCTTTGAATTTTGGTGCAGGTCTCATGAAATTCACACTCTTTCCTTCGCACTCCCAAAGCTCCTAGTGCCATCTTTTCCTTCACAAAATTTGTCCTGCATGTGACCTCGGGCCATGACCATGGGCCCAACTCCTGGGCACATCACGATTTCACATTTTGGCATCCTTCACATCACTTGACTACACTCTCCCAATACCCAATATTTTTAAATTTCCCTTCTTCATATCAATGGTCATATTTTCTATGCATCCGATGGCCATGATTTCTCCCAAAAATCTTGAAATTTACTTCGGTGAACCATCATACTGGTTGACACCTTGTTACACCTCAAAATTACTCACTTTGCAAGTGTTGCAAGTGTCGTCATTTCAAGTGTTGCAAGTGTTTCATATTGAATGCAAGTGTATAAGTGTTGCTGACATCATACTGCTTTTTTGCCTATGTCATGCCTCCAACAACCTGACAGGGACACTTACGACACCTCAAAGATTAGTTGTGAAGAGGAGGAATCAGTCTACTAGAAATGCAAGTCTCTTGCTATTGGAAGGACCACTAAAAATTGAGTTTTAGGGAGGAGCGCTCCCCTATAAATTGTCAGGGAGCATTATAGTTCTCTGTCCACCCTTCTGGGGGAGCATTATAACACCAGCGCTTTCTTTCCTTATCTTGGGGAGCACTATAACGCTCTGATGCCCCTCTTGGGGGAGCGCTACCTATTCTAGGAAAAAATTGGTTTGTTGAGAAGAATGAGGGAAAGATCCCCTCAATATCTGAAGGTAGTTGGATTCGAATCCTTGGTCAAGCCATGATCTTAGGGAAGATCCATAACTGGAGGAGGAAAATCCTCAACTTACCCCAAATATATCTCAAGTAGTTGGGCCTCTCCAAGCCTGTTTAAACAGGCCTTCTCATGGTGAAAAGGGGGAAAAAGTATTGTGAAGCATCCAACCTATGATCTCATGAAGAAGGTGTCTTTCAGAACATCAACATTCGGTGTGTGGACTTTTTGAGCAAGGGTTTGGATGAGGAAGGCTTGACGAAGCTGCTACACTCGCATCTATGGCTGTAAGCATTCTTCATTGTTGTTCTCTTTAATATAATATACTTGGCCTGTTTCTTTCAAATCTGTGTTTGATCTCACATGAATTTGTCTCTAATAGATAAATCTATTTCGAACTAATCTTAGTAGAGTAGAAAGTTGTTTGTACTTTTTTTTGTCTATAGGGCTTATCGAGGAGCGTAAGATTGGATCTCAACTCGGACCATGCAGGGACAAACACTGGTAAAAGGTACTTCTTTTCTCCTTCCTCCTCACACATTATTTTATCTAGATCCAAAAGGAAGTCAGTGTCCATGATAAGCATATTCTATATTAGGAGTTAAGAGTCTATCTCTCAAGAGGAGATCTACCTATCCGCAGGGAGATTTTCCTTCAACAGAAACTGGCGACTCCACTGGGGATCGAATCAAAACATATTATTGGCGGAATGGTTTACTAAATCACTTTTACCCCCGATCTCTTGTGATGTCGCTATGGGTGGCACGGTCATAGAGGAACAAACCATCGCTCGGGCTTAGTATTTAGATTTGGTTTATTCCCAATCTGGTACTTTGTATGATTTTCTTTCGAATGTTGCTCGAGCTAATACCGATCCATCTAAGTCGTCATCCTCATCTCATGCGGATGGCATTACTGGTTCCATCAAAACTCAATCTTTTTCCCAATCAACCACACTCTCCTCTACCTCCCCCCAAACTCAGATCTCTGAGGTGAATGCAATTCAATCTACCCCTTCACAACGATCCATAGGTAAGAAGAAGACAAAGAATAAATCAAAAAATAACAATGAACAACTAAAAGCTCAAATGCATTCTACTGAAAAGGAACCATGACGGAAACTGAAATTCCCATGTATCATTTGTGGTGACGATCACTACACTCGAGATTGTCCACTTCGCAATAAAGTGGCCAAAAGTTTCCAAGGAAAGTCACAACCCGTTGTTCTTACTCATCCTTTTCCACAACAACAATCCATGGTTGTTGAAACTCCCTCTCCTGGGGGTAGTTATAGCCATCCTAATGATGAGGCCTCGTCGAGTGCACATATTTATATGTTTAATGGGATTAATTTTACCACTCTCTCTAATACATATGACACACTAGGTAACCCTAACAAAGGAAAAGACACTAACAGTACCGGTAATTTACCGGATCCATCATCATCCTCCATTAGTCTTCCATCAGTTATTCCTCCATATGGACCACTTCAGATTGAAAAACCCACATTCGACTCTATATTACACCCTCCGAAGAGAACTATCCACAAAGCTACCTTTAATCCTAGTTCACGTGCTACCCAGAACTACAACATTGTTGAATATTTGGCTCAAGCACCATGTGCTATGTCTGCGCTAGAAGTTCTACAACACTGCTCCAGTCAACGTAGAATGCTCTTGGCCACTATTAGCTCTGTTGATCCTGAGTCATCCAACCATATCATGTTTAACCTGGACAATTATGCATCTCATCTCTCCCATCAACTTGCTTTCCAAGTTGATGTTGTTGTTCACAATCATCAAATACAACGAACTATTCTGGATGAGGGAGCCTCAACTTGTGTCATGTCTTTAGCATGTTGGAAAGGTTTAAAATCACCCGCACTTAAAAAATCCCCAACGATGTTACGCGCCTTCGTTGGGAGAGGTTTTCATCCCCATGGGATTTTACAGTCCCTGCCCATCCAATTGGGTGGAAAAACTGTTATTTTCGATGTCGAGGTGGTTGATGCTCCCCT
>JZKD02S1103382.1:0-13050 GCA_000966675.3 Picea glauca
GAATTTTAAAATATAAAATATATAGAAGCTCATCGATTAATGATTCCATTGCAAGTTACAATGTGCAAATACACAGTGAATACATAAAAATGTAGCGCCTACTGGTCAAATAGAGAATATAGAGTAGTGAGTCAATTGCATTACAGATTCCCTATGAAAGACAAGTAAATCAATTGCCTTTTTGCTGTACTGCACATACAGAGAGATATATATATTTGTCGAAACTCGCAGTGTTCCACATTTCTTAATCGAGCCTGTCGCGTCCTTTCCGTGCTATGGAACCTGTCCCATGACGTCCTCCACGAGGCCCAACTGAACACCAGCTTGCATTGAGCAGTGAGAGGACTATAAACCCACATACACATGCCATTATCCTTCATACCAATTTCCCTCTCTGCTTTGGCAAGATTTTTGCAGAGTTTTCTGTTAGAAGTTGATTGACCACAATGGGGTCTCTAGCAATCGCTGAGTCGTCCTTGATAACCCATTTAGATGTTGAGGTAGAGGAGCCTGAGATGGTTGTACCGGCTGAACCCACTGAGGAATGCTCTCTCTTTCTATCGAATATTGATCAGGTAGTTGCTTATGTTGTGGATACTGTGTATTTTTACACACCCCAGGGAGAGGACAAGAGTGCTGCTTCTGCTGATGTAGTGGGAGAGCTGAAGGAAGCCCTTGGGAAGGTGCTGGTGCCGTACCATTTCATGGCAGGGAGGTTGAAATTGAATCTGGAGAAGGGGAGGTTGGAGATCGACTGTAACAGAGCCGGGGCTCTGTTTGCAGCAGCTAATTGTGATCTGAATTTATCTGATCTGGGTGATGTCACTTACCCAAATCCTGTTTTCAGAAACCTGGTGCTCCAAGGAGTTCATGCTAGGAAGTTTGGGGCTAGTCCTCCTCTGTTGATGATGCAGGTAATTATGCTTATTTGTAGTCTGGATAAGAGTAATTCAATTGAGTAGGTTTTGTTTTCATGCATTAGTCCATTCAGACTGTTTTCTTTCTTAATCTTTTAAGGAACATGCTCCCATGCTGGTGCCAGGTCTCAGGGTTAACTATCATTCTCTTGAAACTCAGGACATATGATTCCTTTGACAAACCCTTTGAAATTCATGACACTTTGACAATCTCTGAAACTCATGACACATGAGCAGCGAGATCGGAACCCAGTTGGACGGCTTAGCATTCTGTCAACCTCAACGGTGAATCACTTGTTGAATCAATGCCCCGTTGGTCGTTTCGACCATATTGGGCTCTGAAACAAATCCATGACTCGTGATATATGGGCAGCAGGAATGGAACCCACTTAGCGGCTTAGCACCCTGTCAAACTTAGCAGTGAATCAACTGTTGAATAGATGCCCTGTTGTCCATTTAGACCATATTGGTGTATTGGACAGTTTTGAATCTTGATTTCATCGTGCTAGATTTACGGTCTTATCTGTGTGCCTTGATCTGTGCAATGCATTCTTTGTTATGAGCAGTTTCTACAAGGCGAGGAGGGTGTTCTCATAACCTTGTCATTAGCATTGCAATTTGCAGGAGTGTATGTTCTGTATTTAATCCTGCTTTGATTGAATAACCTTGATCTAGTTTGGTATTCAGGATTTGATACACTGGAAATAACGACAAAATGTTTATTTTTCACCTTTTTTTTTTAAATGTTCCGAGCTCTACGAATTTTGTTAGAAGGTGCAATGCTTTCTTAGTGTAATCATTTTCGTATGTTGTATATGGCTGGGTTGATAAAATTCCCCATCCTATCATATCTTACCTAAGGTGTCTTCATGTTTGGCTGCCTGTCTATTTGTGTGAAATTTGTACTAAAAGGGATGAATGCTAGGAAATTTGGGGGTTTCCTCTGTTAAAGATGTGGCTGGTAAATTGTTTGAAATTCCTTGTAACCATTTTCTAGTTAATTCACTTAAGTTCTTGGCATACACCTTAGCAATTGCTTAAGCTACATGATGTTCTTGCGTCTATCGTCGCACCATCATATGATGTTCTTGCTTTCTTTGTAGGACCATCATAAAAGTTATGGTATTAGTTTTTGACAATGCATCTTTCAACTTTCAATCTAACCCGTTCTAACTTCTAAAGTATCATCTGTAGAAGAAGTTTGATTTCAACTGAATAGAGCTGATTGGTGTTTTTTTATAAAGAGCTAGTTAGGGGTTTTAGTACCGTCTTTTGGGTTTGTCTAGTAGAGTTTTTTTCCCCAAGGAAAACCTTGCAGGATCCCCTCCTCTTTCCCATCCCAAGGGACTCAACTGGATTTGAACTTGTGCCCTATGGCCTGCCTGTAGGCAACATGCCTTTGGCTGATGGTTCAACCAATTGAGCTAACCCTTGGGAGTATGTCTCGTAGTTATTTTATTTCAGTAATCACTATAATACCAAACACATGCACATGCGTGGTTATTTTCTAGTGAGAATCAAGGCTCAAATGCAACTCCATATTTATTAGGTGTTCACATTCTCTGTGGCTTGGGATTGTTTTTCTGGTGTAACAATGAATGGTCTCATTGACCTGGGGATTTCTTCAAATTGCTTTTTACTGGTAAAGGATGAATGATAAAAGCTCATTAGTTCACTTCACTTGTACATTTCTTGTGGAGAGGGCATGGACTATTCATATATCTCCTGATCCATATATATCTTGAGCTGAGGCATTCTTCAAATTGTCTCCTCTTTGCAAAGAGTGAATGGTAGAGGATGAATGCTAAAAGCTGATTAGTTCATTTCAGTCCTGCATGCCATGAGGATAGGGAAAACATTAACCATATATTTCTTGGCTGATTAGAAGGTATTGGTATTGTCCACTTTGTGTATTTATCATGACATAGTTTCTAGTGTTTCTCTTTTCCAGATAAACAAGTTAAGGTTTTTGTTACACAACTTAAATTTTTTTATTTATTACCCTTTTACAAGTATGTGCTTTCTTTCTGTTGATTTTACTCAGAGTAGTTGAGCTGTTTATTTATTTTTTATTGCCAAGCAGGTAACTAGATTCAAGTGTGGCGGGGTAGTGCTGGGAATGTCTATGAACCATGCTATGTTTGATGGGGTTGGAGCAATGGAATTCATGATGAACTTCTCCTCTGTAGCAAGAGGCGATGGATTGATCGCTTATCCTCTCCCAGACCGGACATGTTTCAAAGCTAGAGATATTCCAGAGATCAAATATGAGCATTTGGAGGGGCTGAAACTCAGTGATATCCCTCAAGAGATGAGAAATTCCTTCACAACTGCCGATGTAGCAAACTCAGAAATCAGCAACATCTCTCTTCCACCTGATTATAGCTATAAAGTTTTTCCTTTCAGTGGGGAGATGGTAGAGAAGCTAAAGAAAAAGGCCATGGAGGATGGTACTCTGAAGAAATGTTCTTCATTTGATGCCATTGCAGCTCTTGTATGGCAGGCTCGAACCAGGGCTGTTGATATGCCTCCTGATGTACCTTCCAAGATGCTTTTTGCTGTGGATATTCGTTCAAAAATGGACCCCCCACTGCCAAAGGGCTACGCAGGTATGCATATACTCTGTAGATCATAGACTATTCAATGAATCCTGCCTTTTCTTGAGCACATTGCTACATTGATTTGTAGATTTTATACTGATCTGATGCTATAGATGGTTGCAAGCACCTAAAAGAACTGTCAATGAATAATTATGTATGGTTCCATTTGACACCAAATTCGCTTGTGGGACTTCCAAACTCGATCCAAGAAATCTACTTTTCAGTGTTTTTCCAAAGTCGTAATGAAGCCGGTTGTAGTATCATTTTTTCTTTTGAAAGTGCTTCATTACAACCGGCCAGAAGGTATTACCACCAGGCTGAAGGTACTACAAGTGACCTGCCTGTGCAGGTGAAATGGCCCTTTAGGGGCAAACCAGAGATCAGAAGCAAATCACATGCACTTATGTTTGGTTAAGCTGCTGTAATCACACTTTCATTTGGCTAAGCTGCTGTGATACAAGGTACTACTCCATCAATTCACAGTATTTGCTTCTGGTCCCGACTTCTGACCACTTATTTGAGTCTTGGAAGGAATTAAAACCTTGTTGGGTTACCTATCATGCCTATGACTTCACTGCTTAACCACAACTCCATTGACAAAGAAGCCACTGTTTGGCTAAGCTGCCGTGATATGGGGTACTATTCCGTCAATACTTAGGACTATTCTGTCTCTTGGAAGGAGTTAAACCTCTTCTTTATATCTTGGAGGGAATTAGACCTCGTTGGGTAAACTGACATGCCACAGACTTCACTGCTTACCCACAAACCTTGACTTTACTGTTTAATCACAACCCCATTGACAAAGAAGAAGCCACTGTTTGAATAAGCTGCTGTGATATGAGGTGCCACTAAGTCAATACACAGGACTTGGATCGCTGCTTAATCACAACCCCGTTGACAAAGAAACCATCAATGCCCATTATGAACCATCCCATTGGATATTTTCAAATATCAATCTACCCAATTATCCATTGACAAAGAAGCCATCAATGCCCATCATAAACCATCCCATTAGATATTTTCAAATCTAAATCCTACCCAATTATCCATTTACCACCAATTAAATCTACAGTCCCCCAGCCCCATGTCTGTTTTAACTTTTTGTGTAAAATATCAAACACTTCATCTATTCCTAACCGAAAAAGGAAGTTCACAAAATTAGTGGTAACTGAGTATCTTAAAACCTGTTACACTCATAGCAAAAAGAAAGAGCTAACTGTTATTTATTGCCTAATCAATGGATATTTTACCATCCAGGTCAATGGTGCACCAAGTTTAATTTATATTTGTTGAAATTTGCATCAGGGAATGGTGTTTTCAGCTCATATTGCATCGAACCAGCAGGGGCAGTGAAGGAGAGGCCGTTATCATTCTGTGTGGAGAAAGTGCAGGAAGGAGTGGCCAGAGTCACAAATGATTATGTTCGGTCATCCATGGATTTCAGTGAGACATACAAAGCCATTCCAGCATTACCAGGAGGCATATTTCTCTCTGCATGGTGGAAAATACCATTTCAGCTGGTTGATTTTGGATTTGGGAAGCCTGTATATGCTGGCCCCATTGTGAATGCCATGGTGGAGTTTGTGCTACTTCTCTCCAATGGAAAACACGACGGTGGTCTCAACATCTACATTGCCCTCCAAAATCACCAGTTGGACAAATTTGAGCAGTTTATCTATGATATTTAAGCATTCAAATTATTTTTTTCGTCTTATGAAATAGATAGTAGAGCAATAACATCATTATGTTTGTAGTTTTATTTGTTTCAATTTTAGAATTGGTTCTTAATAGATAGTTAATAAGAAAACCTGCCTGGAGCCTCTTTCACTGTAACTACATTACCAGGAACATGCCTGGAGCCTCTTTCACTCTACTGCATTACCAGGAACATGCACAAAGGATGTGGAAAAGTGTTATTACGAAGACCATGTGGAAATGTCAATTGTGTGATAAAAATAAATGTTCTTTATTGATAAAACGAACGAGTTACTTTTATTGTGGGAGAGAAGAGCAGTTTGTATGGGATTGTTGAGAAAATTTATTATATTTATGAAAATTTGATCATTAGGTTTGTAGTTTTATTTGTTTTCATTTTGGAATTTATTCTTAAGAGATGGTGAATAAGAAAATAGATGTAGAGTGTTTTTATATTGAAATTGTGTTAATGGTGTGAAGTTATATATATATATATGAAAATTTTATCATTATTTATAAACAAACGTTTTTATATGGTAGAAAATTTATGTGTTTTTTATTTTTAATAAATGTGTTTTATATATCTGAAAATTTGTTCATGGTAATATGTCAGACAAACTAGATCGTTCCAATCTATATGGAAATAACTTTACATTGTTGATTTCTCTATATAAGATGATATATGATAAGATGTTTTATTACAATTACAATGTTTCATATATAGAGAATATATGGTGACCATCCATGAAAGGATGAGTCCTTTGGATAATAAATAACGATTTATTATTACTTATTATATATATTATTTAATAATCAATAATTATATTATTAATTATTAATCTAGGAAAATCTCTTCCCAATGTTGTCCAAACATCAACGCTCCTTCTCAACGAGAGAGACACTCTGCATCATGCCAAGCTTGTCTTTGAAGTATACAAACTTTGCCCTAGACTCATGACACCTGTCTATCAGTCCTTGGAGATGTCTCTCTCCCACCTAAATCGAGGGGAAAACCCCCTTGCGGCTTTTCCTTTGAGCCAATCGACTCTCTCTGAGATCAGGCTCACTCTAGATCCGCATGTGATAGCATCTAGCCTCTGGAGTCTTTATCATTCCTAGTTAAATCAACATGACTAAGGAGAAACACTGCACTTGGGCCATTCACCATAGGTACACCCTTGTGAGTGAGTGTTAGCCTGATGATTTTCTGACACATGGAAAGTACCTAAAGCACCTCGAGTCCATATTATTTCTTGTTATGATCAAGGAAGGACTATGTCTAGGCACATTTACCACAAGTGCACCTTTATGATAAATGCATCCTATCTCCCTTGGTTTGCAACCCAATCTAGGAGAAGGTTCACCCGATGTTGAAACATCAACACTCCCTCTTAGCTAGGGAGGTATCTTTCCATGATGTCTTCGTCTAGTAGTCCACTGACTACTCTGTAATCAACTAGTAGCACACAACTACTACCATGCCATTGGTAGCTCGAATCATCCATCACAATCTCTATGATCAAGCAGTACATAGTTGTTCCAAGTGATTTGGTAGTTTCCACGACAATCAACTAGTAGTATACAACTACTACAATTGCCATCCAATAGAACACGACTGTGTTGATACATAGTAGTACACAACTACTGTCCAGTGGTACACAACCACTACTAGTAGCACACAACTACTTCTAGTGACACACAGTCATTGTTACTGGTACACAACCACTATAGTAGCACAACTACTATCTAGAGACATAGTTTCTGCCAGTGGTACACAACCACTATAGTAGCACAACTACTATCTAGAGACATAGTTTCTGCCAGTGGTACACAACCACCGTAGTAGCAAAGGGTTTGTCACAAATTGCACTCCCATGTGGACTTCTAGAGGCTACTCCCTCTAGACACACTAGAGTCAATTCCCCATAGTGTGTGACATCAAGGTCAACTCTCTTGACATGTCCTCATGTGCTCTCCACAAGGGACGTTGGGCTATAAGCCCAAACCCACTTATCCCTTCTCGGTTAAGTGTCCTCACATATCAACTCAACTCAGTCACAGAGGAGTACAATCTGGAGAATGTACGTCACACATGGCAATCCCATGTGGACTTCTAGAGGCTACTCCCTCTAGAAACACTAGGGCCAAATCCCCATAGTGTGTGACGTCAAGTTCAACTCCCTTGACGTGTCCTCATGTGCTCTCCACAAGGGACGTTGGGCTATAAGCCCAAACCCACTTATCCCTTCTCGGATAAGTGTTCTCACAGATCAACGCAACTCAATCACATAGGAATATGATTTGGAGAATGTCTTAGGAAGCTGCAAACATCAACACTCCCTCTTAGCGAGAGAGGCATTCTCTACCACGCCAAATCTGTCATGGAAGTACTCGAACTTTGTCATGGTAAGGGGTTTGGTAAGAACATCAACAACCTGCTCATATGTAGGAAGGTACTGCACCAGTACTGCCTTCCTCTACACCATGTCTTGGATGAAATCCTGTGAGAAGACTCTGAAGCCTCACTACTTCCATGACTCGTGTCACTGGTTGCAATATATTTTGCCTCTACATTACTGAGTGCTATAGAAGTCTATTTCAACTACACTGTCTGCCTGGTTAGAACTATATATCTCTGCAACCTCTCTTTATCTCTCGAGGCATATCCAATTGTACCACACTGGTACACTCTCTGCTACAACTTAGTCTGCTCAAATCACGAGCTTGCTCAGGGTGATTTCTGCAAAGCACTATCCGGCTCTTTGCTTGAGAGTAGGTCCTCCACTCTCTCTGCAACTACTCCCTATGGATTCTGCAATTGCTCCCTCTACTCTGTCAACAACTGCCCTTCTTTGGGGTTGCTCTTTGTGGAACTGGCTCCTCCACTCTCTCTCTGCAATTGCTTCCTCTGCAACAACTCTATAGAACTGAGAGTGGCTCAATAAATGCTCCCTCTAGAGCTGGAGGTGACTCCTTTGTCTCTGCTCCCTCTCACACCAAAGGTAGCTCTTCCTCCTTCTCTGGAGGTAACTCAATCTCTGCTCCTTCTGGATGTAGTACCACCTCCCTTTCTAGGAGTGCCTCTACATACACTGGAACTGTTGCCATGTCTACTTCCTCAACATCTCATGGCTTGACTCATGTATTAGAGCTACTACACTTGTTGCAATGTACTATGCTTCTATGGTGCTCAAAGCCACAAAACTTTGTTTCCTACTACACCAGGAGACCACGACAAATCCCAAAGTGAAGCAACACCCAGAGGTGCCTTTCTTGTCCACTATGCTCCCTGCCCAATTAGAGTCAGTATATCCTTGCAATCTCATGTCAATACTGAAAGTATATCTCAAACCATGTCCAACTGTGCCTCACAGGTATCTCAACACATGCTTCGCAGCAATCCAGTGTGTTTGTCTCGGCTGACTCACGAACTGGCTAAGTGCACTCACTGCATAGAAAATGTCCGGTCTGGTGTTTACCAGATACATTAATGATCCAATTAGTTGTCTGTACAGGGTCGGATCAATCTCGTTGGAATCGGAAGAGGACACACTTAGTTTCATTAGATTTCTCACCATTGGTGTAGCCATGGGCTAACAGTTCAACGTCCCAAACTTCTTCAATATCTCAATTGTGTACTTGTCCTGACTCAAGAAGATCTCATCAGTTCTCTGCCACACCTTTAGTCCCAAGAAGTAGTGCATCATACCAAGGTCCCTTATCTCAAACTTAGAGGCCAACACATACTTGCATTGAACAATAAGGTTCTTTGTACCAATGAGGAATAAATCATCAACATAGAGGACCAAAAATCAGTGACTCACCATTAACAGTCTTGTAGTATAGGTTGGGATCAACAACACTTTTGTTGAAGCCCATCAGGTGTCCATCAATCCTCGCATACTAAGCTCGAGGTGCCTGCTTGAGTTCATACAAGACCTTCTTCAACCTATACACATGAGACTCCTTCTCATGTATCACGAAACCATCTGGTTGCTTGATGTATACTTCTTCCTCAATCTCTCCATTGAGAAAGGTTGTCTTCACATCCATCTATTGTAGTCTCCAACCCATGGATGCATCAAGGGAAATAATCATCCGGATAGAAGTGTATCGAGCAACAAGAGCAAATTTCTCTTCATAATCTATTCCCTCCACCTAAGAGAATCCTCTAGTAACAAATCTCACTGTGTGCTTCTCAATGCTCCCGTCATCTATGTGTTTGATCTTGTAGATCCACTTGGAAGTCACCATTGACTTTTCCTCAATTATATGAGCATTGTATACTCACAACTACTTCCAAGGATTCATAATCTCGTGTTGACCTCGCATGTGCCTTCTTCAACGACAATCCATTAATCGATGTGTCCAAAGGCATAGATCTCTACGGTGGCAACTTCCAAGGGACACCATGTTTAGCAGCCAAAGATCATCTTCCCTTAGTCCTCGAAGCTTGTCTGCTATTCATTCCCACCCAATTCACAAGATTATTCATTTTTGAGAAAATGTTTGAATTTGATTAGCAAGTTCAATAATTGATTAGCATGACCAAGATTTACAAGATCATTTAGCCATAAGAATTCATTAATATAATAACTTTTTATTATAAATTATTTATATATAGATGTGATTACATCATAATATTAACATGATTACTAATATTTTAAAATAAAAGTTGAAGAAAAGGTATTTCATGTGTTTATTTATAATTATTAGAACTTTATTTCATTTTCATATTTATAATTTGTTGGGATTTTTTTTAATGTTAATATAATTATTATTTTGTTTCTGGAATTTTTTTAATGTTAATATAATTATTATTTTGTTTTTAAAAAGTCAAGCTGAAAAAATGTCATTACAATTAGTTTAAAAAAATGTTGATTTTAGATATGATTATTGAAGCATCTAGTATCTATGATAATGGAAGACTTTATGTCATCTTAACATCTATGATTGTTGGAAGACTTTCTTTCATCTTAACATCTATGATCGTTGAGGATGTTGTTTTATTTTGATGATTATGATATGATTGTTAACATTCCATGAAGACTAATTTTGTTCTATAGGAAAAAATGTAAGGAATTAAGTGAATTGTTTTAAAATTATATTTTTATTTTCAAAAAGTTTTGAGATTTTTTTTAAAATTTTTTAAAGTTTTGATGAGTTAAAATGTTAGGAATGTTGTTATTACTACAAATATTTTAAATTCAGTTTTGATGTGGGCATATGCAAGATATTTTAAGAGAGTGTTTTTTATCATCCACCTTTTTAGTATTGCAAAAATCACATATTCTTTCATCCCATAACATTTTAGGAATTGTCCAATACCTTGTTTCATTATGGAACTCATAAGAGTTCTTGTTTTAACAATGTTGATTTTATTCTTTACGCTACTTATAATAAAAAGATGCTTTAGATATTCTAAATTAGAGATTATTGACCTCTTTATAATATCTTAATTTTCTATATCCTCTAATTCTTTATTGCATAAAAAATTCACCTTAAATTTAGATGTAATAGTGTTAGAGTGACATTATCCTCTATTTCCAATGATTTAGCCAAGACTTGGTGTCTTTATGTCATTGTTGAGTTGCATGTGGCTTTGACGAGAGTTTGAAACAATCTTAAGAAGCTTCTTTTCTTTCTTGTTAGTTGTCTTGTTCTTGTACTTAAATACCTAGTCATAGCAATACTCTCAATGGGGAAAAGACCCACTTCTATAAGGATGATAGGGTACATAGTATTGTTTTTAATTTTAAGATTATAATTATAAAATGCTATTGTATTTGCTTGATCTTTCTTCATGATTCTCTAGAGATGCTACAACCCCAAACTTCACATCCATATAATATAACAGGAATGAAAAAAGTGTCAAAAACTAGTTTATTTTTATCTCACAACCAAAAGTTAACTAATTGTTTTCAAGATCAAAATAGGCTTTCCACTCTCCATTAATCCTTTTATTGATGCTATAGTTCCAATTAAGCTTGGGATGAAAATAAACCATGAGATACTTATATGAAGTAACTTTGTGTAAGTTGTTATTGTCTTACACTAAATTAGTGTAAGTGATCTTTTTGGATTTGATAATCATAATCTTTGTTTGTCAGTGGTACTATCATACCCATGATAGAAAAAATATCATGGAAAATTGTTAGTTGCTTGTCAATAATAGAGGGAGCATTGCAAAAAGAATCATTATCATCAACTTATAGAAGAAGGATGATGACTATTCTAGCTAAAGTAGTGCCAACACAACTTGTATCGATTATTACTATTACTATTACTATTATTATTATTATTATTATTTTAAAACTTCCTTTAAAACACTAAGGAGAAAAAAAATTATTACAATCAAATTACTAGAAACATTGATTTTAAACTATAAGTTTTGGAAATTAATTTTGCAATTTTTGACACTTTGAATTTCAATATTGATTTTGCTTAAAAGTGTTTGAGATGGGGGCTGAAAGTGTCACCCTCATGACACTTTCAACCCCGCCCCAACACTCACCCTCACTTGTGGGGGGTGAAAGTTTGACACATTCACACTTTAATCCCTCACCCCCACCCTCCTTACTTTCACCTTCCACACCCACCCTCATGAAAGCACCACACTTTCACTTATCACCCCAACCTTCATGAAGGTGTCACCCTCATAAGGGTGTGTCACACTTTAACACTTCCACCCCACACCCTAATCCTCATGGGGGTGAGCATGGGGTGGAAACCCCACCCTAATCCTCATGAAAGAGTGTCACCTTCATGAGGGGATGGGGTTGAGGGTGTAAGTGGGGGTGGGTGTAGTGTGAGAACCCCCCACCCCAAACCTTGTGTAAGAGTGTCACCTTCACGAGTGTGTGGGGTTGGCAGGTGTAAATATGTCACTTTCACAAGCGTGGGGTTGTTGGGTGAAAGTGTCATACACCCCGCCCTTGTGAAAGGTGGGTGGGGGGTGAAAGTGTCACATATTCCATCCTTGTGAAAGCATCACCCTCCCTAAAGTGTCACACACCTCACCCTTATGAAAGGTGGGCGAGGGTGGTGGGTATAAGAGTGTCACTTTCATAAGGATTCAATGTGTGACACTTTGGGGAGAGTAACGCTTTCACAAGGATGGAGTGTGTGACACCTTTACCCCCCCCATCCTCACCCTCATGAAAGTGATTATTTTCCACCTTCATGAGGGTAACACTTTCATGAGAGCAAGGTCTGTGACGCTTTCACTTCCCACCCCCACCCTCACCCTCACACTTTCATGAGGGTGGGCGTGGGCGATGGAAGTGTGAAAGTTGTCAAACTTTCATGAGGGGTGAAAGCGTGAAAGTTGTCAGACTTTCATGAGGGGTGAAAGTGTGAACTTTCACATTTTCACCTCCCACCCCCACCATCATGAAGGGGTAGGCTGTGAAAGTGTGAAAATTTTCAAATGAGGGTGAAAGTGTATGAATGCTTGAAGACAACTTTCACATTTTCACCCTCCACTCCCATTTCGTGAAAGGCGTGAGGGTGTGTCACATTTTCACACTTTCAGCTTGTTATTGGATAAATCCGTGAGTGCGGACACAAACCGATCTCCCTAGATCCACCTGGATCTAGAACAAAACAGGACATAATATACCGCTTTCCCTAGATCTAACTATTGAATTAAATTGGAAGTGAGAAGAAGATATGTACCTTGTAATCGCTTCCTTGGTCTCTGTTGTTCCTTGCTTTGCTCCAACTCTCTTGTGCGGTCAAGATCAAAACAACACAAACCAACCAAAGTGAAAGCAAATAATATATCCAATAGCTAATCTATACATATGATCAAGGAGTTATGTAATAAAGTAGATCTA
>JZKD02S1103404.1:0-13050 GCA_000966675.3 Picea glauca
GAAGCCTGAACTCTCGAAGTAAATCTCATTCGTCCAAATCAAGAGGCCAGGTGGCACTAGATCTCACACTTTAGAAATAGGGCACTCCAGAGTATTGTAAGAGCTATACATTGAAAAGGCCCAAAGCCCGAACTCTCGAAGTAATTATGGACAGTTGATATCAAATCAACAAGAACCATTGATCTTTGTAGAAGGAAGTAGGGTCCATCCGAGAGCGATGGGTGGCAGCAAAAGCAAGGGTTTCCCAAATCACAAATTGCAGTAGATCAACGACCACACTTCATTGCAGGGACAAAGAATGCTCAAACGGTAAAATTCTAGAGCAGTCATGCAATGGAAACCATGGTATAGAGGAAGAGGTAAGTGGCATTTGGTGGTGAATTGTGGGGGGCTAAGCAGTGTGGATCCAAACCTCCCTTGGAAACCTCTGCAATCACATGCTTATATAGGTCACAATCTAAGAGAAGCACCTGGAAACAAACTAGGCATTAGGCCTCGTCCTGATCCTGAGGAGAAATCAGTAATTGAAAGAAGGAATGGTGGTTGAATCATCGATTACCTCCATAAAGGGAAGCATGGAGGGTCTATAAGAGGATACATAAGGCTTTCATTCTGGAGTACCATAGAGGGAATTTTTTCCTGCACGCCCATACTAATCAAAGTTTCCTTGTGACAGAAGGAAGAGGACAGACAAGAGAAGACACCATGACTATTGTTTTGAATATAAAAGACATCAGAGGAATGATATCAATAGGGGGGGTTCAGCCCAAGACTGGAGGAATTTTTGAGAAATATTTATGACTATATATTTAAGTTTGTAAGTTGGAGGGGCATGTAGTTGTAAATTGTATTGTTATTGAAGATTCATATGAGTTGTTTCATCAGATTTGTCTTCTATGCTCGTTGTTCTATTCTTCATCTTGTCTGAATGTAATCGTTGATTTTAAGGATTAAAATTTGTCTTTGATTGATATATTTTTGATGCAGTAGAGGATCTGTTGTAAACTTTCCTATCTATCATTGTTTATTGTTCAAACACATCTAAATTCTCTTTGCAGAGATGATCTCTTCTTAGAGAATATTCATCTTTATGTTATTCTCTTATTCTTCTCTTCATCATTATACAAATATTTTGTGTGATAGGGATCTTAAATGCCTTCAATGAGAAGATTGTTTATGACTCCATATCCCAATGGTCCATCACTGACCTGTTGTGATATTTGTTGTCTTTTCCTTTCTTTAAAGTCTTGTTGATCCACCTACTCAAACCATTTCAATACATTTACATTTTGATGGGTATTGGGCTTATCCTCTTGCAGTCTAAGGGTTACTCTCAGTGCTAACACATGGCCAAAAGAATTGGCTTCTTACTGTTGAAATTGTTTTCTAGTAACCAAGATGTCCAACATATGGAACATTATCCATTTATTTTAATACCAAATTCCTAAGTTCTTCAGAACTAGGAACATAAATTCTATTTGTACGCATAAGTAATTCATCTTCCTTCATCTCATATTCTTTAATTTTATATTGTACATTTTCTTTTTGTAAGCTTTCCTTTACCTGTAGGTAATCCTGATCTTTGACAACAACATCAAAAATTATTCTCTTTAAATCTGACAGATGCATACTAACAACTATAACATGCATGGGATGTACTCTTCTACCAAGTGCATCAACAACTTTATTTTATTTTCCTTTGATATGCTTCATGTCAAAATCATATTCACTTAAAAATTCCAACCATCTCTTATGCTTGGAATTTAAAGTTGGTTGTTCAAAAATATATTTCGTACCACTATGGTCTATTCTTAATTCGAGCCTCTTCCCCATGAGATAATTCCTCCACATATTCAAAGCGTGAACAATGGTAGAAAGTTCCAAATCATGTGTGGCATAGTTCTTCTCATGTTATTTAAGATTTCTAGACTCATAACCGATGACATGTCCATTTTGAGTGAGGAATCCAGCAAGTCCGTTCTTGCATGCATCTGTACATACAACAAAACTTTCATTTGGGTCAGGAATATTTAAAACAAGTGCACTAGTAAGTAATACTTTCAACAAATTAAAGTTCTCTTCACACTCAGATGTCCATTAAAATTTAATTCCCTTGTTTTTCAAATAAGTGATGGGATGATAAATCTTAGAGAACCCTGCTATAAATATTCTGTAGTAATCAACTAATCCCATAAAATATCTAACTTCCAAAACATTCCTGGGTGTTTTCCATCCTCTAATGGATTCAATCTTCTATAGATCTACTACTATACCTTGTTCTAAAATAATGTGTCCCAAGTAACATATCTGTTCTTGGTAAAAATAGCACTTACTAAGCTTGGCATACAACTGATGTTCCCTCAACACTTTCAATACCAATATTAGGTGATGTTCATGCTCTTCCTATGACTTAGAATAGACAAATATGTCATCCAGGAATACTATAACAAACTTATCCAAATAATTTATGAATATGCCATTCATTAAGCACATAAAGATAGTTGGTGCATTGGACAGTCCATATGGAACCACTACAAATTCATAATGACCATACCTGGTTCTAAAGGTTGTCTTATCGATGTCGTCTTCCTTGATTTTTACCTTAAGGTATCCCGATCTCAAGTATATATTTGAAAATATATATTCCCCTCTTAGATGATAAAATAGGTCATCAATTATGGGTAGAGAGTACTTGTTCTTTACGGTGGATTTATTTAGCTGTCAAAAGTCAATACACAGCCTCAAAGTTCCATCCTTCTTTTTGAGAAAGAGTATTGGTGCTCCCCAAGATGAAACACTTGGACTTATGTACCCTTTATTCAACAATTCTTCCAACATCATTTGTAATTCATTTAATTATGATGTACTCATTCTATAAGGCGTTTTGGATACCAGGGAAGCTCCTAGAACTAAATAAATAGAGAAATACATCTCCCTCTTTGGTGGAAACACTGGTATTTATTGGAATAAATCTTTAAATTCTTGTAGTACCAAAAATTCTTCAAGTCTTGGCCCCTTTGTATTTTCTGGTTCTTCCACATGGGCTCCATACAATTGGCATCCTTTTCCGAAGCATATCTTTAGTTGTAAGGCTGAAATATCCCTTATAGATATGGGTCTTGGAACTCCTTTCAGAGTGCTCTATTTTCCTTCTTCATCAAGACATGTAAATGTCTTGTTATGACAATCTAGGACAACATGATGCTTTTCCAACCAATCTGTTCCAATTAGAATATCATAAGATCCCATAATCCATATTTAGGAGTGACAAAAACTAATTAACAAACTAAATAAAATAAACATGGAGATATGAAGAATAACACAAATATCCAGTGAATAATATCTTCTATTAAATAATGAAATAGGATGAAACTATAAAATTGCAGAACTGAAACTTGCTCGAATGGTGGTACCTATCTCTGAGAAGAGATGTGGATACTACATGCATCCTTCTGACAAGAATGGATTGCAATGAGGCTCCAGACACCTTTTTGATATTACTCATGAATGCCAAAACCCTAGACATCCAAAAACCTAACCCTAGAAGGTGAAACACCAAAAGTCGTGTGGGCCCTAAGGGTAAGTTGGTATAATTTGGTACCTCAAATTCCTAGGTCCATAAATTTTTCATACGAACTTTGTTTTAGGCACATGATAGCCCATTATAAAATTATTTCAAAGAACTACACATTACACCATCAAACTTTGACTCTGTTTACATTTTGACTATGGCGAGCAAAAAAAACAAAGTTTAGGGCCCCAAAATTACTCTGAAAGTACAACAAGATGTGCTGACATCAAAACATACAAAATAATCTAGTTGTATTCAGTGAGAGGCCAACCATATCCACTTGGAGGATGTGTGGGGCTTCAGACAACCCCAGAAGTGTAGAACCCACAATTACAAAGAAGTACAGAAGAACGTGTTGAACAAAAAACGAACACAACGAGCCAATTGGAATAGGTGGGTGGCCATCGATATCCATCTAGATAAATCCTTCTCCCTTAGGAAAAAATGGTATCCATTGCATTGAGATCCCCCATCAGCTGAGGAAACTTCTGTTGGATTTATCTCTAGGTGAGCCACTTTCCTTAGTGTAGGATTTTCCCTGCCTTGACAACCCGATAAAACTAGATCTGTTGCTAGTGAGTTCCCTTGACCTATGTGTCCATTATCTGACCATTGGATGCTTGTTCCATGAAATTAGGGTTGAGCTATGTGGGTGTCAGTTGTTTTGCGATCACGTAGGTGTCCAATAATGGTGGAAAATATGGTCGAAGGAGGTCCACATTGAATATTGGATGTAGAACAAGTAATGGTGGAGTGTTGAGCTCAAAATCATTGCTACCCATCACCTTGGTGATAGTGTAAGGCCCATAACGAAGTGGGTGAAGCTTCTGATGGGGCCCGGTGAGACGGTCCTTCTGCATATTTAACCATACTTTGTCGCCAACCTGGAACTGGTGTGGTACCCTGTGTTGATCATGGCATTGCTTGTACTTAGAATTGGATTTCTACAAAATCTCATGGACCTGTTCACAGATGTGATGAATCTTCTCAATGAATCTAGTCGTTTTGTCAATCGCAAACCGATCAGGGGAAGATTGTGTCTATGTGGTGGCAAGAGGAAGTGCAACATCAATGGGTCCCAAGGGTTGGAATCCTAGGCCCACCTGAAATAGGCTATGTCTGGTGGAACTATGGAGATCCCTATTGTAACTTTGTTAGACATATGGGAGACTCTCATCCCATGTACATGGACGCTTAGAATTGTACATGTGTAGGATGTGCACAATCATCCGATTGAAGATCTATGTTTGGCCATCGGTTTAGGGGTGGAAAGCAGTGGATTTGGTGAGCTTGGTGTCCAACAGAGACCCGAGAATCGACCAAAAGGTATTGAGGAACCTGTTGTCTTGGTCGGAGATGATGGTCTGTGGTATCCCAAAGTGGACCTACACTCATTCGAAGAAGATCTTGGTAGTATCTTCCACTGTGACATTATTCTTACAAGATGTGAATATGGCCATCTTCGAAAAATGATCAATGACCATGAACACACGGTCATTTCCTTGCTTGGTGGATGGAAATCCAGACATGTAATCCAATAAGATGGATTCCCAAGTATTCTCGGTAATAGGAAGAGGGGTGTATAATCGTTTCTTCTTGATGGCTAGTTTGAAAATGGCATAGGAAATGCAAGATCTGATATACTTCCTGACGTCCTGTCAAATTTTTGGCCAATAAAAATGTTTCTGAAGAATGACCACAGTTTTTTCTACGCCAAAATGTCCTGCCACTCGACTATAGTGGGCTTCCCAAATAATATTTACATGCTCGTGATCTAGGTGGATATTGGTGGCCACGCACCTATTCCAACTAGCTCCTCATGTCCATTTTGATTCAACATGTCTTTATGTACTACTTTATAATTGTGAGTTCTAAACTTCTAGGGTTATCTGAAGCCTCACACATTCTCTAGGTGGATACGAGTGGCCTCTCGCCTAATCCAACTAGATTATTTTGCATGTTCTCATGTCAACACATCTTCTTGTACTTCCAGGGATGTTTTGGGGCCCTAAACATTGTTTTTTTGACTCACCACAATCAGATTGTAGATGGAGTCAGATTTTTATGGAAGAATGTGTAGATATCTAAAATCCATTTCCAATGGGCTATCACACACCTAAAATAGAGGTCGTATGAAAACATTACAACCCTAGGAAGTTGATGTACCAAATTACACCAACTTACCCATAGGGCCCACATGACTTTTGGTGTTTCATCTTCTAGGATTAGGTTTTTGGATGTCTAGGGTTTTGGAATTCGTGAGTAATATGAAAAGGGCCTATGGAGCCTCATTGTAATCCAATTTTCTACTCATAATGATGTGTGTAGTAGCCACATCTCTTCTCAGATATAGCTACCACCATTCGAGAAAGTTTCAGTTATGCAATTTTACAGTTTCAGCCTATTTCATTATTTAATAGAAGATATTGTTCACTAGATATTTGTGTTATTCTTCCTATATCTATGTTTATTGTATTTAGTATGTTAATCAGTTCGTTATGCTCCTAAATCCGGATCACTAGTATCAGAGTGGTCTTCTCTTCATTTACTTTTCTCCATGCATGTACTCGACAAGTTCTGGGTACAATAAATTGGCACTCGAAACTATCGAGCCATTACCATATCCGTCGCGTTGAGTCTGAAAATAACCCATGTGAGAGGAAAAGAAAGATGATGGAGCAGGAGATCCTATTAAAATGTTGCTCAAGGATTCCCTCATGCAACAAAGGAACAAAATGATGGAAAAATTTGTGCAGATCCTTCGACGGTTTCCCACAGGAGAAGCATCTTCATCAGGCAGTAATGCAACTCCCTTCAATGTAAAAGTAAATTTTAATATTCCATTATTTGAAGGACTGATAGATGCGGATGTTGTAGATAAATGGTTGAATTTGATCGAAGGATATTTTTTGGTCCACAAATTTTTTGATAGGGAAAATATCACTTTATCACTCCTCAAGGGTGTTCCCCATGTGAAATACTGGTGGGATACTTACTCTGAGCAAAGGGACATGGAAGAATCTGCAATTTTTGGGGTGGCCCCTATATGGGATTCCTTCATAGATGCCATGAAAGAATAGTACTATCCTGTTGTAAGCTATGAGGACCAGTACACTAGATGGACCACCCTACGTCAATAAAGGGACCAAACAGTACCAGAATTCACCAATATTTTCCATAACCTACAAACCAAATTGGGTATCTAATATTTTGAGTAGCATCTGGTGCTCAAATATCGTGGTTGTTTGCATAGATACATTCAAACGGAAAGGGATTTCCTAGAAATCACCTCATTGGACACGACTTATAGATACGCTATCAAGATTGAGAAGAAATTTAAGTAGAAACCATGAGAGTTTGGATCTACAAATCCCTCACAGTCGAAGAAAGGAAAAGGAAACCCCAACCCACACAGCAAGGGACCAAGTCGATATGGCTACCCTTAGGAAAATCCTTCCACGCCACAACATAATAAGGGAATCCAGAAGATGAAGAAGGACATGGGAAAATGGTGTGAGTATCATAAAAGTCCTTGGCTCAACACCGACGAATGTCACTCCAACCAGTCCCTCACGGTTGTGCTGAAGGATTCTGAGTCAGATGTCGATTCTGATTCTGTGTCAAATCCTAAAGGAGGGAAGCGCATTATCGATGTTGAAACCAGTGCCACAGTCACTACCACCAAAGTTTGGCCAAGCGAAGTAGAAGAACCAGAGGATGGGAACGCCTCTTTCACTCGTAGATGTGGGTCAAGGGGGCTCCAATTCATTTCATTGTCGACAACGTTAGTCAGAAGAACCTAATTTCAAAAGAGGTCGTCATGCGGCTAAACCTTCCAATGACACTGCACCTATAGACCTACACCATTGTCTAGATTCGTCAAGGAAGAGATCTCCTTGTCATCCATTAGTGCCGTCTACCTTATGGAATCAAGCCTTTCAAAGATGAGGTATTGTGTGATATTGCTCCCCTTGAATTTTTGGATGTTATTTTAGGACAACCATATTTGTGGAAGTGTCATGTTGTGTATGAGTCTAGACCCTGCAGTTTTATTATTACTTTTGGCAGACAATTGTATAGGATCCCAGAGGTGGCACCGCCTACTGCTATTTCTTTAATCTCTGCTAAGAAATGCAGTAAGGTCATTTCACATACCGAGAAGTTTGTCTTCTTTGTGATCCATGCTCACAATAAGTAGAAGGTCACCACCACATCTTTGGCTTCTACACAATGCCTCTCTTTACAACAGAAGAAAGAACATGGGATAGTGGAAGAATACAGAGACATATTCATCTCACCTACAGGGGTACTGACATACTTCCAATTCAAGCATCCAATTGATCTGACCCCCGATGCACCTCTACCTAATGGACCAGTCTATCATTGTTGGATGATGGAGAATGATGAAATCAAGTGTCAAATCCAAGATCTTCTTCAAAAGAGACACATCATACCCAACTCCCCCCCTTGTGGAATCCTGATTGTACTGGTGCAGAAGAAGGATGGGACTTGGTGACTCTGTATTGATTATAGAGCCTTAAACAAAATCATAGTCAGGAACCACTACCCCTTTCCCAGGATTGATGACCTTCTTGACCAACTCAAGGGGAAAAATATATTCAGCAAGATTGACCTGAAGTCTAGCTACCATGAGGTTCCCATTGAACCAACTGATGTCTAGAGGACAACATTCAAGTCTAAATAAGGTCTCTACGAATGGCTAGTCATGCCCTTTGGATTAACAAATGCACCAACAACTTTCATGAGGTTGATGGACAATGTATTGAGACCCTTCACCAACTCCTTTGTGGTAGTATATTTGGATGACATCCTCATCTTCAACAAAATGTGGGAGGAGCACATGTGACATATTCAATAGGTTTTGAGCACTCTGTGGAAACACAAGCTTTATGCCAACTTGGAAAAATTCTCTTTTGGCATGAACATGGTCCAATACCTAGGATACATTGTTGATGAGCATGGGGTACATGTTGATCCAGCTAAGATCCAAGTCACCTGTGACTGGCCAGCCCCGACCACATTGACCAAGATTCGGAGCTTATTGGGACTAGAAAATGTTTACCAACGATTCATGTTAGGATTCTCCCATATGGCATGGACCCTTAGCTAGGTGGCCAAGGGAGGTGGTAGGGCCAAGTTCATGTGGGGGAAGGAGAAAAAATGAGCATTCAAAGATCTAAAACATCATTTGTTCTCAGCTCAAGTACTCTCCTTGCCTGATCTACAACAACCATTCGATATTGAGACTAATGCATCTCACTATGTTGTGGGCGTAGTTCTCACTCAGTATGAGAATTCGGTGGCATACCATAGTGAGAAACTCTCCGATACTTTCCGAAAATACCCCACTTATGACAAGGAAATGTATTCCATTGTACAAGCCTGTCTTCAATGGAAACATTACAATAGGGAAAGAGACAATCATACACACTGATCACAAGCCTCTGCAATTCATACAGACATAGGGTAAATTACAGAATGAACGCCATCAAAAGTGGTCCACCTAGCTGCAACAATTCAATCTCAACATCAAGTATAAGACAGGTATCGCCAATCATGTTTTTTCCTGCCTCAATCAGCCTCCTATGAATGCACTCACCACTGTGCTCCATTCCTATGGACATGAAACATCTGAGTGGCCCCAACTTTACTAGCAATATCCAAACTTCACCACCACATATCAGCTCTTGGGTACAAGCGCCACTATCATTGATTTTCACATTCAGGATGAACTCTTATGCCACCTGGGCCATCTCTGTGTTCCTACAAGTGAGCGTGCAAAAATGATTTGGGAATCCCACTACAGTCGGGTGGCAAGACATTTTGGCATTGAGAAAATTGTGCATGTTCTTCAAAACCATTTTTATTGGCCAAACATTCGACAAGACGTCAACAAGTATATCATATCCTGTACTACATGCATCATTTCCAAGCCAACCATCAAGAAGCAAGGCTTATACAACCCTCTTCCTATTCCCCAGAAGCCCTGGGAATCCATCTCAATGGATTACATGTCTGTCTTACCATCCACCAAGAAAGAAAATGAATGTGTGTTTGTTGTCATTGATCGGTTTTCGAAGATGGCCATCCTCATAGCCTGTAATAAGAATGTCATATTGGTAGGTACTACCAAGATCTTCTTCGAACTAGTGTGGGTCCACTTTCAGATACCACAGACCATCATATCTGAATGAGACAACAGGTTCCTTAGCACCTTTTGGTCGATTCTTCAATCTCTGTTGGACACCAAGATCACCAAATGCATTGATTTCCACCCCCAAACTGATGGTCAAATAGAGGTCGTCAATCGGATGATTGTGTACATCTTGTGCATGCAAAATTATAAGAATCCACATACATGGGATGAGAGTCTCCCATATGGACAACACAATTACAACAGGGATCTCCATAGTTCCACCAGCCATAGCCCATTTCAGGTGGTTTTGGGATTCCAACCATTGGGACCCATTGATGTTGCACTTCCTCTTGCCACTGCATAGACAAACTCTTCTCCTGATCAGTCTACGATAAAAAAATCCACCGAATTCATTGAGAGGATTCACCACATCCACCAACAAGTCCTATAGATTTTTCATAAATCCAATGTTAAGTACAAGCAGTGCCATGATAAACACAAGGTACCACACCAATTTCAGCTTGGTGACAAATTATGGTTACATTTGTAGAAGGAGTGTATCATCGGGCCCCATTGGAAGATTCACCCACTTCATTATGGGCTTTACACTATCACCAAGGTTGTCGGTAGCAATGATTTTGAGCTCAATACTCAACCCTTCCTTGGTCTGCATCCAGTATTCAATGTGGACCTTCTTCGACCATATTTTCCACCATTATTGGACACCTTTGATATTGTCTAACAAATGACACCAATAGAGCTCAACCCTGACTTCATCGAACAAGAATCCACCGATCATATAGTGGAAACACAGGTCAAGGGCACTCACATCAATGGATCCAGCTTTATCGAGTTGTCAAGGCAAGGCAACTCCTACACCAAGGCAAGTGGATCACCCGGGGCCAAATCTAATAGAATGTTCCTCACCTGATGGGGGAACTGAATGCAATGGAGACCATTTATTCCTAAGGGGGGAGGATTGATCTAGGTGGATATTTGTGGCCACCCACCTATTCCAACTAGCTCGTCGTATCCGTTTTGATTCAACATGTCTTTATGTACTTCTTTATAATTGTAAGTTCTACACTTCTGGGTCTATTTGAAGCCTCAGACATTCTCTAGGTGGATACAGGTGGCCTCTCACCTAATCCAACTGGATTATTTTGTATGTTTTCATGTCATCACATCTTGTTGTACTTACAGGGTTGTTTTGGGGCCCTAAACATTTTTTTTTCGACTCTCCATAGTTAGACTACAGACAGAGTTAGATTATGATGGTGGAATGTGTAGATCTCTGAAATACCTTTCCAATGGGATATCACGCGCCTAAAACGAAGGTCGTATGAAAAAGTCATGACCCTAGGAAGTTGAGGTACCAAATTACACCAACTTACCCATATGGCCCACATGAATTTTGGTGTTTCATCTCCTAGGGTTAGGTTTTTGGATGTCTAGGGTTTTGTAATTCATGAGTTATATGAAAAGGGCCTATGGATCCTCATTGTAATCCATTTTTCTACTCAGACGGATGTGCGTAGCAGCCACATTTCTTCTCAGAAATAGCTACCACCATTCGACCAAGTTTCAGTCATGCAGTTTTACAGTTTCATCCTATTTCATTATTTAATAGAAGATATTGTTCACTAGATATTTGTGTTATTCTTCCTATCTCTGTGTTTATTTCATTCAGTCTATTAATCAATTTGTTCTTCTCAATGACCACGAACACGCAATCATTTCCTTTCTTGGTGGACAGCAAGCCAGACATGTAATCCATTGAGATGGATTCCCAAGGATTCTCGGGAATAGGAAGAGGGGTGTATAAGCCTTGCTTCTTGATGGATGGTTTGGAAATGGCACAAGCATTGAAAGATCTGATATAATTGTTGATGTCTCGTCGAAGTTTTGGCCAATAAAAATGTTTCTGAAGAATGATCATAGTTTTCTCTACGCCAAAATGTCCTGCCACCCAGCTCTAGTGGGCTTCCCAAATCATCTTTGCACGCTCGCTTGTAGGAACACAGAGATGGCCTAGGTGGCATAATATTTTTTCCAGAATGTGAAAATCAATGACTATTTCACCTGTACTCAAGACTTGTTAGGTGGTGGCGAAGTCCAGTTGTTGTTGATAAAGTTGGGGCCCCTTAGATGCTTCATGTCCACAGGAATGGAGCACAGTTGTGAGTGCAGCCACAAGAGGCCGACTGAGGCAGTCAAAAAGATGATTGGAGATACATGTATTATACTTGAAGTTGATATGGAGTTTTTTCAGGTAGGTGGACCACTTCTGATAGCAATCATTCTGCAATTTCCCCTGTGTATCTATGAACTGCAGAGTCTTTTGATCAGCGTATATGATCATCTATTTCCCTAGAATGTAATGTTTCCATTGAAAACAGGCTTGTACAATGGAATACATTTTCTTGTCATAGGTGGGGTATTTCTGGATAGTATCTAAGAGTGTCTCACTATGGTAGGTCATCAGATGCCCGTGTTGAGTGAGAAATGCACCCACAACATAGTCAGATGCATCAATCTCAATATCAAATGGTTGATAAATATTGGTAAAGGAGAGTTATGGATCTAAGCAGAGGCGATGGTTCAGATCATCGAAAGCTCATTTCTTCTCCTTCCCTCACATGAAATTGGTCGTACCACCTCCCTTGGTCACCTGGTTGAGGGCCCATGTAATATGAGAGAATCCCAACACGAACCGTCAATAGAAGTTGGCTAGTCCCAAAAATATTTAAAGCTCGGTCAGTGTGGTCGAGGTTGGCCAGTCAAGAATGACTTAGATACTACTTTGATCAAAATTTACCCCATGCTCATCAACAATGTATCCCAATTATTGGACCTTCTTTATGCCAAAAGAGCATTTTTCCAAGTTGGCATAAAGATTGTGTTGTCGTAAAGTGCTCAAAACCTGTTGAATATGCCGCATGTGATCCTCCCATGTTCTGTTGAATATGAGGATGTCATCCAAATATACTACAACAAATGAGTTGGTGAAGGGTTTCAATACATCATCCATCAATCTCATGAAAGTGGTTGGTAAATTTGTTAAGCCAAAGGGCATGACTAGCCAATCGTAGAGACCTTCTTTAGAATTGAAGGTTGTCTTCCATACATTCGTTGATTCTATGGGAACCTGGTGGTAGCCATACTTTAGATCAATATATATCAATAAATTATCCCCCTTGATTTTTTCAAGAAGGTCATCAATTATGGGAATGGGGTAGCAGTTCCTGACTGTGATTTTGTTTATGACTTTGTAATCAATGTATATTCTCCATGTCTCGTCCTTCTTTTGCACCAGTGCAAT
>JZKD02S1103415.1:0-13050 GCA_000966675.3 Picea glauca
AATAAGATCGAACACAAAGGTCAACATTCTGATTGTGATGAATGCTCTCAACTTGCAGTTCCTGTAATAAAAATGATGGATTATCCCTTGCCAAGGAGTGGTAAAGAGAAAAAATCTGAAATCCCTCATAGATCTTTAGGAACTGGAAATCATACTCCGAAATTCCAAAACAATCTAGTTGCAGATCTTGATTTCATTCAATATAGAAAAGTTGACGAGCCTCCTTCTCAAGATATAGTTAGACTACAGAATTACTCAAATTATCAATCTGTATGTCTAGCACAAAATATAGATGACCTAGCCCAAGATGTATTGAAAACTAAAGGGCATATGAGTGGGTTGCATTCTGATCTTGAATTAGTAACACAGAATCAAGAAGATCTCAAATCGCAAGTCCGGACAATACTTGAGAAGCTTGAAATCATTCAAGAAGATGTTGAGAATATGAAGAAAAGTTATGAAGAAGAATCTCAACCTTCTTCTCCTGAAGCTCCCAGTAATGATGCTACATTTTCATTTTTCAGTACTTCTCCTCCTTCTGGAGATAAAACTTTAGTTTTAAAACAGTTAGTTACAGGCTTTACTAATCCTGTCTTAATAAGGATTGTACATATACTCATGCTTGACCAAAACAAATTAGCCCTTGTCAAATCTCAGGGTGAAAATATTTCTGCTAAAATACAACAAGCTAAAGAAGAAAGCCTGTCTAAGCAACTAGCCCTTGTACATATTAATCCTGTTACATTCACTCCTTCTATCAAAGGAATAGATGGAGATGTTAAGCCTGAAGATAAGCCTGAGTCTAGTCAAGCTGGTTCTAATAGAACCCCTACTTGGGAACAATGGTGTAACGCAAGGTATACCAGTTCAAAGAAAGCTCCCATGGATATCGATGGTCAAGGACAATCTTCTCTCAAACAAGGTGAAATAGCACCTGTATCTAATATTGATTGTAAAGAGAGAATTGACATCGAAGTTATGATCCAGGGATGGCATGCCTGGGCTAAAACACATAAAATGATCTATAAAGATAAAGTTTCTTGAAGTGATCTTGCATTAAGACTCACTTGGGGATTCAAAGGTGATATTAGTTTCTGGTGGGAAAGAATATCAGATAATAGCAAACTAAGAATCATACAGCATACAAAACCAATAGATGAACTTATAAAAGCCGTAGTTCATGAGTTCTATGGTGACATAAGAGCTAACATGTCACATTATGCTGATACTTTCATGAGTCAAAAGCTTTGTGACATCTCTGAGCTAAAAGAATATTTCTGTATGATGCAATCCCTCCTATACAAAGTCCCTGATCCTAGAAACTTTGCCTATCTGAGGAAATATTTGTCCTCTATGCCCAGTAAAGTTCCTGAGCTAGTCCGGAAGAGACTAGATGATGAAGATATAGATATTGAAACACTTTCTCTAGCAGGCTTACAAGAACAAATCATCACTGCTATCCAAAAGGAATGCATAAAGAGGAAAACATCTAAATCCTTAAAGAAACAGTTAGGCTTTGCCAATTCTGCTTGTGAAATCTTTAAGGAAACTTCTAGTTTTGGTTGTTACAAACCTAAGAAAACATTTCATAAGAAATCACAAGATCATTCTTGTACATGTAAACCTAAATCTAAATCTTATCCTTACAAGAAATATCGTGGTTTTAAACCAAAACGAAAACTCTTTTTCAAGAAGAGACACCAATCAAATAGGCCTAGGAAATCTTCTTGCTTCATCTGTAAAACTCATGGCCACTGGGCGTCTCAGTGTCCTCTGCGGTCTAAGACCAAAACCCAAATTAAAGTAATGAACATATTCCAAACGGAATATGATCCTGTTGAATGGGATATGGTCTCACACCATTCAGATGGTGAATACTTTTCACTTTCTAAAGTTTCTGAGGATGAAAGTGAAAGTTGCCCTACTCCTGTGTCTACTTCTGATAGTGATACCTCTTCCTTTGAGCCTGAACTTATGAATTTCCTTGAAATCAAAATGCTCTCTGCATTCCCCGATCTTTCAACTCTCATTCGACAGCGTGATGAACTCCGGTCCAAACTCTCTGTCCTTACCCCAGGACAATTTTTCTTGTATGATTATTATTCCTCCCAATTAGAGCAGCTTAATGCCCAAATTCCGTCTCTCCAGTAGCCAAGCGTGGTGAGTATTCAACATTACACCCCGACAGACGCTGAATTTGCTCGCCCTACTGCTAGTATCATTTCTACAAACCCAATGATAAATACTAAGCAGAAATCTCTAATTGATGCCACCATCCAAGCTGATGAAGAACAGACTTTAGATAATGCTATAGACTCTCTAGAAAGAGAAATCAAAGAGAAAGAAGTTTTAGTCAAAGATTTATGGAAAACACTAAAGCTTTAGAAGGAAGAATTAGCATTTCTGAAGAAACAAAGGGATGAAGAATTAGACAAAGAATTCAGCAAAGGACTTGAAGAAGCCCAAGAATTTGGATTCTTTGAAAACAAGATGATGAAAGGCTTGGATGACAGAATTGTCATAACTGTAGATATTAAACCTTCTGGTTATATGCAGTATACCCTAGATGCACAGGTGGATACTGGTGCTATGAATTATTGTGCCAAGCATGGTGCAATTCCTGATTATTACTGGCAGACTACAAATCTATCTTTCAGAGCTGTAAATAAAACTGAAATGAAGATAGAATACATCTGTCCTGATTTTCCTCTTTATATTCAGGAGCAAAGAGTACCAGTTACCTTATACAATTTTGATACAGGGTCCGACATCTTGTTAGGTCAGGATTTTGTAAATAAGTGTTTGCCTATGACTGTATCACAGTCTAAGTTGATTTTGACTATATCCAATAAGCCTATATATGTTCCTACAAAGACTGAATATGAAAGCAGAATTATCCAGAAGCCTTCTCAAAGGTCTTTAGAACAGTCTGCTAGCAGTCTCATTAAGATCCAGAAAATAATAAAGAATGCTAATCTGCATGGCTCAGAAGTTATTAGTAAGATCAAAGCTAAGATTGAAAATGACTCTACTTCTGATTACCCCAATGCTTTCTGGACAAGGGAACAATATTTTGTTAATCTTCCGTATAAGGAAGACTATACTCCAAAACCTCAAAAGGCCTCTGCAAATCATATGTCTCCCTCAGAACTGGAATACTATAAAGCAGAAATCCAAGATCTCTTGCAGAGAAAGCTTATAGAAAGCAACAGAAGTCCTTGGGCATGTCCAGCCTTCTATGTTAATAAATATTCTAAACAGAAACGAGGAAAACCAAGAATGGTTATTAACTATAGAGCCTTAAATGTTGCCTTATTGCCTTTGAGATATCCTTTGCCAAATAAAGAAATGTTGTTTGCAAGAATTGGCAAATGTAATGTCTTCACAAAGTTTGATTTAAAAAGTGGATTTTGACAGATTGGAATTGTTCCAGGTGACAGATATAAGACAGCTTTTGTGGTGCCTCAAGGTCAGTGTCAATGGAGGGTAATGCCCTTTGGATTGAAAAATGTGCCGTCATAATTTCAAAAGCGCATGGATGATATTTTCAGGCACCTACCTTTTGTCATAGTGTACATAGATGATTTGTTAGTTTGTTCAGTTGATATGAAACAACATGTACAACATTTAGAAAAAGTTTATGATTTGCTTTTTAAACATGGTTTAGTTCTTAGCAAGCCAAAACTCTGTTGGGCACAAACCAAGATAGAATACCTTGGTCTGATCCTTTCTCAAGGAACTGTAGAACTACAAGACCATGTGCTCAAGAAGTTAACAGAGTTTCCAGATGAATTACTGGACACCAAGCAATTACAGAGATTCTTAGGTTGCCTTAATTATATTCGCCAATTTTATGAAAACCGGGCAAAAGATGTTCGCATCTTGCAGAAAAGGTTAAGTAAGGCAATACCTTGGAATTGCAAGATGACCCAAGCTGTCCAAATAATAAAACAGAAAATCCAGCATTTACCCAGCCTTAATCTTCCAGATCCATCCATGAAATTAATCTTAGAAACCGATGCTTCTATGGAAACATGGGCAACAGTTCTTCTACAGAAAAATGGAACAAGACTGGAAGAAGTGTGCATGTACACTTCTGGGTGTTTCAGTGAAACTGAATCCAAATATCCCTCATCTCATAAAGAGATCCTAGCAGTAAAAAATGGCATCAAAAAGTATAGAATGTTTCTTAAGCCAGTACATTTTATTGTTAGAACAGATCTAAAACATATAAAAGGGATGTTAACTAATCACAGATTGTTGGAACAGGGGAATAACAGAATCTTGCGATGGAGTCTCTGGTTAGAAGGCTATGACTTTGATATTGAATATAAACCAGGGAAAGAAAATTGTCTCGCAGATCTGTTAACACGAGAAGCTTCTCCGCTACCAAAAGAAGTAAAAAGATTAATATGGCATCCACCTCCTTAAATGCCATATCTAGAGAAGCTCCACCAGGATTCAAATGGATCTTGGTTTGTACACACTGTACATATTGTCTTTGTTTTGACTATTTAGTCTGTTGCATTAAAAATAGTCCAGCTTGTTTGTATATACTAAAAGCTTGGTTTGAGAAGACTGCTTGTATATTCTCCTATGGAAATTATTTCAGAGAACAAAGAGATTTTTTCAGAGGTATTATGACTGGTGGTCCTCACCAAGGTCAAGTCTACATTAATCTTCATACTCCATTCCTAACTTATCAAGATTAGTGTATGATCCTGCAACAAATTAAGTATGATGGTTGCATCTAGATTACATTTGAATGTGATACATTCAAGGATTATTATTATTCATGGTCAGGATGGTTATATTTACTAATGTGGCAATATTGTCCCAGAGATATAGAATTCTTTAACCACATTGATCAGGAAGCATTCAAGATCTGGTTCCATGCAGAAGTATGTGAAGCAGCTCAACATGAAGCATGGTTCGTGTTTAGCCTTTCACATGTAACCAGTGACCTGAAAGAAGTTGCCTCATCAAGTACAGAGCCACAATATAAAATTTACAGTGATTATTATGGGAGTACATGCGTGGCAGAAGATGAATTGATTCCAACTATGATGGGGTCACCATTCTATGAATCTTTCAGCAGGCTTCCACCTTTTTCGGATGATCACAACTCACCTCCTGCAAGTCATGCTTATGACAGTGATGCCTCTTTTGATTCCATTGGAGAATTCAATATTGTAAATAGAATTGAAGCATGATGGACCCTCTTGTCCTTTGCTTTAATAAAGTTTGTAATAATTTATGTCTATCGGGCCGACAGTGGTGTCCCGACGGTTCGTGGGTTCCGTAAACTCCACAGTGTAGAATCTTTGCTTTAGTTATGTCATAATACTAAAGTAGATAAGCATCTAGTCATGTCCTCCGTAAAAGTTGATGATGGGTCCCCATATGGCCGAGCCTTTAAGGTCCACTTGTGTTCTTTGATTATTCTTTGTGGGGACCTGTAATCTTTTATCCAAGCCAATATTGATGAGATTATGCTTGCTACTAGGGTTTATAGAAATAATAACATTTTCTAGTTGAATACATCTATGAACCTATAATAGGAAGTTTGTGCATGCCAATAAACCTGTACTAATCTCCTTATCTTTCATAATGACTTGCATATCTAAAAATACATTTTTTATGTTATTCATCTAGAAGTGCCTTTATCTTTGCAATGTTAATTGACTTCCCCATATGGAAGCACCATCCCTTATATTTAAGTATAGACAAAGTTTCCATGTGATTGGATTGTTTTTCTTATAAACCTTTATGAATTCTTCAATATTGGGATCACATCTTTTCCTCTAAAATACATCTTCCTTGTAAAAACCAAAAAATGGAACTAGGGTTATGAGGCTAGGGTTTTGAGGTGCAAAATTTGAAATGATCATAACTCCCTCAATATTTCCTAGAATATCTATTATGACTACAATTATGAAATTCCATAGTCATTATACATATGTTGACACTGGTTTGACAAAAATCTAGGTGATATATCAAACAATATATGATATGCATTCCACATGACCATCATTGAAAGGAAAAAAAATCACTAATTTAAAATCAACAATAACTTCACTACCCAGACTTCAAATTGGATGATTTTTTATTTTTTTTTTTAATTTGGGTTTTGTAATGGGTTTATGGGATGTCGTCCCATGCGTTTTCCCCATGTTTAGGCCTTATTGTAAGATTTTGTAAAGTACAAATAAAGAGGAATGCAGTGTATAAGTAGTAGCTCTGTGTGTGAAGGAATGTATGTGGTCGAGGCTTTGTGCTCGACTGTGATTTTCTAGACTATGATTTTGTAGACTGTGAGCAGGTTCTAAGTGTTGTGATAAAAGATGTTGTCTATGTGCATCTGATCTATTTTTGGAAGGTAAAGAAGGAGGATCTAGTGCTTAGGGCACAGATCTCATGTCTTGTGCCAAGTTCGACTCTGTGGCTTAGTGCACAGGACTGAATGGATAAAATATTTTGGCGAATAATAAAGAGGCAAAGCAGTTCATGGAAGTAGCCCCACCCTAGGGTGAACCATGTATATCTGGTGTCTCATGGTTTTCTTTGTGCAGTGTCATTTTTTTATGCATTTCTTAGTTCTTTGATTATAATGTGTAATGAATATATATATTTTTTCTTAAATACTTATGTTAAAGGGTAAATGAATGTTAGACTTAACTCACAATGTTAAGTGCTCAAGGTGCATAATCACTTGTTGTTACTGACCTTATCTGTCTTTGATTATGCAATGCGGTGTAAATGAGGTTAATAAACTAATGCATGTTGACTTCCTAAGCATTAACAAAATATTCTGTGCAGTGATCTTATCACATGATTGTGGCCCAGCCTGGTTATAGACACCTGCGTCCTGTAACGCCCCCTTCTTCTACCTCAGGTGAGACTTCACCTGCTTTGCAAGTGTTGCTGAAAGGGACGGTAGTTGGGGTTTTGTTGGTGTGTTGTTAGGCATTGAACCTTGGGTCTGCCCCTGTGCCAACAAAACATTGTGTATTTGGGAAGAAGAATCAGGTAAGATTCCCCTTTGGTGCAATGAGGGCAGAAGGAATTTTACAACTAGTTCGCAATGATGTGTTTGGACCTGTGTCGGCTCAATCATTGGGAAAATATGTGTACTATGTCTCATTTATAGATGAATTCTTGAGGAATACTTGGATATATTTTCTCAGGAATAAATCTGAAGTCTTTGATAGGTTTAAAGAGTTTTAGGCTCTTGTTGAGAATCAAATAGAGAATAATTAAGGTGTTGAGGACCGATAAAGGTGGAGAGTTATGCGGGAATGAATTTGAATAATTATGTAAGAAGTGTGATATAGAAAGGAATAATACTACTCCATATACACCTCAACGGAATGGAGTTGCATAAAGGATGAACATGACGCTGATGGAAAAAACAAGGTGCATGATCAGTGGTGTCGTGTTAGGGAAATAATTCTGGGCAGAGATAGTGGGTACTAGATGTTATCTGGTCAACAAATCACCCTCGTCAACACTGGATGACAAGACTTCACAAAAGGTATGCACTGGTAAGAAACCTTATCTCACACATCTCAAGGTATTTGGATGTGAGGCTTATGTTCACGTTCCAAAGAAAAATAGGCGTAAGTTAGATAAGAAGGATTAAAAGTGTATATTTATTGGGTATTAATATTATCTTAAAGGGTATAATCTTTGGAACCCAGAAACTAAGAAGGTTGTAGTGTTCCCAAGGCCGAGCCCCGTTGCAAACCATGTTCTGAAAGAAATTGTAATTATGTGTTATAGGCTGGTGAGCCAAGTTTTTATAAGCTCATGGATTATGTGATTGTTAGGCCAGAGAACCTAAGGGTTGGAGGCCAAGGGCCTGATTTTGTACTTGTATGTATGCAGAACATTTAATAAAATTGTAAACACCACCATGTACAGAATGACCACGATGAATGAGTGAAGGGGGAATAAGAATCCATAGAGTGGGCAAGGAATTAGGGGCTGGAAGGTGGGAAAGAGGCTAAGTGTTGAGCCTAGGGGCTAAGCTTAGGGGGCTTAAGCCTAGGAATAATATTTTATTATTATTCCAAAAGAACATGTGCCATTTATATTTTTTATCCTAAGTTCCTGACCAAGGGAAGGTGATGCGTGCTGGTGGAATGCATGAAGTCCCATGGGTGACAAGTGTCAACCATGGTGCATGCGAATAAAATGACCAGGATGAGTCGTGAGAGGGATTCCTCCTCCATTCTACCTAATTGCTGAACGCGTATGGAGCCCTGGATAGTACGACCAACCCGACTCCTGCAGAGGAATCCTTGTGCTTTCCTAAGAATCGAAAATTCCGAGTTGTCTTTGATAAATCCGTGTACACCTCTATTCTGTGAGGGGAGAAGCCTGTGTTTGTTTCTGAAGAGCCAGTTTCACCTCCGTTCTGAGCCGTGGAGTTTGTGTTGACCCCTGCGGGAATTACTCATCATGCATTCCCATGAACCATCACTGTGAGGCCTTGAGCCATTGCTGAGCCTGTTTGAGAGGTTGTGTTTGCATTTCCAGTTGGCTATGGTGACCACACAGAGCTAGACTGCGCATGGCTTGATGGACAGCGTGAGTTGTGATTGAGCTTGTGTGTGATCTCTCTCTAGGTGAGGGAGGTGGAAGTTGTTGGAAGAGGTTTCTTCCAGAGTGTCCAGCACTAGCTTCAGGGTCTGAGACTTCCTAATCCGGCATATTGCCGAGGGACAGAGAGGGAGGTTAGCACTGATGGACTGTGCTTGTGAAGGTGTATACTCCCAGGCAGAACATGCATGTGGGGAATGAGAGTCTGGTAGTAGTGGGCATAAGATGGAATCTTGGGAAGAATCCTTCCAGATTTTCTGTGTTGTTTTCCCTGTAACCTTAGCCTAGCCTAGGATTCCTTTCCTTGGGGTGGAGCTTAGTCCCAGCTCGGGGGTGATTCACTGCTGAGCTGATGAGTAGTGCAGTCTAAGGCTGGGAGGTTCGTGGAAGGCCTGCACTTGGTTGGTGGATTCTACCACTGTTAAAAGATAATTATCTGATTATGCTTTAATCATGTTTAGCGCATGACTGTGCTGCTTATGTTATCATGAATTCCGCTGTGTGTATGAATTAATGTTAAATTCTATTGATTGTTAATTATAGCAGAAAATCTTATGTTTACTCTGAGCTTAGTTGAATCTCTTGATTAAATGCATGTTATTATATAATGCTTGTATGAGTTATGTACCAAGTGGTGTTATAGTAACCTTTTAAGAGCGATTAAACTATGGTAGCCGAAAAGGTGCGCTACAGTTTGGTATCAGAGCCAAGGTTTCGACACTGAGCCTAGATGGGCCAGTAGTTCAAGCCTGCCCCCTACCAGAAAACATCGAAAATCTGGAAAGGAGGAATTGAAAGGGGAGATGAACAAGATTAAGCCTCCAACATTTGATGGAGAACATAAGAAGGAGGAAGATGCCGAGACATGGTTGCTTGGCATGAGAAAATATTTCCAACTGTAGAATTATTCTGCCCATGCAGAAGGAAGAATTGCAATGTATCAACTGAAAGGAAAAGCATCCATGTGGTGGGATCAGTTTGTGCAGGTGCAACACATAAGAGAGAAAGAGGTCACTTGGAAGGAATTTAAAAGGTATTTAGAGAAGAAATACCTGACTAAAAGGTATTATGACAGAAAGATGAAGGAGTTCTTCGAACTCAACTTGGGTAGCATGACTATTGTTGAGTATGAACGAAGTTTTCTAGAACTACTGAAGTATGTTACATTCATCAAAGATGAGGATGTCAAGATTCAGAGATATCTGAGTGGACTGCCACCTTCCATGAGTGACAAGATTCAATATGACGATCCTAAGACCATGGAAGAAACCATAAGAAGTGAAAAATGCTTGTATGAGAAGCAAGGAGAAAGGCCTATCCTTCAGAAGGCTTGGAATGATCAGAGGAAGTTTAAGAAGGAACAGAGGCAGAAGGGAAACAAGCCTTCCTTTTTCAGAAACAGTCTTCAGGGACAACCATCGTTTAGAGAGCCAAGAATGACTGAAGAGGGAGCACAGAGACAGAGACATACACCCATTCAGTGTTGGGGCTGTCAAGGAAACCACAAGTATAGAGATTGTCCCCATAAAAATGGTAAAGCGATAACTGTACATATTGTTCAGCAAGCTGAAATAGTGGAGGATATGGGCAGCAGAATGCTGAGGATCTACGTAGCCCTGGAAAACAAGCAAGCAGAATTTCAAGCGCACATGATTGAAGTGGAAGGTACGATCAACAACCAACCACTTGTCATTTTAATTGATTTAGGGGCTAGCCATAGTTATGTAGATCCTAGAGTGGTGGACAATTTGCATCTAATGAGAAGAAAACATGAGAAGTCTTGGTTAGTGCAGTTGGCCACAGGGACCAAGAGAAAGGTAACTGAATTGGTTAAGTCTTGTTCAGTGGACATGGAAGGAATGAGCACTAAGGCTGAATTGAACATTCTGCCTTTAGGCTCATATGATTGCTTAATTGGGATGGACTGGTTGGACCAGCACCATGCCCTTCTGGATTTCCGTAACAAGAGGTTTACATGCCTGAACGAAGAGGTAAATCAGGTAACAGTCCAAGGAATTCCCAGAGCCGTGGCTGTTAGGGAAATCTCAACCATGCAGTTGAAGAAATGTTACTGGAAAGGCTGTCAATTATTTGCATCTCGGGTGGAAGAAGCATCCCGAGATGAAGTCTCGAATCTAGGAGACCACGAAGTACTCAAAGAATTCAAGGACATATTTCAAGAGGTACCTGGACTACCTCCGAAGAGGGACATCGATTTTTCTATAAATTTGATGCCTGGAGCAGCTCCAGTTTCGAAGGCTCCTTATAGAATGAGTACACCAGATATGAAAGAGTTGAAAATGCAGCTCAAAGAGCTACTAAAGAAAGGTTACATTCGCCCCAGTGTGTCACCGTGGGGAGCCCCAGTCCTATTCGTAAAGAAGAAAGATGGGACGTTGAGGCCGTGCATTGATTTTCGACAGTTGAATAAGGTCACTTTCAAGAACAAGTATCCTCTGCCAAGGATTGATGATCTTTTTGATCAGTTGAAGGATGCGAAAATATTTTCGAAAATAGATCTYCGATCAGGATATCACCAAGTGAGAATAAAGGATGAGGACATCAACAAGACCGCCTTTAGAACAAGGTATGGTCATTATGAGTTCACAGTGGTGCCGTTTGGATTGTCCAACGTGCCTATTGTTTTCATGTGATTAATGAATGGAGTGTTCAGAGATTATTTGGACAAGTTTTTCATAGTCTTCCTGGACGATATCTTGGTGTATTCCAAGACAGAGGAAGAACATGAACAACACTTGAGAATGGTGCTGCAGGTGTTGAGAGAACACCAGTTGTACGCAAAAATGAGCAAGTGCTCATTTTACCAAAGACAGATTCATTACTTGGGGCACATTATATCTGAAGAAGGGATCGCAATGGATCCTGAAAAGGTACAGGCCATTCAAGAATGGCCAGCACCAAGGAATGTGGCAGAAGTTAGATCTTTCATGGGTCTGGCGGGCTACTATAGGAGGTTTATAGCCGGATTCTCAAGGATAGCTCATGCTATCACTTCCTTGCAAAGGAAGGAGAATAAGTTCCAGTGGACTGAAGAATGTGAGAGCATCTTCCAACGATTGAAGCAGCTACTAACTAGTGCTCCAATCCTGAAGATTGCAGATCCAAATAAGGATTACATAGTGTGCACAGATGCGTGTAAGGAGGGGCTGGGAGGAGTTCTCAGCCAAGAAGGATTTGTAATTTGTTATGAGTCCCGAAAGCTGAAAGAGCATGAAAAGAATTATGCCACTCATGATTTAGAGCTAGCATTAATCCTCCACGCCTTGAGGAAATGGAGACATTACCTCATGGGAAGGAGATTCGAATTAAGAACAGACCACAACGGTATGAAGTATTTATTTGATCAGTTGACTTTAAATGCGAGGCAAACCAGATGGCTGGAGTTTCTGTGCGAATATGAATTTGATATCAAGCATATCAAAGGGAAAGAAAATAAGGTGGTTGATGCACTCAGCAGAAAAGTGCACGAATTACATGCTACAGCCATTAGCATGTACCGGACTGAGATGAAAGATAGAATTTTGGAAGATGGAAACACTGATTTGCAGTACAAAAGTCTTGTAGCAAAGCTACAGCAGCGTGAGAGACCACAGATCAAGGAAAGTTACACCTTGGGAACTGATGGTTTACTTCTGTATAAAAACAGAGTGTATGTACCCAATGTCCGAGAATTGAAGCTGGCAATTCTAAAGGAGATGCATAACGTGGCTTATGCTGGACATCCTGGATATCAAAAGACTGTGGAAGTAGTAAAAAGCCATTATGTTTGGCTGGGTTTGAAGAAAGAGATTGCTGAATACATCGCCAGATGTATGGAGTGCCAGAAGGTTAAGGCTGAGCATAGACACCCAGCAAGGTTGTTGCAGCCTTTACCCATTCCTGAGTGGAAATGGGACATGGTAACAATGGATTTTATCACAGTACTACCTAGAACAAGCAAGCAACATGATTCAATCATGGTGGTGGTGGACAAGCTTACTAAAGCCGCCCATTTCATTCCACTGAAAACCATCCACAGAGTAGCTGATGTTGCTGATATCTTTTTAAAAGAAGTTGCACGCTTTCACGAAATTCTTAAGACAATTGTGTCTGATAGGGACCCGAAATTCACCTCGAATTTCTAGAAAGGACTGTTCAAGGGATTCAAAATGAATCTGAACTTTAGTATAGCGTATCATCCTGAGTCTGATGGTCAGACAGAGAGGGTAAACAGGGTAATAGAAGACATACTGAGAATGTATGTGATGGATAAACCATCAAGGTGGGAAGACTACCTGCATTTGGTAGAATTTGCCTATAATAATGGGTACCATGCATCATTGAAGATGAGCCCATTCGAAGTGCTTTATGGAAGAAAGTGCAACACTCCAGTGAGCTGGGATAATCCAGCTGACAGAGTAGTAGTTGGGCCTGAGCTACTCAAAG
>JZKD02S1103437.1:0-13050 GCA_000966675.3 Picea glauca
ACAAAGGTTTGTAACTTGGTCGCTTCGAAAGACCCTTGTTGGTCTAGCTTCCGCCTTAATGGTGGCGGGGGTGGCTCTAGTATAAATGGCGGCAGGCCTAGAAGCCTTCATGATCGGCAGAGCTCGGGATCCTCCACTGTGTGAGAAGATCCATGACACGCTAAGTTATTATACATGTTCAACAAGTAACACACACTAAAAGGAAGCCCCTAAGAGATAAGACAAGCAATCACTAAACTATTTGGAAGAACAGTTACAACAACCAACACTAGAGACACTTACTAGTGCAAGTGAAACTCGAACATGGAAGCACCCTCTAGGTATACTCTGCAAAGTGTGGCCCGATGTCTGTCCTAGGTACCATGGTATACCCCCGCAGTCACCTGTGTATGTCCCTAAAAATATTGGCAACTAGGTTGCCAGCACGCGAACAATCACCAGGCGGGTACAGTCGAAAGTTGGGTAGACCACAATGAGCAGGGTATCAAGCCCAAAACATGTCAAGGGTATCGAGAGAAAATGGTCCAAAAGACAACTGAGGACCTCGAATGGATTCGAGACCCACGAAGCCCCATGGCAAATGCAAACGACGGAATCCCAAAACAAGCCCTTGATATGTGTTCTCCACTATGATTGGTCCGGCTTTGGAGGGGTTATCTCCACTACCTTTCCGCACACAATCTCATGTTTATCCCCTGTGTTAGAGGGGGGTCCCAGATAACTTCCATGAAATTGGACTTAGACACTCCCTATCGCAGACTCTAATGTTTGGTTTTGAATGGCCTTGGAGAGTTTCCTCTCCAAGCTAATCCAAGGCCCTAGTCCTGAACTAGTTTGTGAACCCTACAAACAAAAATTCTAGTTGATTTTAAATTAGCGTTTCTTTTAAGGATTTTTGTTAAGTCAAGGGGTATGAGAGTGAAACTGATGATGTGTAAAGACAAAAGAAAAAATGAATGAAAAAAGCTGGAAACAAAAGACTTTTACTAAATGCAAAATTTCAACAACTTTTCACAAAGAAAGACTTCTTTTTCTTTTCAATTTTTCTAAGATTTTATACAGCAAACATAAAGGAATTTCGCTCAACTACGAGCTACTTATGCTCTAAATGCACTGCAAAACTTATGAAATAAAAGACTTCTCCCTAGCTAAGGATGCAGAAACACACTCTTCAAACAAAGAAGAAAATGAAAATAGACTCTTTTTTTTATTTAAGTGTTAGTAAAGAAACAAAGGGAAAATACCGACAAGCAAAAAACCAAGAAAAACAAATTATGGCTTAAATCAAATATCGTAAAAGAATCAGAGTAAAGACACACAATGGAAATAAAGAAAACAAAGACTCTTGCGCTTGTCTAAAAACCATAAAAAAAAATCTTTTTATATTTTCTGTCAACTATCAACTGAGAAAAAGAAGGCTAAGGGTAATATGACCTAACCTACTGACTATTCAACCCTAGACTCAAACACCTGAGAGGAATACTTCTCATCAAAGGAGGGGATGACTACCCCACCCTAAACAAAAAGTAGCCTGTCAAGCACACTACTATCACTAAAACAACACGCGTGTAAACGTGTGCTGAGCTGAAACAAGAAGCATGTACACGTGGGCTGACCTTGTACAGGCCGCGTGTATGTCTACATTCTAATACAAAAATGAAAACAGACAGTCCAGACCAGAAATAGGCCTCTGGTATTGATAACCACGGTCCCTTGAAGGCTTGGATGCTCTTTCTGACAGAAAAAGAAAAATAATGCAAGGAATAACACGGCGAAAAAACAATCTAAGATAGGACTGTGAACAAACAAGACTCAGAAAAGATTCCATAAAACCCCATGAGAATGTATAATTCTGACAGGGAAGAGGTGGACTGCCTCTAAAGTTGTCTGAACTCCTACACGCTACTACTATCTCTACTGCTAGCGTTCACATGCAAGCTGTAAAAGGATAGTGCGCGGGTACACGCGTCCAGGCTTTCTACAGGCTGCGTGTACCTTTGTGTGTCCCAACAACTACCATCAAGCAAAAGTCAAGGAAAACTGGTATGAAGAACCAGGCTCCTTGCTAGCTCAGACCTAACAGAGAAAGACAGGAAGAGAAAAAAAAAAACCTATTCTTTAAACTACCCAAAAACTTTAAATAAATCCAGAAACCCCAAAGAGTATTCTCCCCAGTATGGTCGCCAATTCTGTTGTTGGGAAAAATACCCTACGGACTAGCAAACTAGGGTCAGACTTGCATGGAGATTTTGACTGTAAAGAAATTACTTTTTAACCTACAACCCCAAACTTAAACCCCTCTTTCACAGTACATGCATGGAAAAAGACCACTAACCTGGTTATCGACGTTCGATGTATATCCTCCATTGCACTTTGACCACTTGCTTGTGCTGCTCCTTCCACAGATAACCTGCAATCAAGACAAATAACAACTATGCATGCACGCTACTTCTCTATTCAAGGGTTATAAATCAAGCATAAATTAACCAAACCATAGATAATTCATGCATTGGGACGGGAAAAGTATTCTTTTATTATTTTGAAGATGAATCAACTTACAATCAATGTTGAGACCAACCACCGCTCCTTGAACCTGATCCTGGGCTCATCTTCTTCTGTCCTCCAAGTTCTTTGCATTAAATCTCCTTTGGCATGAGGAAAGGATAAAGGGTTGGGACAATGGGTTACGTAAATGGGCAGAGTTTCTTCTCTATCTTTTTTCCTCCCTCAAATAGTACCCCTACCCCTTATTTTATAGGCTAGAAGGAGCTAGGGTTTTGGACGAACCCTCAGCCATGCATGGCCGGGAGTTTCAATTAACTCACCCATAGCTTTTTGTTCCGTCGACAACTTTCCTTTTTTCGTGCTTTGTTAGGTACACACGGGATGTAGTGGGTCAGCCAGCGTGCACACGCTTGCAGTAATGGGTTAGGGCGCGTGGGCCTTAACACAAGAGGATTTTCAAAGAGTTGTTCAACAGAGTTTTGGCAAAGAAGGGATATGAGTTGGCCTGATGCCAGGTAAGCATGTGTGGTGCAATTTAGGGTTGTAACAGATTTTTGATAGGAATAAGTTCATATCTGAAGAAAGGAAGATCATATCCAAATAAAAGAAGCAAGATCTGAATGCTCTGTGCTCTAAGGAAAGTAAAAGTGGAAAATTTTGAAAGAAAGAAGTCAGATATGCAGAAAAGAGGTAAGATCTGTAAGCTACGTGTTGTAATAAAGGTAAGAATAGTCAAAATTCCTTAGATCTAGAAGCTTTGTGCTCTGTAGAGGTAAGATAAGTGAAATTTGTTTCTTTGTTTCTAGAGCATGGATCTAGGTATGTTTGATAGATTTTGTCCTAAATTAAAAACTAGGGCATTAATAGATGAAAGAATGTTTTATATGAATAGATTTGATAAGTATAATGATAGATATGTTATACCTATGCATAGAAAGAATGTCTGGACTAAGAAATGGATGCAGGATCCTAGAAAGAAATTTTTGCAGGCTAGCCATTATGATCCTAGCACATAGTACAAGAAGAGTTGGGGATCATTGAAGAGAAAAAGAGGAGTAATTATTTATTACAGTTGCAAAAGACCAGGACATCTTGCTAAGGAATTCATTGGGAGAAAACATATTTGTCTATGTTGCAAATCTTTGGACCACGACGTATTGGATTGCCCTAGAATGATCGTTAAGTTGGAAAGGCTGAATCTGAATCAAGTAGACCAGAAGGCAGATCCAAGAAAGGCAGAAACCCAACAAGAATCAGAGAAAATATTAATATGGATAAAAGAAACCTTGAAGGAACATAAATATGTCCGATTACAAAATATCTTCAAAGGAAAGGATCAATTCGAAGCAATAATAGGGGACTTCGACATTGACTATTCTTGATGAAGAAACACAAGTGAACATTATGCCAGAAAGAACTTGGGAAGCTATAGGAAAGCCTGCCATGATCCATTCTCTAAGAGGTAAAATTTTATTCAGAGGAAAGCTAATAAACCTATGTGGAAGGCTCGCCCAGATACTTATGACTGTCAATGGAACTTTGACAGAGGAAGACTTTGAGATTATTAAATTTTTTGAAGACAGTGCCCCATTTACCATGCTCATAGGAAAACCATGGATTGATAGAGAACAAGCCAGACGAAAAGAGGAAGAAGAAGTTTTGGAACAAAAAAAGAAAGAGTTAAAAGGCTTTATGACCAGAAGGATCGTGCACTTTATTGAAGAACATAAGAGTAGATCACATATATTTAATACTAGAAACTCTGATGTCGAGGCTAAGAGAACACTATAGGATCCACAGAAGATTGAGTTACCTATTTTCGATACAGAAGAAGTATTATCCAGGAACCCTAGGAAAGAATTTCAACAACGTGAAGTAACTAAGACCATAGAAGATTAGCATCATAATGGTAAAAGAATTACTGAGATGAAGCTCACTAGGAAGAAGGCTAGAAAGTTAAGAAAGAAAGGGGCTAATTCTGTAAGGTTACAAGAAGTTCTAGAGGATACTTCACAGAAAGAAAAATTGCAGAATTGGAGCTTCGTCGAGATATCAGAACAACGACATAGAGTACTTCGCCATGACAAAGCAATATAGTTGTTGGGGACAATATATCAGTTTGACTTCCACTCCGAATGGGAAGAAAAGAGATAAAGGTTCGTCATCCAATCGTTGAAACTTGCCATAATGGGTCGAACAGGAGTTAATGAAGGATCATAATCGTTGCCAGCAAACCGTTGCTAAGTTTCCCTACTTAGTCCATCGTACCATGTACCGAGAATAATTTTTGCTAAGTAAGAATCTGAGCATGAAACCTGAGATTAATTCACCCTGAGATCATTGCCTTGTTCCCATAATATTCACTGTAGTCTCTGAACTCCTTTCGCACCCAAGCTAGTTGACCCAAGCTTGTATGTTGGACGAGCTCAAAATTGTTGAGAAAGTAGTTGAAGAAGTTTTAATTGACTTAATGACTAAGAGAGTCACATCGGAGCAAGGAGTGTCTATAGGTGTACAAGCATCGTCCTCAGGATCATTGCCAACTTCCCCCTCCACTGCTCGAGCAGGACCATCCCGACCACCCTCGGAAAGACGATCTAAGCTTGGAAACAACTTCTCCACTGTGAAGATGATCCCAAGTATATTTCATAAGTATATACCAACACTAAGCGGAACAGTGAATTGAGACACTGTACCCAAAGACTTTGACTATGATTTGGTCACTGCATACCTCCTGAAAGGGGTGCGCACAGTTCATGCTGACTAGGATAAGCTCACAACGCTGAAATTTAGTGATTTTAACCTTGGAGATCACAAAGTTTACAGTATGCTATCCCTGAAAAAGTACTTAACTATCACAAAAGGGAGGAACCCAAATATTTTCCCTCAACAATGGACTCATAACCTCATGCAGCCAACCCTTCTTAATGTAATGAAGATTCCACATTTCAGGAGGCATCAGGAAATGAATGCATGTGTTAGATTATTGTTGTCCTACTACCACAGAGGATACATATGGTTGGACCACCACATCACTATGGATTCGATTATGATCAATCGGATCATAGGGATAAGAATGTAGGGCCCTGACCTGCATGAGTTTTACCCTGGAAAGACCGTAGATCACACTTTCGCCCAACAAATAAAAGACACATATGGAAATGTGGAGAAGGGCACACGAGGCTACAAGGTAGCCTCCATCGAGAATGCAACAGTGTGCCTCGATTTCCATATGATCGTAGGGAAGTTAGTCTACAAGAACAAAACCACACAGGTGACTGGATTTGTAGCTGACCTCATAGGGAAGTGCGTGGAGGGAATACAAATGAACTGGGTGAAGTACCTTGTAAATCAGCTAGAGATTGACTGCAGATAAGCGCAAGGCCAAGGGTATGAGTTCCAATTTAGTTGGTTTCTCATACTCATCACTTTCATCACCTGGGAGCTACCAGAAGGTGCCATGTTTTCAGAGATCGAACCCTTCGAACCACTAGCCTTAAAGTTCTATACGTTGTGGTACTCCAACAACATGAGCAAGAAGTGGCAGTCCAATTTCGTATTCCATGCTTATTACAACCAATTTAAGAATGCAATCCAGTCTACACCATGCCTCACACCAAACACACTTCATAGGTTTAGACCTTTGATCAAATATAGCGCGGACTGCCACTTCACCTATATCACAACACATGTGGATGAGAACAAACAACAACTCCAGTCGTACTACAAGTTGACAGAAGAAGACTTGGAGTAGATTACTAAGGAATGGTCGGTGGACCTCCTTGTTCCAGCAGACCCCACAGAAATATCTGATGTGGAAAGCCCTGAAGCTATATTGGATACACCTGGACTGAGCAAGACTAAGACTGATGATGAAGTTCAAGATATCCATAGCAGATCCACGAAGACTACTTCGATCTCACCTACGCAGGGAGGTGATGGTGAAGAATTAGGTGGCACAGAGGTTGAGAAAAACAAAGGAAAGATTACTCTGCCTAGTGATGAGGAGGATCCCACTAAGAAAAGGAAGGTCACCCCACCAAATCCCTCATCATGAAAGAAAACTAAAGCCACCTGGACTACGTTTAAGACTACCCTCACACAAGATGATTTCGACTTCTTGATCGCTGCGCTGAATGATGCCTCACTAGAGATCGCAGAAAGGAAAGATGCGAAGTAGGAGGAGATATTCAGTCGAATTACGGGTGAACTTCAATAAGTGCAACATGCACTCTAGTCCAACCGATTCATTTATACTATGCCCTTGATTACAGAAACAACATGAACAAATGATGAGCCCACCCAATTACCCCAGATCGCTAAGAAAGTCGAAGCTCGCCTTCGACGAGCTCAAGAAGACACAACGCAAGCCACCCAGGCTTTGGAATAAGTATAGAGCACACTTATAGTACAACATAGGAAGGAAGAACAAGAACAACTTTCATTACAAGCGAAGTGGGAGGAGGCGAAAGTACAGTTACATTAGAGCAAGGACCAATTTCTAGCAGAGAAAATTGATGTACAGGAACAAGTTCACAAAGCACTTCTCTTTGTGATGGTCATTGAAGTGAAAATTGAAGAATGTGTCCCATAGCATGTGGCACAACTTGAATAAGTAATCCATAAACTTTAGCAGCACATCACATATTTGAAACTTCATATCGTGCCCGAGACTCCCCAATAAGTAAGAGATCTAAGGGAGGCAACTACCCATAGTGCAGTTGATAGGTTAAAAACCTTGGCTTTGGAATGTAAGTAGTTGAGTGCTAAAAGCGCCTAGACTTATGAGAACCTCACAGAGAACCTAGAATTGCAGACATTAGAGGTGCAGCTCCAAGAAGAAAAGCAACATGAAAATACGCTACAGGCGCAGCTGAAGGCCTTAACCCCAGTTGAAAGAATGAAGCGATTTCTAGAACAATGCACTGCCCAAAAATAGGTACATATGCTACAAAGTAAAGTGATGGAAGTCTCTCAATGACTTAAACCACTCCAAGAGAAAGCATGCCAATTGTTCATTGAATTTGAGAGCCAGGAATTCGAACTTGAACAGATTGTCATCACCATAGAACAATGCATGGAAGGACCAGTAAATGACGCAGTGATCCAGGAGTTCACTGAGAAAGAGGCTGTCACACTACAGCAGGTCAAAGTAGCTCAGGCCAAGCTTGAGACATTCGAAATAGAGTTGATCAAACCAGAGTGAATCAGGATGAGTCACAGGTGAGTGTTGGGGGCTTGTTGGCCGTTGACCAAATTTTGAGGAACACTTGGTCATATTTGACCATTTTTGGACTTCGACGGCCTTTCAAAGATGGAGCACTAGGAGAAGCATAGATCACGGGATCTCGGCCCACCTTTGGGGTCCTTTTAGGGTTTTGGGTTAATGTAATGGGAAAGGGATGTAAACCCATGGGTTTACCCATGTTTAGGCTTATTTTGTAAAATATAAATAAGTAGCTAAGAAATGTAAGAGGGAGAGAGAATATAAGCTAAGTGATAGTAAATTCTTTGTGTATATTGTGTGACCGACTTGTAGAGCTGAGTGCAAGGTTTGTAAGTGATGAGTGCATGGATTGTAAAAAGGCTCTGTGCTAGATCTACTCAGGGAAGGAGGATCTGGCGAGGTGCACGTATATCTCCTATCCTATGCAGAGTACAAGTGTGAGCTCTGTGTTGTAACCCGATTTCACTAAGCTAATAAAGAAGAATAAGACTTTGTGGATGTAGCCCCAGGGTGGGGGTGAAACACAATAACTTTGTGTGTTGTGCTTCGACCTAATGTGTTGGTTTCTTTCCATGTGTTGTGCTTGATATGATTATGCTATGTGATTTTCTATGATATACTTAGATAGATCCACTTTTCTTTGTTCTTCTTAGATGTGTGGGTATAGATTTGACATATATGAAAGTGTTGAGTGATAGACCTACTTTGTTGTTGCTAAGTACTAACTTAACCTAGATCTAAGTGAATGATGCGGTGCTCTGTGTCATCTGTGGAGTGCCATGAGGGTTAAATATTGATGAATGATCTATGCTAAAGTGCTTGCTAAGAGTAAGAATCACAGATTTGTGTCCCAGCTAAGGTTGCAGACACCTGAGTCTTGCAACCACCCCTACCTCTACCTCAGGTGAGACTTCATCTTCTTCTTAGGTGTTGCTGAAAGGGCCGATAGTTAGGGTTTTGTTTGTGCGTTGTTAAAGTGTTGAACCCTAGGTCTGCCCATGTCCCAACAAGCATTCATGAATATCAGCATGTGTCTTATGAATATCCCAATGTCGAATAGAAAGTGTATTTTGCAAAAGATTTATCTCCTGACTATGAAGTTGAGATAGATGAAAAGCTAGCAGCAAAAGCTAGGGAAGATTCCTCTATGTTTTTTCCTAGTTTTTTAGAGTCAAAGGCAGAGTTTGTTTGTTTCTCTTATAAAGGAGATGCAGAGGATATCCCATTCCTCAAAACAGATGTTCTTGGAAGCCCTACTTATGATGAAGAAGTGATTTCGGATACTGGCCGAGAACAAACAACTTGCGATGGATATCCCAGTGAAGATGATGAAGAGTAGAGCTATCCCATGGTTCTTGTTTATTATGATTGTGAATGTGATCTTTGGGAAAGCCATGAAGGAGAAAATGAGGAGCCAAATGAGAAGATATCACCTGGCACCATCCAGCCCGTGTATGACATCTTTGAATCAGATTCTGAGCTAGATATGAAGGATTTCCAAGAGCATGCAACACAACCTTTTTCCTTTATACATTGAAGGAAAACATTGTGTGGAAATCAGTCTTCATGGGCCTATATAAGACCAAGAGCAAATCTTTCCCATGGGTCTTGTTTATGATGATTATGACTCTAACCCTTGGGAGAGCCATGAAAAAGAAGAGGGAGAGCCAAATGAGTAATTTATATCTTTCCCTGAGCATGTGAGTGAGAAAACATCACCTACAATCAGTCAAGTCATTCACTCACCTATGCTTTCCAGAGACATTCAGTTTTGTGTGAACAACTGTGGGATAGAGCATGTTTTCTTCCACCATCCCAGTAAATTTTCTCACTCATTCTATGATCCTATAGGGGAATACATGGAGTTGCTTTTCCTCCATGATGTGAAGCCTCCAATTCTTATCCCACCATTGCCATCTGGAGGAAAGTTGAAGGATGCAATCATCCTGTTGTCACGGTTGCATCATTTTATATAAATCAATGATAGAGTAAAATAGCTTCTAGTTAGGAAGTTACTTGAATGGCTATGGTGGAATTTTTCTTTCACTTAGCACTTTGTAAAAATCTATTAGTCTAGGAATGTACATAAATAAGCTCCTATTGGAGCCCATGTATTTTGCTTTCGTTTTTAGGAAAGTTTACTTTTCGGCCTTTAATCCTTAGCATGATGTTTTTTGAGCATGACTCCATAGCCCAACAGAAGGTGAATGAAACCACAAAAGGAGATCTTAGAGCCTCGCAGGGAGGAATCTATCCCCCATGGAGCCTAATGTTATCACATATAATTGTAAGGGGGTGTTTTCCCTAAGGATTTGGCCCTTGGGTGGAGAAAATGTGAGAAAAGGGGTTTAAAAACCCACCATATGCATTTTATCCAAAGTCRGGGTGTATGAGGYGRGAAACAGGTGGCAACATATTAGCATTTCGCTGACTCGYGGAGTGGAAAATTCAAAGGAAGATTCATGAGGACTCGTGAAACAYGAAGTCACGAAGTGATTTGGGTCATCCATTATAGATGGACACGTGGCAYGGTATCAGCCTAGAGAAAGTCATTTTGGAAAATCTTAAGTGAGAAATGTTGATGGCCAAGGTCCTGAAATGTCGATAGCTGAGGTCCCRAAATGCCGATARCCAAGGTCCCRAGGGTCCAAGATCCCTAAATGTCAATATTCCTCTGGGTATTTCAATCAAAGGGGATGCGTGGCACCTGATCCAAGAGATAACAATTTTTCGACTCAAAGGTTTAAGCATGGAGCACAATGTGATTTCGTGATATGAAAAATCATGACGCGCCTGAGAGTTGGGCCCACGATCACAACCCACATTCATATGGAAGAAGGGTCAATAAGAAAAGGAAAGATCTTATTGAGAAATGGGTGGATAATATTGTTCAAGGAAATGATCCTTGCCATAAAGATCAAAGAAAATATGACCGTCGATCTAGATGGGTCATTTCACGGGATCAAACATCGAGATATTTGAAATCAAGGGCAGTGAAGACTCTCGACAGGTGAAATCCAAAATTTTCATGTGGGGGGTGTGTAAGGTCGTGGCCTGAGGTTGCATGGAGTGATGGATAGGAGCTATGCCTAGGGCCGAAAGCGCTCGTTTTCGTCTCATCAAAAGATCTGTGTGTTTTCGAAGAAAAGGGATTGACTTGGAGGAGTCGTGAACGTCTCCTGGAGCATTCATGGGTGTTAGGATCCATGCCGATCTTGATGTAGGTAGTTAATAGAAATGGGGAAGGTGGTTGAAACCTCATTTCACCCCATAAATRGAAAGCATGGAAAAGATGGYCGTGGAGGTAGAGTGTCAGCACAAAGTTCCCCTATAAACAAATTCTYCTACAAATCCCATACTGGTATGAGATCACGTCTAACAGAAGAATGCAGGTGTAGACTAGYAGAAGAGATGCATACACATAGATTTGAATGTAGTAGCCAGGTCACACTCCTGGTGGTGGCAAGTTGTCCTGAGTATAAATACTCAGTTTTGATATTTTGTTAGGGTCGATGGTTGAGCTCAGCTCTCGTATTCTAAAGTTTTAATGAACCCTCTGGTTCTCTGGTTAGGTGTTTCCATTTGAGACTTCTTGTTTAATGACAGTCATCTTTCTTGCTCCATATATTTTTCTTCTGATATTGAAGACTCGGACATGGGTGATCCGGTCAACTTGTTGTGACTGTATTGTAATGTATGTTTGATTGCAATACTATTATGAAGTTTTCAGTTTCCTGAAGTTTTGGGTTCAAGAGGATCTTGTATTCGAATGTTTCCCTCCTTAGGCTGCTGGAAGACCCGATGTCCATAGCAGACCTCTACATTTCCTCACTAGTTCTTCCCCCTACTCACCCTTTACTACAACTTACTGACTAAATTTAAATCAAGACCTCACTTGCTCATGCATTGCCTGGCCCATATTTATGAGTTAAAGAAATATTTTCTTGAGTGTGCACTCATTTGACCCCTTTTAATTTATTCATTGTGACATACAAATTGATGGGTACTGGGCTTACCTCTGTTGCAATTTAGAGGTGACTTCTGGTGCTAACAATATGACTCAAAAATGCATGTGGAACTTTGTATGGGGACTAAGAATGCACTAAAGGGATCTAGAATAGTGTCATTCTGAATGGATTCAAGAGGTCTTTTTAGAGTACGGGATGTGCTATGAGCGACATAACTCAAGAGGAGTGTGATCTCAGTATCAGTGATTGAGAAGAAGGGTTGTGAGGTATTATTCCAATATGGATATGAGCTCATCATTCCCAAATGATATAGCTTAGACAAAGAATCTATCTTTGGAGTTAGAGAGAGAAACATGTATAGGCTAAAGGGATAGCCTATGTGAGCAGTGGCAAGTAGTAGAGTGGCATAGAATAGGGAGTAGGTAGCTTTGAAGGTTGAGTATATTAGAGGGATTCATGCTTTAGGTTTAGGTGGGAAGGAGTATCCTTCCAAGTATTTCAAGAAGGAGTCATCGTACGAGATGGCCATGCAGGATGCTCAAGAACGGGGAACTTCTAGGTGAATGTTCAGAGGTAGTGAGTCTTCGGAGATAGAACAAACTATCATGGCAGGGATAAATTCTGTGTTAGAGGGAGAAACCAATCAAGTGTATTGGAGAGAAGACATGGTATCACATCTGGTAGTGAAGATAAAGACAACTCCGGGTGGTAGAAGTACCTTCCTCGCTAAGAGGGAGTGTTGATGTTTGTGGTAGCAATGGACAGGTACTTACACATTTTCATATGTCTATCATGTGGAAGTCGTCAGAATCCTAGTGTGATTTTACTTTAGTTAAAAGGAATTAATTAAATTAAAATTGTTTTTATTAGTGAATTGAGTTATTTAATGAACATGCTTAGCATGAAGCGTGTAATATAAATCTTGAGTGAGCATGAGAAGTAATATCAAACATAGATCACTTTGAAAATTATAAATATATTGTAACTTATGATTATAAAAGCAAGGTTGGGGTAAAGGAGAGATCACTTTTGATGGGAGATCAAAGTTAGAAACTTTTGATGGAAGGTCGAGGTCGAGAGAATTGTGTTTAGGGAATTAACACAGTCAGGACTTGTGTGAGATACACTTGTGACAAACTTTGAGAGGAATTCACTTTAGTGAGAGACATAGGTCTAGGATAGCAAAGAAGGATTTTTTCTAGTGTGAGGATTGTAGGATCAAATAAGGACTTTTTCTTACACTAGAGTGAGGATATATCACAGGTTGGGTGAAGATATTTCATCCAAGTGTTGATCATAGGGTTGGATCACAAAGGACCGTCACTCAATATCTTGGATATGTGGAGACAA
>JZKD02S1103470.1:28281-49224 GCA_000966675.3 Picea glauca
TCAGTTTGAGTATCTACGTGAGAAATTGGGTGTGAACCCATTATCAACCTAAGAGGGTCCATCCTGTCAGGGGGAGTATGTATTGGTTGTACATATGATACCTCCGACAAGTACTACAACAACTCAGGGGGAGCATGTTCTCTTTGACATTGATGTCAAAGGGGGAGAAAATGAGTGGTCCGGATGCTACAGTTGAAGATCTAAGTAGAAATGTGCAACAGTTTAGGGTTTCCATCAATGCCAAAGGGGGATATTGTTGGCATGTTTACAGGTAGAGTGTTCTTGTCATTGATGGAAAGATCAGAGTGTGCATCGATGGAAAAACAGGAACAATGTAAGCTCAGATGAAGAAGCAAACAATATGTAGAGATCAAAGCTTAGGAGAGATAGCGTTCTGAGATGCACAGATGAGATCCCATACATTAAGTCTCATAGAAGGATCAAAGGTCATGGCCTTTGACACTTAGAGAATTGAGAAAGCCAAAGCTCGGGAGGAGGAACAACAGTGGCCATTGGATCACGAATCCAGAATACCCGATGTCCGTTAGATCATAGTCCAGTGACCAGAGGAAGCATAGAGGAGAAGGACAGATCTAATCCATTGGATCTGAGCACTGAGGACCAACAACCGTCAAATCTAGTATAACTGTGAAGAGGATAATGGTTGAGAGCCATCCTCCAACTCTGCGAAATTTGAAATCGCGATGAGATCTGAACTATTAGATCCAGAGGACACATGGAGAGAGATCAACATTTCACCGACTCACGAATAGGAAAAGTCAAAGGTGAGTAGTCCTCCAACTTCGCGAAATGCAAAGTCCCAATAAGATTCGGACCGTTGGATCATAGAGGGCCGTGGGCCGTTGATTTGGATCAAGTTTCAGAAAATTGGGAGTTGGGTGAAGGGAGGTGAGTGCTCCAACTTCGTGAAATGAAAAGTCCCAATAATATCTGGGCCATTGGATCATAGAGGGCTGTGGGCCATTGATCTAGAGTATTTCAGATATCGAGAGTTGGAAGAGTTAGGGTTAGCTCACGTTCAAACATCCGACACACAAAGTCCCGATTTGATCACAACCGTTGGATCAATTTCGGTTGGAAGGACAGGATAAGCTAGCATAGTTGCATCGCATAAAGATTGAGCTATCGATCCAAGATCCTGATCAAGCGAACACCATTCACTTTAGATATAGAGATGCGAGGAGTTTACACTCAGGAAAGTTTGAGATTTGAAATCCCTGGAATGTGAAGTTGCGTCAACCGTCGGATCTGGAGATGAGACAATGATCGTTAGATAGTGGCAGACCATGTAAACAAGGACAGGTGGCAGACTACGTCAGCAAGGACACATGGTACAATCAGACAATGACAAGTGTCAAGTTGATTAGGCATTTCACGTATGTTGAAAGCACAAATCCGAGTGACACGTGGTAGCTTCTCGACTCATGACACATCATCGAGTGATGTAAGAGTTACGTCACTCCGAGATTTTTGCTTCGGGAGTTTTACCACCAGTACTCGTCCAAAGACCCAAAATCCCGAAGGCCAAAGTCCCAGAGCGGAGGATAGCCATTGGATTAAAGAGGACACACGTTAGTGGATAAGAAAAGGAAGGATGAACGAGAGGTTGAGAGTTAAAATCTCCGAAGTCCGGAGACACGAAGGAGATCTCTACTGTTGATCCGAGAGGGACACGTGTCGTTGGATCGTTGACTCCGGTGAAATGCTCTGGGAGAAAACGAAAGTTTGAGAATTGAAAGTACCGAAGGCCGGACTCACGGAGGAGATCCTAATCGTTGATTAAGGAGGACAGATGTCAGCAGATCTTCGATTCAGGAATATATCCAGTCTACAACAACATGGTTTGAGATTTGAATCTCATGGAGCTCAGATCACGGAGTAAATATCAACCGTTGATGGAGGAAGGAGGGATCTGGTCCGTAGACTTGAGAGGAAAGATCTAAACGGTTAATTCAGGAGCACCATCAAGATCGTGAGATCAACAGTCGTTCTGTATTGCGGGGCCAAAACATGCTCGTGCCTTAATCTTTCATGAGTGGGCCGCGATCAAAACCACGGTTTTGGAGAAAGGATGCTTAGAGGCTCATGGCGAATTGCGGGGTGAAAATAAGTTTGGTCTAAACCACCTTTGGACACACCCGCAATCGCATGGTCACATGAATCTCATAGCTCAAGGTCATATCATGAAAAGGAGCCAACACTCACTAGAAATAAATCAAGAAGCGCCTTTTTGATTAGGCGATTGATCACCGCCGGTGGTCCCATGAAGGAAGGGGATTAGAAGCCAAAGAAGCCATAATTGACTACTTATAACTGACAGAGAAGATGAAGAGTCTCGACTTCTAGAGAAGCTAAGGAGTCTTAGTATAACGACCGCTAATGATGAACTCTCAGGGAACATAACTGCCAAAGAAGATGAAGATTTGCCATGATGATCAGGAGATGACTCGACGTGAGAAAAGCATGCAGAAAAATGAAGTGATATTATTTTGCTGTCAAGATATGCATGAGCGAGAGAGAGATGCAGTGAACAACCTATAGGGAAGAACAATGACACAGTGAAGATCATGCAGAGGTATTGTGCATGAAGGATGTAGAAGGTGCATAGAGAGTATAAAAACACAGAACATAGAATATATGGGTGCTGTTGTTGAGAGTGATTCATGCGAGAAGAGAGATGCTGATGTAGGAGAGAAGAGAAACGTAGCAAAATAGTGATGAGACTGGTAAGCCATAGATAAACGTTGTATCACTGTGATAAAGTTAGAAAAAAATATATTTATATTTCAGGGTGGTAGGGAGGTGCTAGGGAGGATTGGCGTCCTCAGAGTTTCAATTGGATGCTTGAACACAGGGAGTTGTAGCTTCCATCTGGTTGCAACCAGAAAAACGGGGGCGGTAGGGTGGTGCAAGGGAGAGCTATTGTTCTCTGTTATACAGGTTTGTGTCTGTGTGACAAGAAGTTGGTGCTTCCATCCAGTTGGTGCTGGAACACTCAGGGAGTTGGTGCTTCCTTCTAGTGGGTGCTAGAGAAATCAAAGAGTTGGTGCTCTCAGCAAGTTGTTGCTTGTAAAATAGAGGTTGTAGCCTCAATAGGAGTTGGAGCTCATAAGAATGATAATGTACAAAAAGTAAAGATTACTTATCATATCAAGAAGAAGAGGTTTTTCCCTTTATCGGTCTCTGTGTATTTCATGTGTGTGACTGATGTTGAATATTCTATTGCTTACTTCCCTCCATTATTGTGATTGTCATTGAGTGTCCTATAAAGAATTTAAAAATGGGCATAATTGTTTAAGCACAGTAACAACTGATTCGCCACCCTCTATTTTGTCCAATAGCAAAATCTCACTATATAATTATGTGAGCCAGGATGCATGCAATTTGTTCACTTAATGTAAACTCCAATATGATGAGAGCGAACCAAGAGAAGTGATTCAACTTCTAGTCTAACACATCCCTGAAAATGCCTGACAACTCAATCAAATGTCAAGGTGCAATGCAGAAGGATCCTCTTGTCCTTTGCTAGGTTGAATGACTATTTATGTGAACCAAACGCCCACATCATTTCTCTCAGAATCAAAATCAACATCCAAATTATGTATGATTCAACTTAAACTTATTGAACCATAGTTGTTCTAAAATATGTCATCTACAGACCACAGTTTCCCATTTGGAAAATTTCCCGCCTACCTGGCATACTTGTTGTTTAAAATTTTAGTTTGACAACCAATTCCATCATCAATTCCCCCGTTTTTCAGCTGAAAGGAGAGACCACAAGTGGTTTCATGAACTATCATCACTGGAATTTTGAACTCCCCTCCTTAAGGTGCATGAGATTTACATCATTGTACTCCCTCTTTCTAGGCACAAGAGAGTNTCAGTTTGAGTATCTACGTGAGAAATTGGGTGTGAACCCATTATCAACCTAAGAGGGTCCATCCTGTCAGGGGGAGTATGTATTGGTTGTACATATGATACCTCCGACAAGTACTGCAACAGCTCAGGGGGAGCATGTTCTCTTTGACATTGATGTCAAAGGGGGAGAAAAGGAGTGGTCCGGATGCTACAGTTGAAGATCTAAGTAGAACTGTGCAACAGTTTAGGGTTTCCATCAATGCCAAAGGGGGATATTGTTTCCATGTTTATAGGTAGAGTGTGCTTGTCATTGATGGAAAGATCAGAGTGTGCATCGATGGAAAAACAGGAACAATGTAAGCTTAGATGAAGAAGCAAACAGTATGCAGAGATCAAAGCTTAGGAGAGATAGCGTTCTGAGATGCACAAATGAGATCCCATACATTAAGTCTCATAGAAGGATCAAAGGTCGTGGCCTTTGACACTTAGAGAATTGAGAAAGCCAAAGCTTAAGAGGAGGAACAACAGTGGCCATTGGATCACGAATCCAGAATACCCGATGTCCGTTAGATCAGAGTCCAGTGACCAGAGGAAGCATAGAGGAGAAGGACAGATATGATCCGTTGGATCTGAGCACCGAGGACCAACAACCGTCAGATCCAGTATAACCGTGAAGAGGATAATGGTTGAAAGACATCCTCCAACTCCGCGAAATTTGAAATCGCGATGAGATCTGAACTATTAGATCCAGAGGACACATGGAGAGAGATCAACATTTCGCTGACTCATGAATAGGAAAAGTCAAAGGTGAGTAGTCCTCCAACTTCACAAAATGCAAAGTCCCGATAAGATCCGGACTGTTGGATCATAGAGGTCTGTGGGCCGTTGATTTGGATCAAGTTTCAGAAAATTGGGAGTTGGGCGAAGGGAGGTGAGTACTCCAACTTCGTGAAATGAAAAGTCCCAATAATATCTAGACCATTGGATCATAGAGGGCTGTGGGCCGTTGATCTAGAGTATTTCAGATATCGAGAGTTGGAAGAGTCAGGGTTAGCTCACGTTCAAACATCCGACACACAAAGTCCCGATTTGATCACAACCGTTGGATCAATTTCGAGTGGAAGGACAGGATAAGCTAGCATAGTTGCATTGCATAAAGATCGAGCTATCGATCCAAGATCCTGATCAAACGAACACCATTCACTTCAGATATAGAGATGCGAGGAGTTTACACTCAGGAAATTTTGAGATTTGAAATCCCCAGAATGTGAAGTTCCATCAACCGTCAGATCTGGAGATCAGACAATGATCATTAGATAGTGGAAGACCACGTAAACAAGGACAGGTGGCAGACTACGTCAGCAAGGACACGTGGTACAATCAGACAATGACAAGTGTCAAGTTGATTAGGCATTTCACGTATGTGGAAATCACAAATCTGAGTGACACGTGGCAGCTTCTCGACTCATTACACATCATCGAGTGACGTAAGAGTTACGTCACTTTGATATTTTTGCTTCGGGAGTTTTACCACCAGTACTCGCCCAAAGACCCGAAGTCCCGAAGGCCAAAGTCCCAGAGCGGAGAATAGCCATTGGATTAAAGAGGACACACGTTAGTGGATAAGAAAAGGAAGGATGAACGAGAGGTTGAGAATTAAAATCTCCGAAGTTCGGAGACACGAAGGAGATCTCTACTGTTGATCCGAGAGGAAAACGTGTCGTTGGATCGTGGATTTCGGGTGAAATGCTCTGGGAGAAAATGAAAGTTTGAGAATTGAAAGTATCGAAGGCCGGACTCGCGGAGGAGATCCTGATCGTTGATTAAGGAGGACAGATGTCAGCAGATCTTCCATTTAGGAATATATCCAGTCTACAACAACATGGTTTGAGATTTGAATCTCACGGAGCTCAGATCACGGAGTAAATATCAGCCGTTGATGGAGGAAGGAGAGATCTGGTCCGTAGACTTGAGAGGAAAGATCTAAACGGTTCATTCAGGAGCACCATCAAGATCGTGAGATCAACGGTCGTTCTATATTGCGGGGCCAAAACATGCTCGTGCCTTAATCTTTCATGAGCGGGCCGCGATCGAAACCACGGTTTTGGTGAAAGGACGCTTAGAGGCTCGTGGCGAATTGCGGGGAGAAAAGAAGTTTGGTGTAAACCACCTTTGGACACACCCTCAATCGCGTGGTCACATGAAGCTCATAGCTCAAGGTCATATCATGAAAAGGAGCCAACACTCACTAGAAAGAAATCAAGAAGCGCCTTTTTGATTAGGCGATTGATCACTGCCGGTGGTCACATGAAGGAAGGGGATTAGAAGCCAAAGAATCCATAATTGACTACCTATAACTGACAGAGAAGATGAAGAGTCTCGACTGCCAGAGAATCTAAGGAGTCTCAGTATAACGACTACTAATTATGAACTCTCAGGGAACATAATTGCCAAAGAAGATGAAGATTTGCCATGATGATCAGGAGATGACTCGACGTGAGAAAAGCATGCAGAAAAATGATGTGATATTATTCTGTTGTCAAGATATGCATGAGCGAGAGAGAGATGAAGTGAACAACCTGTAGGGAAGAACAATGACACAGTGAAGATCATGCAGAGGTATTGTGCATGAAGGATGCAGAAGGTGCATAGAGAGTATAAAAACATAGAACATAGAATATATGGGTGTTGTTGTTGAGAGTGATTCATGCGAGAAGAGAGACGCTGATGTAGGAGAGAAGAGAAATGTAGAAAAATAGTGATGAGACTGGTAAGCCATAGATAAACGTAGTATCACTGTGATAAAGTTAGAAAAAAAAATATTTATATTTCAGGGTGGTAGGGAGGTGCTGGGGTGGCTTGGCGTCCTTAGAGTTTCAATTGGATGCTTGAACACAGGGATTTGTCGCTTCCATCTGCTTGCAACCAGAAAAACCAGGGCGGTAGGGTGGTGCAAGGGAGAGCTATTGTTCTCTGTTATACAGGTTGGTGCCTGTGTGACAGGAAGTTGGTGCTTCCATCCAGTTGGTGCTGGAACACTTTGGGAGTTGGTGCTTCCTTCTAGTGGGTGCTAGAGAAATCAAAGAGTTGGTGCTCTCAACAAATTGTTGCTTGTAAAATAGAGGTTGTAGCCTCAATAGGAGTTGGAGCTCATAAGAATGATAATGTACAAAAAATAAAGATTACTTATCATATCAAGAAGAAGAGGTTTTTCCCTTTATCGGTCTCTGTGTATTTCATGTGTGTGACTGATGTTGAATATTCTATTGCTTACTTCCCTCCATTATTGTGATTGTCATTGAGTGTCCTATAAAGAGATTAAAAATGGGCATAATTGTTGAAGCACAGTAACAACTGATTCACCCCCCCTCTAATTTGTCCAATAGGAAAATCTCACTATATAATTATGTGATCCAAGATGCATGCAATTTGTTCACTTAATGTAAACTCCAATATGATGAGAGCGAACCAAGAGAAGTGATTCAACTTCTAGTCTAACACATCCTTGAAAATGCCTGACAACTCAATCAAATGTCAAGGTGCAATGCAGAAGGATCCTCTTGTCCTTTGCTAGGTCGAATGACTATTTATGTGAACAAAACGCCTACATCATTTCTCTCAGAATCAAAATCAATATCCAAATTATGTATGATTCAACTTAAACTTATTGAACCATAGTTCTTCTAAAATATGTCATCTACAGACCACAGTTTCCCATTTGGAAAATTTCATGCCTACCTGGCATACTTGTTGTTTAAAATTTTAGTTTGACAACCAATTCCATCATCAATTCCCCCGTTTGTCAGTTGAAAGGAGAGACCACAAGTGGTTTCATGAACTATCATCACTGGAATTTTGAACTCCCCTCCTTAAGGTGCATGAGATATACATCATTGTACTCCCTCCTTCTAGGCACAAGAGAGTACCATACTTGTTCCATTTGAGTACAACACAAAGTGGGCATGTGGAAACAACCATATGTTATCTCATCCTGTGAGGGCCATGCTCGAAAGATATGCCATAAGGGGACCACTTATGTGAGGTAAAAAAATGTTATGTGCTACAAGATTGGTCTTTATTCGAGATTGAATTCTTTGGTAAGACTTATATAATCGCTTGGTTGTTGATGACCAATACCAAGGATCAATCCACTCAGCGAATCTTCAATCTTGCAGGTTTCTTCAGTGTTGAACATCTGTCTGAAGAATGGTTATGCTTGCCACAATGCTGGAAAGGATGAAGATTATAACATCGATTCTCCTTATGACCAACTCAATTACAATGTTGGCACTTATCATTCTGATGTTGAACTTGAATAGGTGAAAGTGAATCTTCTTGAAGGAATCCAACACTTTCGAACTTGATTGGTCTAGAATAATCAGGAATATGAAAGGTAACTTCCTTGTCATATCCAAGTCCTGTTCTATTCTTGTTGTAGATGATTTCTTCCCAAGGTTTGATTATGGGCTTGGAAAGAGTATTCTGAACCTGTTTCTTTGAAATATTTGGAAGTGGATTTACTATATGTTGTTGCATCATTGAAAGGATTTCTTCACTAAACTCAAAAGAAAACTCTTGAAATTCAGGTTCATGAATAGCTTCGTCTTTGTCTGCATTTGGAGTTGTCTTACTCAGTTTCCCCTTCACTGACTGTTGATCAAAAACATCATCATCATTATCATCACATAGAGGGTTGTGCTGAACAAAAACTAGTTCAGAACACTTCACTGGCTGTTGATTTTTGAGATCAGTCAACTCATCATTCAATAACTAGGATAGAGATTGAAGAAGTCTAAATTTAGCTTGCGTCACTTGCAAACAAGTTAGCACTGATTCAAGAGTTGATTTTTTCAATATCACTATGTTGTCTTCAATGGTGTTTATTAGAGTGTTTAGTAACTTTGATAATTCTAGATTGTGATCCATTTCAAAACACTAAAAGAGGTCTCCTTGTGCAAGTAGATCCTGATTACAATTTGACTCGATAAAAAAAGGCTTTCTTGCAACTCACTCACTTGAATCACTTTCTTGAACTTCACGCTCACTTGAACTTTTCTTGTTTTCTTCCAAGAATTTGAGGGTGTTAGATACTACCAAAAATGCACCCAAAACTTTGATGTTTACAATGATTCAGGAATAGAATGATACAAGCAAGTTGTGGGTGTCGGGTTCAACCGAAAATGCCCCTGGTGTGATTACAAAGAATTCACTATGATGACTTACTTGACCTCCTTATTCAAATTTCAGTCACGTCTTGATGATAACATTCAAAATTGACTTTTAATTGAAAGGAATTGATACTTTACCCTATGTACAAGTCAATGCTCAAAGGAAATGATATATCATTCAATTTTTACAGTTGAATGATCAATTTAGTGCTTCAAAAGACTAGTTGAACAATTTGCTCTTTACATGCTTTTAATTTCCAAAGAAGCTATGATACCAATTGATAAAAAGAAGAAGCTATGATACCAATTGATAAAATATGCATAAGAACAACAAGATGGCGGAAAAGGATCACTAGCCAAAAACACTTTGTATTCACACCAATGGTACATATTTATAGTACAATGGGTGATGCCACCTCATAGAGAGATTTTCTCTAGATCCTAAAGTCATGCATGATGACTAGGCTAGGCAATCTTAACTAAATTACTAGTCATCACTTGATGATATATTACTAATATCCTAAATGAATAATACAAATATAGGTGACAATTTAGACTTATTGATTGGTTAAGGTAAGCCAAAGGCTAACACCCATGACAAGAATTATGACCACATCRGAGCCACAAACACCTCATGGTGATCCTTTCATAGGATCACTCTGTGAATGAATTAAGCTYGATGCTATCAGACACATGGAATTTCACCTCAAKCACCTYGAGTCTTYAGTTTGTCGAAGACTACATMGGGGCACATCTACTTCGGATGTAGATGTTCCCTATCTCCCCTGGTCTGYAGCCYAGTTCCTGTGGAGATAGAGTCGGYGTGATACTTATCGAGGCTAYTCACCTACTCGTGAGAGTTTCAAKGCTTGATGAAATTCACACATAGGGGATTTATCAACAACTTGATTCTTCAGTCCGTCGAAGACTACATCTGGRCCTATTCCCACATGATCAAGTCCATGTGATCAATATTGRAATATTGRYACAATKCTGCAATCATCAATACTCCCCGAGGGAAACATTTGTATTCCTGCCAAGMTTGTCTYAGACATAGGCTTRGTGMAAACGTCAACTATCTGCTCATMTGTGGATAAMTGATGGAGCCTCACTCCTCCTTCWTGCACCAKGTCYCTGATGAASTTCTGCGAGWTCCTTCAAAAATMCACCTTGCTTCATATCTGGAGTCACTRGATAAGATATATGATTGARTGCTATAGATATMTGCTTCCCTGCTTGTCTGGAAATCCTGCTCGATCCCAAGTTGAAGTAGCAGCCCAAGTGCTAGATYTGTCTTCTGCACTCCCAATCCAAAAACTATATATCCCAACAACCATACTTCATCATYAGAGAACAATCATATCTATCTRTACSACAACATAGGTACYTGCATGCTGTGTTGTAWCCCAATAATACGATCATGGCTCAACCATATATTGGCACAAGGTTCTCTATGCAAAKCAAATGCCTATCYCATSACACAACTTCCTCAGATATRTAATYATAGGTGTGGCCATGGAMTTCCTATCCATCATGATAAACYTCTCYAGTMTCCTTACTGAATATCTCATCTGGTGCCAACCACACTTCCAATCCCAATATATTCGKTCAAGATCCTTCATCTCAAACTATGRAATAAACTCCATCTATCYGAGAGAATCCTYAGACCACRCTTTCGTYTWCTKTATTCCCCTTTGCATTCTGCAAAGTGTCACGAAACTATGTTGGCTTCTTCTTGATCACWKACTCCCTCTCAGATTGRTCTCTTATGACCTGCCCGAAGCAAGAAACAAGAACAAAAAAATCTCCATGGAAGATATCCTGCATGGAATCTAGGTCAATAACCAAGAACATCTCCTAAAGGAGATCRACTTCATCTTGTAAACAATAAGCATTTACATAAGAACAAKAAGATATCCTAGAGAGGAGATCAACAAATGTATCTCTAATATTAAGGGGTTAGTATAATGATCATAACTTCAATAGATCAAGATGCAACACAAGATCATAAKAATACCATAACAACTAGAGACATCATTTTTTTAAATAATCAAACATGGAGTCTTCACTKCTAGGGAGGGTGTGCTTGTTCCTCTGAATRTATTGAATTCACTGCTTGGACAAGGTCTCTTGTACATCYCCTRCAAACACACTCATGCTTTGCTGGATGATATAASTTGAAAAGAATATACAAGTGCATACCTTTGAAATTTGTAGTATYGTTCAACTTGTCTTCTAATTTKAAGCTTGATACCATCTTGACATGAAGAGGTTAGAAACTGAATAAAAAATGTTCAATGATTAGAAMAATCTAGAAACCCTAAAATTTCAACTTTGACCACAAAAATCAAATTTGGCCAAAAGTCAACYTTTGACTTTGACCAATCAAACTTTGRCTAGGACRCACTAGAATACCCAAAAATTAGGTCCAATGCTTCACTGAAAGTGCCCAAGAAATTAGGTTTGGAGTTTGCTGCAGCTACAAAATCAGAAACCCTAGTTGCAGTTGCAACTAGTGCTACAACGAGCTTGAAAAGGAACTCCCGATCTACCTTCCAACGGTTAGACTGTTCTGAAGGTAGTGTGGGCCCATAACCTGTTAGAATAATGTTGATGTGTTCATTTAACCATAGACGATGCTACACAATTGTCACCCAACCATAGGTATAAATCCAGCCCTGAGCACCTTAACCTTTGACAGAAAAGAATGATTCCAAGAAGCCACACCATAACCAACAGATAACCAAGAGAGCACACTTTCTCCAAGGGTAGCGCACAAGAGAAAGTACCAGAAATATTGAACAAGATAAAACCACACAACTGCAGTTATTGCTCCTCCTCCAAACTTGCACACTGTTTTTGGTTTCTTGAGTGAGAGTGAGTGAACAAATGAGCCAAGACATCCTCTATTTATATTAATTTGTCCAGTGACTTTTTTGGCTGGGTCGACTTGACTTTCTGGTAATTATATTTTTTGTTTATCTTTTTCCTATGAGTCTGACTTTTTTCCCTGGAGGATAATACCTTAATATTATATATTATGTTGATCTAACATGTCTTTTAGGGTTTTCACACATATATTTATGGTTTCTCTTGCTTCCATAATATTCTATTCTAGTCAAAGGTTACATGTGGAGGTTAATACCTCCTGTAGCTACCATAATATCAATAGGATGAAGAAGACATTGATGACACAGATGACCCCTTGGAAGGCCAACAAATTTGGTCTGTACCAATGGAGTTGTACCATGGTTCCTACCATCCTTTTCAACAACCATCTCAACATGGGATCAATTCATTGGAAGAACACACTTTAGCTATCCTAAGATTAGATTCAAGAACTTCTAGGTAACCAAATTATTGATATGGAAACGTCTGTTATCATGAGCTCATGCCTCATCACATTCACATCATTAAGCCATCAATTTACAAGGGGGAGCACAACGAAGGAATCACGGGTGGAAGGATCTTGTGGATTGGGGATTTTACTCCTTGAGCCTGAACATAGATCAACTGGTACATCCAGCACAAGGGAAATCATTACTCCCATCAAACACCTTTGTTGAATTTCCCTTAGAGATGTTATTTTTTCCCATAAAAAAATCATACCTTCTATTTCAGAAAAATTGAAAGTACATTCCTTAGGTGCCAAGCACATTTAGATAGTAATCAAAATCATTAGTGTTAGTCTCTAACATACCCATGACAAACAATTTCTCAAGAGATACTCTAACCTATTACATACTAGATCATAAGAGTAAGGAAAAATAGTTTTCCATGAGATAGCCTGGACTTAGCAGACCGACCTGCTCATTTCAACAAGATAGGCGGGTTTCATGATGATGAATAAAATAGACTGAGTAGAACCTGGCTCCTACTTTCAATTGTATGTGAAGCTCTGGGTATAATGCATATGGACTCAACATAACCAAATCCTCTAATCGCAACCACCCATGAGGCTGGGGTTATGATGCAGGATTCAATAGACCCAACCTTCGCTTGTAACCCGCTACAAGGATTGGGTTATATCATCATTGCTTTATCCACCACCCACAAGGAGCGATCAAATTTCATCATCAATCTCCCTCCCCACGAAACCCCCAAAACACAACACTAGAAAGAGAGCATTACGACCCGGAAGCCTATACCTTGAATCAAAACCCTGCTCCAGAACCAATGGCTGAGAGATCGTCACGTGAAAAACACCAATATCTTGCACACCACTAGTCGAAACACCATACATCCACAAAAATGAAAGGGAGAAAACCCCAGGTACCGCCATTGCTCGATCCCCACATTGAAGGAGGACATGGGAAGTCTTTCCATGAGATTGTAGTAAGGAGATCTGGGCTCCTTGGAAGCTTCTAGTGCCTTCTTCAGACAGAGGTGAAGTCGCTACGACTGTTATTGCATGATTTGTAGTGGTGCAAAGCCCAACACACGATCACTAAATATTGTGTAACTATAGAAAATCCTTCCACTGTCACCTTAGTAAGAAATCCCCTCGTTTTATTAATGGAGGAGGTCCACCACATGGGAGGCTTCCTCAATAACCTCAAGGGATAAAATTAGCAAGTTTGATAAACAAGCCTACCACCCCCTCTCTTGATCACCTAAGTCAAAGTATAGGTCAAGGAAATAAGAGGTAATGAGATGATTCAAGTACCTTCCCAAAACAAGAACACTTATATCATGTATATGAATATTTACAAGCACAAGTATTAAAGTAAAACTTCTTCAAGACACTAGACAATGAAAGATGGTATGGCTGTTGTAAAATTGCAACAATTAACAACGGTACAAAGAAAATACATAAATTGTAATAGCAACAAAAATTACATGTCATAATTACAACAATTTATCATGAAAATTTAGCATTTACTCAATAGAACTTTGTCCAATCATTAAATGTAATTTTTGGGTATGTTAAGCCACTATCAGAGAAATGTATGTAGAAAATTAGTGTATGTTAGTATGGTTGTAGAAAACTTTTTCAACAAGAAGTAAATTAGCAAGTTAGCTCAAGTTAGAGTTATCAAAGTTAGTAAAAAAACTTGAGAGAATGAAAATTGAGAGTTTGTTGATCACTTTCATCACAAGAGAGCTAAAATGATTATTTCCTTAGGGCTATGGAGTCTTTTCCATCAACAATATAATATGTTTGGATATGATAGTATCAAGGTCTAATAGGTAGGGTTTGAAATCTAAGGTGCTAGCACATTAGGGCCTTAGTTTTCAATCCTTAAAAATAAGAATTGCTAGAGTGCAAGCACTTTTGGGATATAACAACCTTTTCTCCCTTCTTAAGTTCTTAGGTTAAATTATAATCAAGAGTCTATAATCAAACTCCTAAAGTGCTATCACTTTAGGGCTTTAGGAGCTTAACCCTAGGTAGGATTTCCTTCACAAACTTATGAAATTAACCTTGTGAGAGGAGGAATCACTTATGATCATCTCTTAGGGTTTTACCAAGCAAAGATCTTCAATATGAACAAGTAAAATTTACCATAAACATTCAACAAGATGAAATGAAATTGGAGAAATTTACTTCACCAAGATATGACAAAATAAAACCCTAATTGCAACAAATTCATCCAAAAATCAGTAAAGAATGATCCACACTTGTCCTCCAAGAGATAACGCATGAGTAAAAATATCCAATAACCCTAATAGGGTAAAAAATTCAGACTTGTCTCTCACTTGTGTGAGAGGAATGTGATGATAAAATGATTCTTGGCTAGCCATATTTATATGGGAAATCCTAGCCATCAAAAGACTCCAACGAAAAGTCATGTCTTTTCACAAGAGGGTTGACGTCTTCAAATTGTCCTTTTCAATTTAGAAAATGAAATTTACATAAAATAAAACCCTAAAGAGGGTGACGTCATGCCCTAATAGGGTGATGCTAGCCTCATGAGAGAGATGTCAAGGCTGAAAAGGTGGAATGTTGGGCCTCTAAAGGCCATATGTCCCTTTCTCAAGTGTCAGGGTCCATGCTGCATCCCTCCATCAATCCATCAAACCCTATCCCTTAGGTGATGTCATGGGTTAGGAGGTGACGAATAGGCCTCCAAAGGCTATCGTTCAAGTGGAGAAGGGTGGAATATCATCCTCTAGCCATGCCAAGATGCCTCCAAAGGAAACACCCTCCATCATCAAGGTGCAACACTCATCATTAAATGGTGCCCCAGACGTGGGGTCTAACATTCAGCCTATGGGAAAGGTCCTGTAAAGACAGACAAGTATTCTCTCCAAGGGTCCACAATTCATATGAATCATTCCAGGTAAGACACATATAATAAGAGAACCACCCAAATATGTGCATTAAACCCCCCTTTTCAAATTAAACAATTGCTCAAATAACTTATTAAATTTTGCTAGTTTAGGTATGGGAGGGGTGTCAGGGTGTCCTATTGGGTTAGCCAATCCCCCAAGTCAAGGGTGTTTCCCAAGGATAACCCATCCAAGTCATGTAGTGAGTGTGAGGTGGATTGGGGAAAGACTTCTAGGTATGGGGTTCTTGACATACAAGGGTTCGTATTGTCTCATTTATGGGTGCCTTTTTAGAGGGTGTGCTTCCCTTCGTCTACGATGCAACATTTTTCCAAGCCCTTTATTTCCATTAATTGATTAAGGTCCAAAACATTGAGTACTATGTGCAATGGAAAGTAAAGAGTACCACAATTCCACTTGAATCTAGAAAAACACTAAGTGTCATATGCAATAGAAAGTAAGGGACACCTCAAAATGCATTTCCTCAACAAGCAAGACATTTATTAATTATGTGATTTATTTTGCAGGTCCTTCATTTTTTTGGAGAAACATTTTCTTGTTCCTAGGACCTAAGGGCGAGGATCTAGAAGGATAATATTTTCTTTTATCTTTTTCCATCTACAACACCTCTGGGCCTTTAGCCCCTTATTCCCATGAAATGCGGTACAATCCCTTCTTGGGTCAATGGACTGAGAAACCCACAAGATGAGGAAATGGAGGGGAAGAAACAGAGAAGGTGGTAAGTATGGATGGGAATGGTACTATGACCCTTCAATGAAATACCTAGTAGAAACCCTTATCCCGAGGGTGACGAACTTGTTAAGACACAATGATAACCACCAAGGTGAAATTAGGCAAAAGGTATAATTTCCAAGTAAATGTTTCATAATCAAGAATGATTCTTTGCAACATGTTCAAATGCTTCAAATATTAAAGTGGCACTCACCATGACACCAAACTTGTAACCTCATGAAGAAAGACTGTAATGTCCCCCACCTGTTGATGAAGAGGTCTGGAGATACTCAATAGTCTAGCTATCCCCACTAGACTATAGTCTCATGCATCTTGGGGACAAAGTCAACTATAAGTCACTTCCTAAGAACAATGATATATTACTGAGTTGACCTTGTGTGAAAAAGGGTAACTCAACGAAATAATAGAAAAGGTGGAGTTAAGCTAGGCGTTAACCCTAGGGGTTAACTAACTCAACAAAAGAATAGAATGGAAATATAAAAGAAAGGAAGGGCGCACTTCTAAGGCATTCTGGATTATCATCATATTTTTCATTTTGGCTCTTGAGCATAACCAATTTTGAGGGTTTTGTGACTAAAACCCTAGAGATCAACTCGGTGTTGAAATATCCCACCTCTATTGATCCAAGCTTGGTCTTGGAGGTGCAGCAAGCCTCCCACACCATTCTACAGTGTTACAGGGGTCAGATCTATTGACAGATGCATGTTAGTGCACAACCTAGGGGGTTTCCAGTAGGAGGGCGCACCACCTTGTGAATATTAGTTCGATCTGAAGTAAGGAGGACTATTTTTTGCAAAGGAACATATGGGTTTTCTTCGTATGGTCCATGGCATCATTTCTAGTCTATTCAGGAGGAGGTTTTCCCAGCTGATTATTTCCTGGAGCTTGGCACGAATCAGAGGAGAGAGGGGCGCATTGCAGAAGGAGGTTTTCATCATTTGGTGGCCCATATATTTATATATCATCTTGAGAATTCACCAGCTGGATTGTCTTGGCCCGATCTATCATTCCAGTGATTTTTGTAGCAGTTGGAGGCTTCTAGAGGTGAGGCTGAAATATTGGAGATTCAGTCAACTAGGGGGGTGAAAACCAGTTGATGGTTTTCTCATTTGGAGAGCCAGAACTTCACCCTTCAGTCTGATACTTTTCCATGGGGTTCTAGTAGCCCGATCTACATTCCGAGGAAGTTTTGAGGCATTTGGAGCATAGGAAGAGGAGGTCCGAAACTTAGGGGGTCTGCAGCTAGTAGGATAGTGTGAAACTCAACCAGTTGGAGGGTTTTGGCACTATATTGGATCAGGGTCCCATCTCATCAGTATTCTCTTGCAACTATTGGCCTTTGGAGGCTTGTATCTTCTCTTCAGAGGGCCTTTGGAGGGATATTATCATTGTATTAGCTATTATTGTAGTAGATGACATCCCATTTTGGATATTATTGGGGTTTTCTTCCAGATACGAATATCTCTTGTTACAAGGATCTATCTACTATCTAAATAAAGGCCAGATCTGAAATTATTGGCTCTATATTGGTTTTCCTTATTGTATCTTGTATTGTTTATGGTATATGCTTCAGATATGTTGTTTCATTGCTTAATCATCACCATATAAACCCTAATGCGCAACTCCATGAGTAAACTTGTAAACACATAAGAAAACACAAACAAATAGTGAGTAGTTAGTGTTCCAAGAAAAACAATTGGCTTGGGAACATTAAAAAGACCTGCTGTCTTCTATGACCAAGATGATGTAGTGGATGCTACTCTGCTATTGGTGATGAGTGGTGATCAACATGAATAGGATGGGCCCTAGTGGATTTGCTACTCAACCTGACTCTCGATACTCCATGTGTGCTACCTGTGGGCCTCGAGACATGATATCCTCTAGACTAAGGGGTTAACAATGACTAAGAAAACTCTAGTCGATTCCCCCCATAAACTAGGGCCTTGTGAATCCATTTTTTGGCCTCAACCATGAAAGAAGGGCTCAATATAATCATCATAACATATAAATAATTTTTGATCAAAGCATCGTCACCGTCTAAAACCCCCTCCTCCATCATTGCTCACAATAGGTGATAATGCTATGCCTCTGAAACCTAGATCTAAGAGAGCGCATGCACAATATCTAAGAGATTGCAGACATCATAGTTGAGAGAAAGCACACATAATATCTGAGAGATCACATGCATCGGATCTGAGAGAACACACAGAATCACTCAAAATATGAGGTTGATTGCACCAGATTGTTCTAGATATGAGGTTGATTTCCAAATTCCCTTAGATATGTTATCAATTTTTTCGAGTACTTTAGCTTTGGGTGCCTTAGAAACAATGGGATGTTTTGAAGTTATGTGTTTCATTGGAGGCATGCTATTTGGTGAATTAAGGAGCGATGCACTGTCTTGTAAATCATTGACCTCTAATTAGGAGGAGTTGGGATTAGGAGATTTGGGGAAAACAATTAAAAATCGCAAGTATGCGAGAGGAAAGAAAAGGCACTAAATTTGGATTTAGGAGAGAGTGTTAAGATCCATGGAATTATGGACCTAAAGGATTTGTCCATTATGGGTCGATTTCTGAGCAAGATGATGAATGCTGAAACTCTAAAATCTTGGATAGATTTTTTTTTTCTAGTTTATTAGGCCACTGTCCACACACTATGGTTTTGGTCAAATGTTGTTTGGTATGGATACTTCGATCGAGAGAAGAAAAAATAAAATGATAAAAGCTCGTTGGACATGGGGTTCTTAATCTCACTTTCTGAATAAGTGGCACCTAGAATTCAATGCAAAAATGGCCCACATGAATTTTGTTCCAGTTTGGGTTAGGGTCCTAGGCCTCCCATTAATCCTATGGTTTGTCGAAGTCTTCAAAAAATTTGGGAATTCCTTGGGATTATTATATGATGTAGACAAATCCTATATGGACTCTTGATACTTGGGAGTAGCCATAATTTTGGTTGGATTGGAGATCTTAAAGGGTTTGATAGACTCTGTAATGATTAGGAAAGGGCCTTTAAAGTTTCAATTAATCTCTAAACTATGAGGGAATCTCATTCAAGTGTGGTTGATGCCACTTTTATGGGAATCTTGCAAAGGAATGTTTTCTCCCCTTCAGGTGAAAATCATGGGTTGGTAAAGAACATAAGGAAGGTGAAGGAATTCCCAAGTCTCCTCTAAAAAAGCTTCAAGACGTTGAAGGATTTAAAAATATTAACCCCTTGCCGATTTCTTCAATTGAGGACCCTGTGGCCGAGCATAAAGAGTACCTTGCACCTTCCAACTGTGGATAGGATAGCTCCGAGTCCTCAGGTAATCACAATCCTACTCTTGCCTCTATTTCTATTCAAAAGTTTGTGAATATATTTTGGCTCTTGGGATGTAGGATTAAAGAACCCTGTTGAAACCCAGTTGGGTGGTTTTTTTCCCAGTCTATCGAGGATTAATATACCCAAGATCCCTCCCCTTGTTCCTCTTGATAGAATGCCTCCAATATCAAGAGAAGCTTCCTTCTCCTGATTCCTTTGTAAACTTTCATGGTCTCTCTTCTAATATGGGTACCCTCCAAGATTCCTAGTCCTTTGAAGTTGTAAAGTATAACCTCAGACCCAAGTCTAGAGAAGTCACTCTCTTCTTGGGAGGAATAGTAGGAGGTTTAGGAATTTTAGAATAAAAATAATCAAAACCCTCCTAGAGATGGAGGAAATCATACTTGTCAATGGATAAGAAGCAAGCAAACACTAAAGTTTGAACTGGTAAATAATTTTTTTTGATTGGAGCTCTTAGAGAAAACACCCCTAGGTAGGTTTCCAAGTTATCTTCCTCACCTTAAACTATTGAGGAATGACCAATTGCTACAAAACATTGGCCAGAAAAGCATTGATCGATTCTCACAATCCTTATATTATTTTCCTCCAAGAACTAATTACTAATGAGGACAAAGTGGTAAAGGACCAGTCCAAACTTTTGAAGGGATGGGACTTTAGTTTTATAGATTCCCTAGGAAGATACGGGGGAAACATCACTTCTTGGGATTTTACACTAGGGTTTGGGATTTCTTTGTACTCTTTGGAATTAGAGAATGAAATCACCTACTCATATAGACAAGAGTACTGTGGGCATTTCTTTCAAAAATATTGGTTTCAAAATAGTTTAGTGGTTCTTGGCGGTGACCTAAATTTCTCATTAGGGGCCTATAGAGAAGGTGGATCCTTTATCTGATTTTTTCATAACTAAGCTAGAGTTTATAGGTTTGTTGGATATCATCCCTACTAAACTCTCTCCAACATGAATGAATATGAGAACAAGTGAGACCCATGTTGCTAAAAGGATTGATTGCTTCTGGATTTCAGAGGCTTTCCTTGAAGAATCCCTTCAATCTCAATAATGGGTCTCTACAGGAGGGGACTCAAATCATAGCTTAGTGATTTTAGAAATGGCTTCAATCTAAGGGAAGCCTCCTCGTCCCTTCAAATTGAACCCTGAGTGGTTAAAAGATGAGGATTTCTTGAAAAAAATAAAGGAGATTTGGAAGCCTTTTAATGGTTCCTCTCTAAAATTTGCTCTTAAATCTAGTTTCAATAAAACTTGAAAAGGGAAAAACAAGCAACGATCAGGTGGTTAGGGGAGAAGAGAAATAAGGATGAAAAGATCTTATTGAAAATTGAAGAGAAGTTGGACATCTGTTACAAAAGAGATGGCTTTGGATATCTAGTCGAAGATAAAAAAATGAAATCAAACTACTGGAGGTCAATAAGAGGAAAATACTACTAGACAATGAAAATAATGGAGGATAAAACACTATGCTATTTGGTTGCACATATGAGAGGATTTTTTTTTTTTTTTTGCACAGATTTACAAAATGCCTAAAAG
>JZKD02S1103470.1:120533-133911 GCA_000966675.3 Picea glauca
TCCTAGAGCCGTTATCTCCATTTGATCACCCTTCATAAACAAATCGTGACATAAAACTGATGGGCATTGGGCTCTGCTCCTGCAAGCAATCCAGGAGTGACTTCTAACGCTAACAATTACAATGAAAATGAGGGCCATATATACCCACACAAGGGTGCCCTTTCATTAATAGACATGTCTTTTGGAACTACTACATATGGGGTTTTAATTCGACAAAAAATTTCGACGATAAGGATAAATTCAATCATATCGTCACAACTTATTATAATTTTATTTTTTATTTATTTTCTGGGCACCCCGATAACATCGAAATTCCGACGAACTTCTATACTCATCGATATTTTGATGAACCTATAGGATATTTCATCGATCTATCTATAGACCTTGAGGATGCCAACTCTCCGTTTGAAAACCATTTAATGGTCACTGAATTCACTGACTTGGTCAACTTTGACATAGCCAACTTTTGTCGGAAGATTGATGGAGGTTAATGTGTTTGACAATTTTTTTGTAGTTGCAATGGTTATAAAATATTTTTATGCTGATTGTTCATTGCATGATTTATTATTCTTTTTGCTATGTGCTAGTTGCCTCAAATCCAATTCTTGATCTGCATAGCTCTGATTTTGTCCTTTGAAGGTTACAAATTTTTAACATTATTTTTTCTCTTTTTTAAATACCTAGATTAGATCCCTAATTGTTAGACCCTCTTTCATTTGTGGACACAAATGTTTCCCTAGAAAACATGTATGAACATGTCTACTCAATTCCATTTAATTACTATACAATTTGTCTTGGTGTAGTTCTCTTTTATTGTTTGATTTTATTACTTGCTTATAGTCAAGCTTTGGAACTTATGTGGTAAAAATGTATGGTTTTGATTTATTGATTAATTGTTGATTACTGTTATAAACCTTTAATAAATCGTCGACGAAAATGGATTAATTCTCTAGTACATATGGGGTCAAAGTAATTTGATGATATTTGTATCGTAAGGATATATAATTTGTATATTAATGTACTTATATTGCTTCAGTGGATTTTGTTGTAAATATAGGAAATCCCAATGCCAACACCTGAAGAGAGTCAAAGGACGATTGCTAGGTTAAGGACTACATGGGAGGCACTTGTCGGTACTGATGGGAATGTTATTTCCCTTGCAATCAATGTAGGGGATTGAAAAGAAGAATACTTGTAAGGAAAACAACTGAAATACATTGTTTTACATATAGGCATTGTGAAGGGGGGCATACATTTCGTCCCTCATTAATTTAATCATTATATATGTCTTTGTATTGATTCTATTTATAATTTTTTTATTTTTTATTTTTTATTTTTTATATATACACTAATGTTATTGATTTTTTGTAATTGTAAATATAAATCCTCCCAGGTGTTTGTCGCCGTATAAATATCTTCCAAGTTGTAGGTAGAAATACTGTTGTAGAATATGTGGAAGATGGTATGAATATTTAAGATCACACCAATCCTATGGAATATGACACCAAGAATATTGTTGAGCTGGATGATGGGACAAATAGATTGATCTAGGACATCTTCGCTCCTATCAATGAGGAAACTGATGATGATATTTATGATGTACCTCTGCTTGAGAAGGAAGAACAACCCCTTTATGAAGGCTCCATAAAAAATATTCTCTCTGATATAATGTTGTTGGTGAACTTGAAGGTATTGAATGGTTTGTCAAACACTTGTCTCAAATAGATCCTATGGTATGTAATATAATTGGTCACATATTATACGTAAAGGTTGACGTTATTTTTCTCTATTTTTAGTGTCAATTAATGTGTAAATTAAGGATGCAATATTTTTTATTACTATTATTTACATTAACTAGTTTTTTTTATGCTGTAGATTGTTAGGTGATTTTTTCTTACCACCATCAAATAATTTACTTCGCACGTACTGAGATATGTGTGGCATTATGAAAGATATTGGAATAGAGTGTCAAGCTATTGATGCATGTCCGAATGATCATATTATATATTATGAACAATATGTATCAGAAATGAAATGCCCACAATGCCAAATTAGTATATATCTAACCGATCAAGTAACAAAAGAGTGTGTCACAAGGTTCTTCGTCATATTCCGATAATTCCAAATTTGCAATGATTTTTGAGGTGCATAAACATTGCACTCTTTATATATTACCATGCATGACACATAAGTGAAGATGGTGTTCTTCAAATTCCTGCAGATGGTTCTGCATTTAAGAAAATCAAAGAAAGGTGGCCAATTTTTAAAGAAGAACCTCGTAATGTTAGGATTTCATTGGCAGCTCATAGTGTCAATCCATTTGGTGAGCTCATGTCTATTTACTTAGTATGGCCTATTGTTTTTTATAAACAATAACCTTCCTCCTTGGATGTCAATAAAGAGGGAGCACACAATGTTGTCAATGATTTTTCGAGGCATTTGTTTACAAAATTGGTTTGAATGCTATATTTTGTTTTTCTTATTCATTGCATAATTACTTATATACATACAAGATAGTAATTATGTGTACTTTCAACCAATTAGGTAAGTAACAAGTGAAATATATGAATGTATATATTGAGCCTCTTGTCGACAAGAAACTAAATTTATGGGATGACATCACTATGTATGACATCTCTAGACCAATAGGGAAAATACAATTTCAATTCCATGGAATACTTACATGGACAATTCATGATGCCCCAGGGATAACACATTTTTGTGGTATGTAACATACTGATGGAATTTAATAGTATATATAATTTTATGAAAATACGATTTATGCTTCTTAAATATCAATTCCTCATTATATAAATAATACTGACACTAATCCATATAATCTTGCAAGTCTTCAAACAAAGGGTAAATTTTCATGTCCAGTTTGTGGTCCTAGGATGAAATCATGTTGTTCAAGAAGTCTAGGAAATGAGGTATTTGATGAGTATAGGCACTTCCTCCCAAATAACCATAGGTATCGAACTACAAAAAAACATCTTTTCAATTTGAAAGAAGAGACTGGAATAAAAACCCGATGAATGACACCTCACCTATGGAAGTTGGAATATACTAGATTAAAATGTCAAGGTAACCCTTTAGTCTATGTGCTTACCTATATATTAATGTTTTACTATTTTAATTTCTATCGAATTATATTTATTGTATCTAACAATTATTGTTTTTCATAAATGTCGTCAAGGAATTAATGAGCTTCCCTGAGGAATGAAAAGTTACCTTGTACAATTCAATAGGTTTCCCTACTATTAGCACCTACAAATATCTCATTTTTTTGATACAATGCATATCGGGAATAATGTAACAAAAACATTGTGGAGAATTGTAGATGGAAGGAGCGACAAAGAAAAAGTTGTTAAAAATTGTACTGACATTTAGGAAGCCAATCATGCACTGAAAAATGTGATTTATTCAAATAAAAATGGAGTACACCTAAATAGTATTCCATGGTTATTTACAGAGAAGGAAAAAAATGTTGTAAAAGAGGTCATTCAAAAAATTAAATTTCCCCCGAGATTTGCTTCAAACATAAAGAATATCTTAATGAAGAAAGGTGAATTTGGTGGGGTGAAAACTCATGACCGATATACCTTCATTAAGGTAATTATTTTGGACATAGATTTCTATATTGGTAAATATACGAATTTTTAGTATTATAATATGGTTTTATTTTCCTACAAATTAATGATCCCTTTGTTGTTACAATATATTCTACCTCTATCTCTATCTGACAACTTTGACAATTGTTATCCCCCACTTTCAGGGATAACTAGGAGATTATGTCTCGAGGCCCACAGGTCCTAGACATGGAGTACCGAGAGCAGGATTGAATTCAGCATGGCCCTGGAGGGCCCACCTTTTCTCTCTTCCAACATCTTTATCCCGTCAATAGCAACAACAACCTCCACCACCATCATCTTGGTCTTGTGTCAGAGAAGGTTCTTGCTTCATGAGGTAATTAATTCAGGTATCATGGTATGTGTCACTTTGATCATCAAAACCATTGAATGTATGCATCTGATTCCTTTTATTTCTAACAACTGCTTGGATCTTACACTTGCCCACTTGACCATGATTTGGGGATTGACAAGGTGTCTTAGTAAGCTGGTGTCTGTTGGTTTTGGTTAGCCATTGGGGTTGTCTCTGAGAAGCCATTGTCCGCTCCCTTCATAGTTTCACTTTTCCATCTTGTTTCCCGCTCACCTGTCCCATTCCACTTGTCCAGGAACTGGGTTGACCTCTTTTAGGATTGCACCTTATCTAGTGGGAAGAAGGGGATAAAGGCCCAGAAGGTAAAAGAAAGCTGGTAAAAGATAAAATCCTAAGAATAAAACCTTGAGATGCTTCACCCAGGGATCCCTAAGAAAGAAATAAAAGGCTTCTCAACAAGAAACAAGAGGGACCCTAAAAAATAATAAAACAAGACCTAACAGGAGGATAGGGGGTCTCATCACGAGCCAACCTATTAGTTCCATGGGTACCTAGAAGTATGACATTGCCATCAACTGGTTACCATGCCAGAGCAGTGACCTTTGGTTGCATGGCCAAAGGAAAGGGGGTCTCATCATGAGGCAACCTTCTCATTTCTGTGAAAGTACTTGTGGGTAATGCTGTCACCACTGGTCACCACGCCAGGACAATGTCTTCTGATTATCTCTTGAGGAAAAATAAAGGAAAAAGCAATAAAAAAATGAAATAACAGAAAGAATAAAAGGCATGAATGGGCTTGGAAAGAATTGCATCCATGATAGGTACAACTCACCTTCTACAAAGGCACCCACAGGTAACATCTTGCATCCTTGGCCTTCATTGTACCCACCTTCATGGACATCCCTTGACCACTTCATCCACTTACATGGCTTGGAAGAGGTCTCTTCCAGGAACTTCCCTTATTCAGTGGACACTAGCCCAATAGGATGCCTTTCCCTCTTCCCAGACTTGTATAGTAGGTTTGTGTAATGTCTTTGAGCTATTGATTGATCTATTAGGGGTTTTATGCATATGTTTATTAATATTGATGATGAAATGTGATTGAAATTGCTATGATTCCTATGAATGATGATCCCATGGAGGGCGTAGCTTTTGACGTGCAGGACCATGCTCGACGAACATGTACCATCTTGGACTGGTACACATGGGGAGATTCTTAGTTTGGACCTCCATGGGGATGAAGAACCCATCAGGTGGATGCTGAGATCCCATCAGGGGGAGATACAGGATGGAGATGGATCCAGAGCATTGCAACAGAAGAGAAGAGGACGTTCCACCAGAGGCACCCCGACAGATCTTGACCTAGGGGGGATGACCCTTTCTTAGTGGAATGTTGGCCTTTGGAGGCCTAGGACATGACCACCTTGACCATGATGTCACCCAACATCATGGACGTTTGGGGCAGGCAGACTAGGTAACAGTGGCACGTGTGGAAGGTTGGAGAAGCCTAGGGAGGGCTAACGTTTTGATCCAGGATGCCCCATCTGCCCTAAAAAGGGCTAATGTCTCCCTTGGAGGGGATTTTACTCTCCTTTCAGCTTGATTTAGGGTTTTAACTTGAAAATTTAATTTAAAACAATATGATTTGATATTTTGGCCTTGTCGACCTTTTTACCTGACCTAAAATGTAAAATTAGGTCAAGGTTTTGTATAAATGAGAGATTTTCACTCTCATTTTATGATCACTACTGATTCACTCCATAAGGAGGTCTGAAATTTGTGCCCTATATTGGGTATTTGGATGATTAAGTGAGGTTCGCTTGTTGAAGGGAGACATTTTTTGGCATTTCATGGTGTTTCTTTTGAAGGAAGGTGTTACAAATAGGGTTTGCATGGTTATTTCTTGGTGAATTCTAAGTATATTTTTGCAAAACTTCTTGATTGAATGGTTGTAGTTTAATTTCTTGCATATGTTTATGAATATTGTTGAATTAAAACCCTAGGGGACAAGCACACAAGCAGTTCATTGTCTCATGTCCCCTAATAGAGAAATCTTTAGCCATTGTTGAGGAAAGAAAGAGCCTAGCCATAGCTACACTCCTATTTCCTCTTCCTGTTTTCTAGCCGTACTATTTTGAAGCCAAAAAGAGTGAGATGTCCCTGGCCTAGATTTACTACACTAGGGCCGCACTCTTTCTAGGGTTTGCTGAAAGGCCTTGCTGTAGCAACACCTTATCTCATCAAACCCTCTTGTTTTGGTCATATACTTTATTTTTGAGCTAGTCGTTTTTCCAGGAAGGAGGAGAGAGCACGAGGCCTTGCTGTAGCAACACCAGAGTGAGCCTCTCTCCCCTAGGGTTTTGATTTTGAGGCCTTGCCTTAGCAACACCTCAAAACTCTTCCCTATAGTCCTTAAAATATTTGCCATCCTTCAACTCTTGCGTCCTTCACATTTGAATCCATTAAAACCTAAGCCACTGATCTAAAGTCCTCTAAATGTTGAAGTGAAACTTGATTACAACACTCTCAAAACTCTTTGAATTTCAAACCCTAACTACACTAACCCTAAAACTTAACTAACTCACTAACCCTAGTTGCTGACGTCATCATTGGTTATTTCATCTTTAGTGCAACAATGTCTTGTTTCAAGAGCAAGTGAAGGGTGGTTTAGGAATTAATTGAATAAGGTGTTGATTGGTTACATTGAATGCCACATTGTTCCAATATTAATTGGTGAAGTGTTATAATTTTCATTTCTATATGCCACATTGTTTCCTATATGTTATTTAGATAGTCATCTATTATATGAAGTACTAACCCCATTGAGACATAGCTTTCATATATCAGTTTGATGTTTCTTTGTTCCAAGCAGGTACATTCCTTTGGGCATTTTACTTCTTAAATTGGCCTTTGGCCGGACTATCTGTTTGGGTGGTGACTTGTGAAGGGGGAAAACCTTATCTTTATCTTATTAGCCTTTTGCCTCTTCAAAACCCCAGGTCACCGGGGAGATCTCCTCTGGGCCTAACCTCCCTAAAGAGAAAGAACCATCCCATTGTGGTGAAATTGGGTGGGATTGGTTCTTGTTACGCCAGTTTGGCCTCCTATCTTATACCTTTTATCCTAGCTAGAAACTGTGTGATAACATTTTGTCACCGTTGTCGGGGAACATTGAGTCAAACCTTCCTAAGATGACACATTTTCGGTAAGCCTTGCCTCAGAAGCCTGATCTTACAAGATTACCTGGCGACTCCACTTAGGGTGTTTTCCATTTATCTTTTTGATGATTTCAAGCAAATCATCTGGCGACTCCACAAATAGCTAATGACGACCCGTAGTGGGCGTCAGTATATATCTCCATATACTATGACCTCTCCAAATCCTGTCAGCCCTGTAAGTTCTCCCAAATGGTCTCATAAAGAACTCTTTGTCCCTTTAGGCTTAGCTAACACCCAAGGGGGGTTACATGATCTACCCAAGAAGGTCAAATCCTGGATACCTAAGTTTTCAGGGGAAGATGGATGTTATGGAAATTCTCATTGGAACAAATTCTATGATGCATTCCAATTTCACCAATCCGGACAAGAACACCCTAATGCGTTTTTAACGATCTTTGTGAGCTCACTCACCAGAAGTGCCAGAAGATGGATTAACAAAATCCCAAAAGGAAGCATCAAAACCCCTGAAGATCTTGAACAAGTCTTTAAGAAAATTTGGTGTGAAAAAGAAAGCATGGATTCCCTTTACTCTCAATATACTGATATTTGCAAGGCTTCTAGCGAGGGCATTAGGGATTTCAATGACAGGTTCAATATTATCCTAAAAAAGATTAGGCCTATATTCTTGGAAGAAGCCATCCTTCAACACTACTTGAACTTGTTGGAAGGAGTCTTGCAGTTTACTCTCAAAGATCGATCACCCTAGAATCTAGAAGAAGCACAAGATTTCACTTACCAGATTGAGAGGAAATTTGAATTCTAATAATACATCTATCAGGTTAATCTCTCACACAATAACAACTCTTGGAAATCTAGTGACAAGGATATCACAGAGACTAAACCCACACTCCCAGAAATCCTTGAGGTATAACTCATGCTTCCCAAAAGGAAATGGAGCACAACTTTCTTAGGCACTGACAATGTATTGAAATTTTCAATACAACATGAACCATCCAAGGGTTTGGTTATGGCCACTCATAAAAAACCTAATTTTGAAGATTCCTTATTTGTCTTGAACACACAAATGTTGGAAAACCAATATATGAGTGAAACCAATAAGGATTCAGAAAATAGGTGTGAAGAGCCCCGGGTACATAGTGGAACCAATTTAAGCATGAGTATGTCCTGTATCTTGCAAAGGGTTAAAAGAATTTGTGAGATGTTGAAAACTTCTTTTCTAGCAAAGCAAGACCCGAATGACAAATTATCTTTTGAGGGGATTCCCACACTATTACAAACCGGTCATGTTGAGCAAGATGAGAAAACACCCTCTTCCTTATTAACAGATGATCTTGAACCCAATGACTGTAATTCAGTGGATCCTTACTTCTTACAAGATTATCCCACTTTTCCCTTGAAAGAAGAAGATACAAATTGGGGTGATTATCCCGACGATACCTTTGATGTATCTGAAGATTTGTATGAATATGACTATCTAGTACAAAAAGTAGTTGGTCTCATCGAATGGAACAAAAATGTTTTCAAGGACATAGAAGTCCCAAACACCCTAAAACCTACCAACATTGTGGATGAAATCCCTTGGTGTTTTCAATGCAGTGAAGCACATTGGGAACATGAATGTCCTTACAGTGATGGTGGCCATCAACAAGTGAACAATACATGCCACATCATAGAATTCCCTCAGATAAATATCATAGTTGAAGAACATCAATAAGCCATAAAAAAAGCGACCAAGAAAGCTAGAATGGAGGTAATAAACAACCTAGACCAGGAATCAAAAGAAAAATTGAAGAAACAAGAGTTCTAGGTGTATAGAAGAAAGAAATTGGGCCAACCTAACGCTGAAGAAACAAAACCTCCATCCTTGGATGTTCTTCTTCCTGAAGCATCCAAGACTGAAAGGGTTAACTTGAACTTTGAATTTGAAGGGGCACTATCCAAGATGCATGTAACCGTTCCCTTGAAAGAGGTCATTAGGGTGCCATCGGTCAAAGAACGATTTGACAATTTCTTTCAAGGACCAGATGGACGCATGGACCCCCCTATCATGTTGCAAGTCAATCACTTCAGGGTCCAATACGGTGAAATTCCCCCCTTCTTCATGACTTTAATAATGAACAAAAAGATCCTCAACAACTGCATGTTGGATACAAGGGCAGGTGCCAACATAATGTCCTTTAAAGTCATGCAACAACTAGGTTTGAAAGTCACACGACCTTATAGGAATGTGTGTGGTTTTGAGTCTAAATCCATACCCACACATGGGGTGATTGAGAATGTCAAAGTTTGCCTTAAAGAATACCCCGAGAAAGTCATCCACGTGGACATAGTGGTCATGGACATTCTAGATGTGTGGGGGATGTTTTTATCTAGTAAGTTTGTCTCAGAGTTTGGAGGTACTCTTGAGATGGACCTCAATTACGTGAATATACCCTTGAAAGATGGAACTGTTGGTCTCCAGAATGTACCTGTGACTACAAATCATGTGTAGAGCCTAGTGAGTCCATCAAAGATGATAAAGCACATGACAAGATGAGACAAACTCTTCATGAGTATTTTGATCAGATCAAATGGCCCAAGAAAGAGGAATACCAACAACTCCTAGACGAGCTCAAAGGGAAGGAAGCTGGGACTATGAAGATACTGAAGAAGGTAGAAGATGATGTACAGATCTGTCTGTCCCAACAATAAGTCTTTGCAGTAGAATCCCACCCACCTCCCTCTACACAATACACCAGGGTGATTCAAGGAACGATCAATTTCAAAATCAAAGAGTACAAGGAGGGGGATGTAGTATGGATGTGGGATGCCAATAAAGGGGAGCCTACTAATATCAAAGGAAACACTCATTTTTGGCTTGGCCCTTTCAAGGTTGGAAGAAAGTCGATTACTGACTCTTATTACCTGTCTACATTGGAGGGACTAACACGCATAGTTCCCATTAGCGGGCGCCTCCTCAAACCCCACCATGGTGGGGTGACCTGACATCACAGGTAAGTACAGGTAAGTAGGCATTTTTCATTCATGTATTATACCATTTTCATTGTCTTGGTCTTGTGTCAGAGAAGGTTCTTGCTTCATGAGGTAATTAGTTCAGGTATCATGGTATGTGTCACTTTGATCATCAAAACCATTGAATGCATGCATCTGATTCCTTTTATTTATAACAACTGCTTGGATCTTACACTTTCCCACTTGACCATGCTTTGGGGATTGATAAGGTGTCTTAGTAAGCCAGTGTCTGTTGGTTTTGGTTAGCCACTAGGGTTGTCTCTGAGAAGCCATCGTCCGCTCCCTTCACAGTTTCACTTTTCCATCTTGTTTCCCACTCATCTGTCCCATTCCACTTGTCCGGGCACTAGGTTGACCTCTTTTAGGATTGCACCTTATCTAGTGGGAAGAAGGGGCTAAATGCCCAGAAGGTTAAAAAAAGCTGGAAAAAGATAAAAGCCTAAGAATAAAACCTTGAGATGCTTCGCCCAGGGATCCCCAAGAAAGAAATAAAAGGCTTCTCAACAAGAAACAAGAGGGACCCTAAAAAATAATAAAACAAGACCTAACCAGAGGATAGGGGGTGTCATCATGATCCATCCTATTAGGTCCATGTGTACCTAGCAATATGACATTGCCATCAACTGGTTACCATGCTAGGGCAGTGACCTTTGGTTGCATGGACAAAGGAAATGGGGTCTCATCATGAGACAACCTTCTCATTTATGTGAAAGTACTTGTGGGTAACACTGTCACCACTAGTCACCATGCCAAGACAATGTCCCCTGATTACCTCTTGAGCAAAAAGAAAGAAAAAAGAAATAAAAAATGAAATAACAGAAAGAATAAAAGGCATGAATGGGCCTGGAAAGAATTGCATCCATGATAGGTACAACTCACCTTCTACAAAGGCACCCACAAGTAACATCTTGCATCCTTGGCCTTCATTGTACCCACCTTATTGGAAATCCCTTGACCACTTCATCCACTTACATGGCTTGGAAGAGGTCTCTTCCAGGAACTTCCCTTATTTAGTGGACACTAGCCCAATAGGATGCCTTGCCCTTTTCCCAGACTTGTATAGTAGGTTTGTGTAACGTATTTGAGCTATTGAGTGATCTATTAGGGGTTTTATGCATGTCTTTATTAATATTGATGATGAAATGTGATTGACATTGCTATGATTCCTGTGACTACTGAGCCCATGGAGGGCGTAGCGTTTGACGTGCAAGACCATGCCCGATGGATAGGTACCATCTTGGACCAGTACACATGGGGAGATGATCAGTTCAGACCTCCATGGGGATGAAGAGCCCATCAGGTGGATGATGAGACCCCATTAGGGGGAGATACCTGATGGATATGGATCTAGAGCATTGCAACAGAAGAGAAGAGGACGTTCCACCAGAGGCACCCCGACAGAGCTTGACCTATGAGGGATGACCCTTTCTTAGTGGAATGTTGGCCTTTGGAGGCCTAGGAAGTCACCACCTTGACCATGAAATCACACAACATCATGGACGTTTGGGGCAGGAAAATTAGGTAGCAGTGGCACGTGTGGCAGGTTGGAGAAGCCTAGGGAGGGCTAACGTTTTGCTCCAGGATGCCCCATCTACCCTAAAAAGGGATAACATCTCCCTTGGAGGGGATTTTACTCTCCTTTCATCTTGATTTAGGGTTTTAACTTGACAATTTATTGTAAGACAATATGATTTGATATTTTGGCCTTGTCGGCCTTTTTACCTGACCTAAAATGTAAAATTAGGTCAAGGTTTTGTATAAATGAGATATTTTCACTCTCATTTTATGATCACTACTGATTCACTCCATAAGGAGGTATGAAATTTTCACCCTATCTTGGGTATTTGGCTAATTAAGTGAGGCACACTTGTTGAAGGAAGACATTTTTTGGCATTTCATGGTGTTTCTCTTGAAGGAAGGTGTTACAACTAGGGTTTGCATGGTTATTTCTTGGTGAATTGTAAGTATTTTTCTGCAAAACGTCTTGATTGAATGGTTGTAGTTTAATTTCTTGCATATGTTTATGAATATTGCTAAATTAAAAACCTAGGGGACAAGTACACAAGTAGGTCATTGTCTCATGTCCCCTGATAGAGAAATCTTTAGCCATTGTTGAGGAAAGAAAGAGCCTAGCCATAGCTACACTCCTATTTCCTCTTCCTCTTTGCTAGCCATACTATTTTGAATCCAAACAGAGTGAGACGTCCCTGGCCTAGGTTTACTACATTAGGGCCATACTCTTTCTAGGGTTTCCTGAAAGGCCTTGCTGTAGCAACACCTTATCTCATCAAACCCTCTTGTTTTGTTCATATACTTTATTTTTGAGCTAGCCGTTTTGCCAGGAAGGAGGAGAGAGCACGAGGCCTTGCTGTAGCAACACCAGAGTGAGCCTCTCTCCCCTAGGGTTTTGATTTTGAGGCCTTGCCTTAGAAATACCTCAAAACTCTTACCTCTAGTCCTTAAAATATTTTCCATCCTTCAACTCTTGCGTCATTCACCTTTGGCTCCATTAAACCCTAAGGAACTAATCTAAAGCCCTCTAAACTTTGAAGTGAAACTTGATTACAACACTCTCAAAACTTTTTGAATTTCAAACCCTAACTACACTAACCCTAAAACTTAACTAACTCACTAACCCTAGTTGTTCATGTCATCATTGGTTATTTCATCTTTAGTGCAACAACGTCTTGTTTCAAGAGCAAGTGAATGGTGGTTTAGGCATTAATTGAATAAGGTGTTGATTGGTTACATTGAATGCCACATTGTTCCAATATTTATTGCTGAAGTGTTATAATTTTTATTACTATTGATAAACATTGACTTCGTCAACATTTATTGCTAGTTTCTTATATGTTATTGAGATAGTCATTTATTATATGAAGTACTAACCCCATTGAGACATAGCTTGCATATATCAGTTTGTTGTTGCTTTGTTCCATGCAGGCACATTCCTTTGGGGGTTTTACTTCTTAAATTGGCCTTTGGCCAGACTATTTGTTTGGGTGGTGACTTGTGAAGGGGGAAAACCTTATCTTTATCTTATTAGCCTTTTGCCTCTTCAAAACCCTAGGTCACCGGGGACGTCTCCCCTGGGCCTAACCTCCCTAAAGATAAAGAACCATCCCATTGTGGTGACATTGGGTGGGATTGGTTCCTGTTACGCCTTTGGCCTCCTATATTATAGCCTTTTATCCTAGCTACAAACTGTGCAATAACAACAACAATGTAAAACAAGTTATATATTA
>JZKD02S1103470.1:157723-174824 GCA_000966675.3 Picea glauca
TGAAGCATTATCTTTAGTTTATGGGTATGGGATTTCTTGAATGGTGTCTCCAAAATGAGTTTGAAATGTGAAGCATTATCTTTAGTTAATTCACTTTTGAAAGGAGATCTTACATAGATTTCTTAGTTTGTGTTTCCAAATGGACTTGGACTTTGAAGCATCCATCGTCTTTAATTTTTAAAGGATTTTACATGACATTTTAATTTGGAAATGCCAAGATACTTGAAACATATTGGATTGATTGCAACTTTTGCCAAAACCCTTAAAACAGTGGATTGATGGATTGATTGCAACTTTTGCCAAAACCCTTAAAACAGTGGATTGATGGATTAATTGCAACTTTTGTTGTATCTAATGGATACATAAACTAAGAGGATAAATTGTTAATAAAAAAATCCGAGTTTCTTAAATATAGACCGATTATATAGATTTAAATATTGATATGGCTAGTATCTTAGCAAAGGTTAATGTACCTATCCCTCTTAGTACTGATATTGTATTATTTTTTTAAATACCTACAAGAAGGTTGCTATTGCGACATCTTGGAGTGTCGCTCCCATAGCAACCACGTCGGAGATGATACCTCTTAACATCGTTCTTCCCACTTTTTAGACGTCTCTCTTGCCACCTTAAGAACGTCTCTTTTTCCACCTTTGAAATGTCTCTCTTGCCACGTCTGAAACGTCTCACTTGCCACATTTTCAACATCTCACTTGCCACGTTTGAAATGTCGGTCTTGCCACGTCTGAAACGTATCACTTTCCACGTTTGCAATGTCTCACTTGCCACGTTTGAAACATCGGTCTTGCCACGTTTACAACATCTCACTTGCCACGTTTTCAACATCGGTCTTGCCACGTTTTCAACGTCTCACTTGCCACGTTTTCAACGTCGGTCTTGCCACATTTGAAACGTCGCAATACAGACGAAAACTAGGTCGTCGAAAAATCGACGTCATGTGAAACGACATTTGAGGGGGTCCGAGGTTTGACGGTCTTCCGACAATAGAAAGTGGCAATTGCGTCGAACGCGTCGTCATAATTTGACCCAAATGCAGTAGTGAGAGCAGGGTTAGACTGACAGAGTTGGCGATAGAAAACCATCCAGAGGAGTTCTGTGTATTGAGAAGAATTCCATTGAGTAGAAACAAAAGCCATGGTTTTTTTTAAATGAGACGAAAATGAAAGTTTCCAAAATTGAAATGGAAATTTCCCTGGGTAATCAATGCCCACACCATCCACATAGTCGAATTCATCACCATCTTACCTCGCCGCATCTGGATATTGGTTGCAACGACTGGTGGAGTAAATGCTTGGGGCCTCGAGTAGAGCATGGAATTAACTCGCATGAGACGAGAGAGGAAATGATTAATTTTACCTATAACTCTTGCATTTAAGAAAAAAGTGTTAGGCAAACCTCACCATGTGATTTCATCATATACCTTATTATCATTGCATTTCAAGTGAACAAATCCCTATAATATATTTAAGCAAAGAATTGGTGGATGAACCCCATACATACATTTTTTCATGCATGTGTATTAGAGAATTCCCTCCACATACATTGAACTCATATCCACTTGTGATTATGTAACCATGTAACCTTCCACCTTGCTGCAAAATTGCTAAATGAGCACACGAGCCCTCACCATTGTAGCAACATTGGGTTTTATATTTATCAATTGTATTTGATTTAATAATAACAAATCCTCATTGGCATGTACATATTGGGATACCCTACAATCATACAATTCCATGTGAATACCTCTCTTTTAGGTATCTTATCAAACAAGGAAATTGCAATATCATGGAAATTATTTCTTAGTATGTATACATAATCATGGATCCAATTTACTTGTTCCAAATATGGATTGGGTAATGGTGACAAGGACCACACCATGTAATTTTATTTGATGAAATAAAATTATGACCTCAATGGTTTATTTATTCCAAGCCTACTGTGAAGTCATTATATTCCATGACACCATATCTCTTTCAAGCATTTGGTAAAACAATTTTTTCACTCTCAACATTCCCTAACTTGGTATACATCGATGTGAATTCTTCAAATGTCTATCCAACTCAAGCCCATTTCAAATACCATAGTCATGGATCAATATGCATTATTCCAATATCCTAGATATGAATAGGCTTGGAGTACATATCCATGGTGAAAATGTTGTGCTTCAAGGATGCATGTTGCATTGGATGTAAGAATGTCAAGACCTCACGGGCATAATCATTCTATGCAAATCTTGTAATCATCTCATTCCAAGTCAACATTTTCAAAATAAACTTAGGTAGATATCTCAAGAATCCATCTAGGAGGAGCTTGAAAAATTGGGGAAATAACTAAGGTTGGATTAGAAACCGTAAATACCTACTCAATAATACATTACCTCTAAAGAGGATTTCCTCTGAGGACAATCGAGATGCTTAAAAGAAAAAGCTTAAATCCATTTTTATAAAGTTGAGAATGACATACCAATTGAAAGAATGTATAAGATATGAAAAGACCACATATGTCCCACCAAGTAATGGGCTCATATAAAACTTGACATTTTTTCCAAAGTACTTCTCTATTGACTTTGTTAATATAAGAAACATCTATAGAACAACAAACGAAAAGAAAATTCAGATAAACAATGAATGTGAAGATGATAACCAAAATACGAATAGAAAACATTAATGTCCTACCTATACAGGGGAAAGGAAAGCAAATACCTGGTAGGCATATTACCAAATGGTAGGCCTATCGAAGCTCATTTGTCTTACCAAGATAGATATTCATTGCAAAATAAGAAATGTGAAAGTCTCTGCAATTACTCTTGACCTGATATCAAGCTTCTCCAATGTGAATTCATTACCATGAATAAATGACTTTGTGCAAAACCAGTTTCACTGCTCGGTTTACTTGGTTGTGGTGCCAAGGCCAATTCCCAAAAACATTGTAGGAAAATTATATTCTACATAAAATGTTCAAACCCAACAATTGATAATCACTCATTTTCCCATTCATTACATTTAGTCAAGGAAATAAACAAGATGCTCGATGCTTTGTTCTTACCATTCCCATCACTACAACCATGGGATATTCAATACATATATAATCAATCATTTGTATGGTGATGGATGGAGGTAAATGATAAACACATAGAATTGGGTATGTACCCTTTGAATTATCTACCCTACATGCTATTATTGAGAAGGCTAGATAGAGATCATGCTTGACACGTGCATTTTGACAATGTCTATTCAGGTGAATCATGTGGATAAATTCAATCACATCATTGCTAACTAAGTTTTCTCATTCGATGGAGTGTAGGTACAATCAAACATGTACCTATCAGAATTATCATCCTTGAGAGAGAGAATTTATGGAGGGAGGGGGGAAAGTGTTACAATGTCCAACAATACATCTAATAGGGCGAGATCAACTAGAGGTGAAAATTTCAGAAGAAAATTCCGTAGGCGCATGGAATTTTTTCTTGTTGAATGAGGTTCATGTTCATATGACGATGAGAGCATAGGTGACGTCGAGGTTCCTTTGTGGTACAAACATCTACTGAGACCATGGGTACCCAATGAACTTCCTCAGTTAGACACTGACTTCTATGTCAATGAGAGGATTTATCGCATTGGTCCATCATCCATACATGGTCTGGGTCTATTCTCCATGGATGTCAGAAAGGTGAAATATGGAGGACTTGTTGTGTTGATGGAGTATGTTAGAACATGCTACAACTATGGAGATTGGTTGAGGCTAGTCTGATATATGCCAAGTATGCAGAGATATGCAATCGCTGCAAATTACATAAAACTAAAAGACAATGATCACAATAAAATAGTGATGGTGTATATTGATGGAAGGCCAAAGGCGTCGAGAAATATTGCAGGGCTTATTAATAATACAAGAGCCGAAACAACAAGAAAACAACCCAATTGTATATTTTAGGGGCATGAAGGAAATCAATTATTCATATGTGAAATGAAAACAATAGCTATAGGGGAAGAGTTGTTAATTGATTACGATTTGAATCGAATTGTTAGAAGCACTGCTATTATGGGGGTAAACATGTTCTACCACTATACCAAACTTTTAATTAATGTTTTCCTTTTTATATATTTAACATACATTTTAATAGCTCATGCTTCTTAGTTATATTATTTCCTAACATTCTAAATTGTCATGCATCTTATAATGTGGTAGGGTGATCATGGGAAGACACTAGCTAGCTAGGAGTAGGTATAACAATCATCATTTTCATATCAATTCTTTCTTATGATAATTGAATTAACATGTTTATTTGTTGATGTAGATGAACACACTGTTGGAGCAGGATGCTACATGGAATGAAATATATGATTCCATCAACCCGATGGAAACAATTTGAAAGGGATTGAGAAAGACAAATAAAGAACTCATTGAATTGAATAGATCTAGGCCACTTACAAAGGAGGGGGAAAAAAAGATGGAAATTTTAAGGTAGAATATAGAACAATATGGGGTAAGCACAATAAAAAAAAAAGACTATTTCATACATATATTAATTTATGATATTTTTGTTTGATACCATTATATGAGAAATACTCTAACATTTTCTTTCTATAGGCAATTTTGCATTCGACAGGAGAACCTGGTCATGGAGACGCTGCTGGTGGTATTGATGCACAAACCTCACAATGTCTTAGCATAAGCCACATACCTGTGAGGATATTTGCCTCTCTGTCTGTGGCTCAAAGGACTGGAACTCTTGGGGCCCATGAGACACCCCCACCGCACACACTAGACTGTGCTCATGAGGTTCTAAAGGGGGAATCTCATAAGGATATTAGTTCTGCGAAACCATATTAGACACATTGTTATCGTGAGGAAACATGTGTTGAAAGATCAGGAACACTCTCCATCAACTTGCTGGGGGATGAAAACTTGGTTCCCTTGAATATAAAACTAGTTACACCTAATAGACTAGTTACAACTATAATAACTTACAAATTTCTCCTATACATCTTTTCTCTTCTCATTTAAATAATTACAAACAATTTTCTTCACAAAATAAAAGCATTTCTCTAGTTTTTAAATATTTTCTACTATAGTTAGTTTAAGTGAGAGAAGAACACAATATTCATTTGAATATATAAGTATTATATTTAGAAACTATGAATGCTTCAAACAACTTCTACCGTTTCAAACAATGTAGATTACATATTCCTTTCCTACTGCAATGAAATAAGTCATAACTAGAATAAAGACAACAATTTCAAAGAAAACATATGTGAGACTGTTGTAAATACCAGAAACCAACTGAGTAGAGAACCAGTTCATCCCAACCAAAGGCCTGAACAATCAAGATTACTCGTTCCTATCACCCCCAAGCTTAAATCATTATTCCATAGGAAATACAAACTGTATAAATATTTCTAGAAAATATCAGAGTTTGATTCTTTCTCAGAACTATCAAACTCAATTCCTCACAAGTACTCAACAACATCCTCACTCCTCTATATTTGTTTTTTTTTTTCTTTTCACAAAAGAAAAAATAGCTTGCCTAGGTCTTTTTCCAAGTTAGAATCTTCTTGGGATAACTTTGTGCTAGCTTGTTCCCTCACATCCCACATATTTGGGAGTACGGTTCCACTTATCCTCATGGAAAATATCTAAAAATACAATGAAATAAAATAAATTTAAAAATAATATTTACAAAAATATTCATCATCAATCTTTATGATGAAACAATTTTCCAATATTTTCACAACATAAACTATCAACAATTAAAATATTTATAAATGGAAGGAAATTACAAGAGGGACTGGCTCGATTGTGGCATTCACCTTGCTTTTACCCATAGCAAGCGTTAAGTTAAAAATTATATTGCATTGTATTTAGCATGATTCATCGTCTTAAAGATCTATTAATGCTCAAGCATTCTACAGGAAAAAGCGGTGTGACCTCTTCTACGTCACATGTAAAAAGCATGTAGCTTGTTGTTTATTGGATATAAATTATTATCTATTTTTCTTTTACATTTTTTATCAGGAATGGTGAAGTTACAGGTCTAGTATCCTTAGCTTTACACATTTCCAAATTTAGTTATTCATAATTTAGTTAAACCAGTTGAAAAATATAACATAATGGTGCAGGTTTATCAATATGCACTCATCATATAGCATTTTGTATACACTGAGATATATATACTCTTCGGGTTTTAATAGATTGGATGGTATATAACATACAAAATATTAAATCATGTGCTATAAGGTGTATATTGTTTCTCTAAGTGAAACCCTACTTGGATTTCAATTAAACATGAATTTATATTTGAACAGAGCACACAACACTAATTTGAAAACATACCCACAAAAAATTTGAAGAAAATCAACACAACCACATACAAGAACTCTTAAACTTTCTCCATTTCTTTCTATTTATATTTGGAAATTAAAATTACACCTTTCAAGTCTCCAAGGCTTCAGTTTTCAATTAAAAATACCAATAATCTTTTGGTCTTACTGTCACATGGGCATTATAATTTGTCAAAAAATTCACAAACTAAATTTGTTATCCTTCTCTGCTCAGCTGTCCAAGTTCTCCTCACTCATCTCTTTACTTCTTCTTTTCCTTCTCCGTCTTCTCTTCCTATTATTCCTCCTTTCCCTGTTATTCTCCTCCTCGAGATCATTCGTTATGTGTTTCTTTTTCCTCTCGGGTGAGTGATTCAGGAGCATCACCGTCGTCATTTAATGAGGCAAGGTGGAGAACGAATCAACATCCAACGCAACACACTTTAACTGGTTTGGATTCCAAGGAGGGAGCATCACTTTAAATTTTGAAAACTTGTAATTAAAGATCCCATGAGATATTGAAGCTAGAGCCATTGTATGTGCTCTAGAATATTGTAATTTCCTTTAATTTCTATAGGATTGTACATATTTAGAGCGCTGACTCATATTTGGATTGTAATTCTTCATTTATTATAATAATCCTAGTGGTAGGATGCTTTAATTGTGATATGAAAGCACTAGAATAGTGTGGATGGAAGGCTCGAGAAGCCCTTTCATGTACAAATCAATGTAATCTATGCCCAAAAGAGGTTGTTGGGAAAATAAGTTGAAAGTTGTTGAAATCCTTGTAAATATTTGCTGAAGGAATATAGAAGAGGAGAATTGCTTTCAATTTCAGAGATTGCTTATCCTTGATTAATTGGGTAAATGCTATGTTATTTATCTCTGTGTTTGTGTGTGTGTGCATCCAAATGTTTGGTTGAATGAATCCTTAGTGTTAATACAAGTTTCAATTGTTTCTCTTCTGAAATCTCGGTGCAAGGAGTGCACAATGTCAATGTAAGGACTGCAAGGAGTGCATAGTGCCAATGCAAGGAGTGCGGAGGCTGAACCGTCTATGAGTTCAAATAGCTCAGGAGATATAACATAAGTTTACGCAGAGCGAGTGCAAAGAGTGTTCCTATACTCACTAGAGTATAAAATCTCAGAGGGGAGACCGGGGCAAAGAGTGCACAGAGTCGACACTTCGTTAAGTGTTGATAAAATCTCAAAGCAGAGATAGTGCAAGGAGTGTGTAGGTGAATTTTTCAACTCCCAAGCTTAGAAGGGAAGTGCAAGGTGTGCGCCAGGGTTTGAGTCATTCAAGAGACAAAACTCAAGAGGGATAGCGAGAGTAAGTCCTCAAGAGGAGAAATATCTTTGTTTTTAGGCGAGTGGATGAGATCTGTTTGGGAGATATCAGAATCCCTCACAATCGTTGGATAAAGGAGAAGGAGCATGGTTGTTAAAACCTCAAGTCCTTTTGACTTCGTTGCTCTAGCATTTTAAAGTTTTTTGTTGTAAGTGAGGCCCGGAGTCTCGAAGCTCTGAAGTCCTAGAGTGAATATCCACCATAGATCAAGAGGGTGAGTGTGAGCCATTGGATCATTGAGTGGTTCAGAGATTAGACACTCCAGGAGAATTCCATGAAGTCACGAATTGCAGAGTAAATCTTGACCATCAGTTGTTGGGTACACGTGTCCGTAGATTTTCAAGTATTCAGAATTTGACTATCTGAAAGATTTTGGGTGAAAGTTGTTTTGGTGTGAAAAGTCCTGAAGCCCGGAGTCAATCATGATCGTTTATTGATGGGTAAACAAGGATCGTCATATCTATGGATTTCATCCCTTCACTAGTTCATAGGTATTGTGTGATGGAGTCACAGAAAGTTCTGAATCCCAAAGCCCCAGAGTTCCTTTTAGTCATAGATTGTGGCAAGGAGTGTGGACTGTTGATCCTGAAACCATTCGGAAGTTCGCCAATTTAGCTATTCAGGAGAATTGGAGTGTGTTGTTGGTAAATATTCTGAATCCCTGAAGTTCTGGAGTGCCAAAGTTACCACTTTCCAAATTTTAAGCCCCAAGTTTTAGGCCTGAGGTCACGTGCACGACTCCGCTGGAGTAACAATACCCTCGCAAACATGATTTTTTCGTGTAGTGAGAGAAGAAAATGCATGTGGTAAGAATTATAAGGGTTCTGTGAGGAACCAAGAGCTACTTCGTCTCCCATGTAATTCGATCCTAGACCGGGAGGTCGTGTGAGCCCTAGGGGGGGTTTGCATCAAATAGTATTAGAGTAGGAATAAGCTCTGTGAGAATAAATATTTAGATTCATGTTGCCAAAGAGATGTAGGGAGAGACATGTGGTCAATGCAAGTATGGAGAAGGAAATGAGACAACTTCGTGCAATGATGGACACCATGGAAACAACACAAAGGAGAGCACCAGAGGCTGGTGATGTCAATGAAGATGAAAGTGAAGATGTAGAAGAAGAAGAAGTTGTAGGAGAAAAATAAACAAAGGAGTGATTGCCGAGAGATATTGTCAAGCTGGGAACCAAAGCAAAGACAAAAGTTTCAATGTAGAAGAATTTCTTGACTAGATAAGTTCTTTATACAAGTACTTTGACTATGAGGAGATTGATGATGAGAAGAAAGTAAAGCATGTGGTCAATAGATTGAAGGGACATGCAAATTTATGGTGGGATGAGTTGCAAGCTGACAGAAGGAGAAAATCTAAGTCCAAGATTAAGAGCTGGTATAGAATGGTAGCTAAGCTCAAGGATAAATTCATACGTAAGGATTACCAGTTGAATCTGTTCAAAAGGTTGCAAAATCTAAGACAAAAAGGTTTGTCGGTGAAGGAGTATACTGAAGAATTTTCTAAGTTGAATATAAGAGCAAGACACAGGGAGAATGATGAAGAGAAAGTTTATAGGTATATTAATGGATTAAGGTATGAAATCCAGGATGATATTAGTATGATAATGATGAGGACTGTAGAAGATTATTATCAGGTAGCCCTGAAGGAAAAAGAAAAAATGGCAAGGAAGCAGAGTTAGAGGAACATGGGGAAGAGTCCTAACAGAGGAAGAGGAATCACCAGAGATAAGTTCTAGAAATCCAGGGAGAAGTTGTAGGGTTTAATAGTCATATAGATAGAGGAGGAAGTTCTAGAGGAGGATAATCTAGAGGAAGGAATCCTTTTCCAAGAGGTAGAGGAAGAGGCAGAGGAGGAGAAGTGAAGTTGATACAAGTGGATATTGGTGGCCACCCACCTATTCCACTTGGACCCACACCATTTTTTCTTTCAGTTTTTCAGTTTCCTTAATTGTAGCACAATTTACTATTTTTAGCAGTTTTTTGGGTCCTGAACTTTTGGAGCTGTTTTGAGGCCCTAAATGACGTTTTTTGGGCACAAATTATCTTGCGAATATGATTCCATCCCAAACTTGATATTAAATAACAAAAATGTAGTCCTCGGATAGATCTTTCTAACGATGTATCATGTGCGTCAAACGGAGATAGTATGCCAAAGTTACGACCCCGAGAAATTGATGTACCAATTTACCCTAATGGGGCCCATATTCTGGCGTTTCATCTCCTAGGGTTATGTTTTTGGATGTTTAGGGTTTTCCATTGTCTCTCAATAATATATAGGCCTTCGAGCCTCATTGTAACATAGAGTTCAGAGGCCAGTAGCCGCCACATATCTTCTCAGAGATAAGCTACCAGCGCTCGAGCTATTTTATTTCTATTCTGTCTATAAGCATATTTCAATCATTTGTTGTTAATGAAATGAAGTCTTACTTCCACAGAATATATGCGTTTATGTGTATTTCTGTATTTCATTGTGTTCCTGCATAAATCCGGATCAAAAGTGTTATGCTTATGTGAAAACATGGAACATGTCTTGGGAATGTCTTGCAAATAAGAATGCAAGAGTTAGAGAATCTCACATTTCTGAGGTGTGAAAGAGGAATGTGGAGACAGAGATGAAAGAAAAAATAACTAAGGGAAGATCACTCATGATGAAGAAATCTCTTGTAAATCTAGAAAAATAGGTATGCGAACCAGTCCAAAGAAACAATTTATTCATAACTGCTTGCAAGACCAGAGACATAGTATGCAAAGTGATCATAGATAGTGGGAGCACTAACAACTTAGTATCCATGTAGATTGTGGAAAAGATAAAGTTGGATATGATAGAACATCTGATTCCATACAGGGTGTCGTGGTTGCAGAAAGGACATCAAGTTATGGTAAGTCGACAATGTAAAGTTGAGTTTAAAATTGGTAGTTATAAGGATGAAGTTTTATGTGATGTCATACCCATGGATGTTTGTCATGTTTTGTTGGGGAGACCTTGGAAATATGACAGGAATGTCATACATGATGGGAGGAAGAATACTTATACCCTTGATAAAAGTGGGTGTAAACACATGTTGTTTCCATTAGAAGATAAGGGAGTCAAAGAGGAGGCTAGTCCTAGTATACTTCTCATGAGTGGGAAGGAGTTATTGAAAGAAGTCAAGAAAGACTGGGAAATCCAGTTTGATGTTATAGGTAAGCTGAGAGTCATCCTTACAAACACTTCTATGAATGATTTTCCTATGAAATTTCAGGGGGGTATTGGATGAGTTTGTTGACATTGTGGTGGATGAGTTACCTCATACTTTACTGCCCATCAGGAGTATCAGTCATCATATTGACCTTATTTCAGGAGAAAGTTTTTTGAACAAAGCATCATATAGATTAACCCCTCAAGAGAATGAAGAGGTCAAGGAGCAGGTCCACGAGTTGTTGGATAAAGGTATGACCAGAGAAATCTTGAGCCCGTGTGCAGTACCAACTGTGTTGAGTCCAAACAAGGATGGAGGTTGGAGAATGTGCACAGATTCTAGAGCCATCAACAAGATAACCATCAGGTATAGATTTCCTTTACCCATAATTGATGATTTAATGGATTATTTGAGTGGATATAGTTATTTTTCTAAGATATACTTGAAGAGTGGTTATCATCAGATAAGAGTGAGAGAGGGAGATTAATGTAAAACAACATTCAAAACAAATGAAGGACTGTATGAGTGGCATGTTATTCCATTTGGCTTAACAAATGCTCCAAGTAAATTCATGAGGTTAATGAATGAAGTGATCAAATATTTTATTGGGAAGTTTGTGATCATTTATTTAGATGATATTGTAGTTTTCAGTAAGACTGACGAGGAGCATTTAAGACACTTGAAGATAGTGTTGAGAAGGTTGGAACAAGAAAATTTGTTGGTGAATTTGAAGAAATGTTCTTTTATGAAGAAAAAACTTGTGTATTTGGGATTTGTAATCTCTTTAAATGAGTTGAAGATGGATCCTGAAAAGGTGAGGGCTATAAGACAATGGCCTTCTCCAAGAAGTGTGTTTGAAGTAAGAAGTTTTCATGGGTTAGCGAGATTTTACAGAAAATTCATTAGGAATTTCAGTAGTATTTGTGCACCTATACTAGATACTATAAATAAGGAACATGGATCTTTTGACTGGACAAAAGAAGCCAAGAAAGGATTTAGAGTGTTGAAATAAAATATAACAGAACAACCTATCTTAGTTCTGCTAGAATTTAAGAAGAATTTCCAAGTCAAATGTGATGCAAGTGGAGTGGCCATTGGTGCAATTTTAAGTCAAGATGATTAGCCTGTAGCTTATTTCAGTGAGAAGTTGAATGATGCTAAGAAGAAGTGTTAAACATATGACAATTAATTTTATGCTATAATTCAAGCTTTGAAAAAGTGGAGACATTATATTATGCTAAATGAGTTTATTTTGTATACTGACAATCATGCTTTGCAGTTCATAACCATATAAGGGAAATTGAATCAAAGACATGCCAAATGGGTAGAATTCATGCAAAATTTTAGTTTTGTCATTAAACATATTAGTGGGAATGCTAACAAAGTTGCAGATGGTTTGAGCATGAGATGTTTAATCTTGCAGGAATTCCAAGTGGAGACTTTGGGATTTGAACACCTCAAGGAGATGTACCAAGAAGACCTAGATTTCAAGGAAGCTTACGAAGCATGTGAAAATCCTTTGTTGAGGGATAGAAATCAATGGATGGAGAATGTGATCCAAGAAGGACTATTATTCAAAGGAAGTTGATTTTGTATCCCAAGATGTTCAATGAGGGACAATTTGTTAAAAGAGAAATAGTGGAGGATTGGCTGAAAATTTTGGCCATGATAAACTATATGTGAAGTTAAGTTCTTCATACTATTGGCTAGGCATGAGATCTAATGTGAAGAAGTTTTTGGACATATGCATAATTTACCAATATGCTAAAGGAAAGCAACAAAACATAGGATTGTATCAACCATTTCCAATTCTAGACAGGCCGTGGCATGCTATAAGTATGGATTTTGTTCTAGGATTGCCAAGAACCTAGAGGGGAAATGATTCAATCTTTGTGGTGCTTGACATATTTTCAAAAATGGCACATTTTATACCATGTCACAAAACTAGTGATGCTACCCACATAGTGAATTTGTTTTTCAAAGAGACTGTGAGATTGAATGGGTTACCCAAGAGTATAGTCTCAAACAAAGATACCAAATTTGTGGGACATTTTTGGAGGACTTTGTGGAAGAAGTTGGGAACAAATTTGTCCTTTAGTTAAGCATATCACCCTCAAACAGATGGGAAAACTGAGGTAGTGAATAAAAGCTTAAGGAATCTGCTAAGGAGTTTGCTAACTGAACATAATAGTCAGTGGGATCAAATTTTGCCTCAAGTAGAGTTTGCATATAAAAAATACCAAACAAGAGTACTGGTAAGAGTCCATTCTAGATAGTATATGCAATGCATCCAAGGAGAATTTCAGAATTGAGAGATTTGGGACAAAATGAATTTTGAAGTACAGGAGCAGAGGATTTTGCTGTAGAAATGTAGAAGTTGCATGATCAAATCAAAACACAACTACAAGATAGCATCCAGAGATACAAGAACATAATAGACCAGAGAAGAAAATAGGTGACTTTTGAGATTGGAGACCAAGTCTTGGCACGCCTAAGGAAGGAAATATTTCCAAGAGGGAAATATAATAAGTTGAATATGAAGAAGATACAACCTTGTAAAATCCTCAGAAAATTTGCTACAAACACTTATGAGATTGAACTGCCAGATATTTAATGTAGCAGACTTATACCCTTACAATATGGATGACACAAAAGGGATAGATGGTCAAGAGGAGATTCAATGGAAGCGATAGACACCCATAGAAGAGAATCTGCAGATATAAAATATCTTGGATCAAAGAATTGCTAAGAAAACCAGGAGGAAAGTTTACTACAAATATATGGTTAAATGGGAGAATCATATAACAAAATATGTCAATTGGATAAGTGAAACCGACATCCATAAGCATGGGAAGAGAGTGGAGAAGCTCATGCACAAGATTCCATGAATATTTTGTCCAAATTAGTATGATGCATGAGCATCATTGTCGTCATTTAATGAGGCAAGGTGGAGAACGACTCAACATCCAGCGCAACTCAATTTAATTGGTTCTGATTCCAAGGAGGGCGCGTCACTTTAAATTTTGAAAACTTGTAATTAAAGATCCCATAAGATCTTGAAGCTATAGCCGTTGAATGTGCTCCAGAAGATTGTAATTGCCTTTAATGCATGTAGGATTGTACATATTTCAAGCGCCGACTCATATCTAGATTGTAATTATTCATTTATTGTAATAATCCTAGTGGTATGATGTTTTAATTGTGATATGAAAGAACTAGAATAGACTGGAGGGAAGGATCGAGAAGGCCCTTCATGTATAAATCAATGTAATCTATGCCCAAAAGAGGCTGCTGGGAAAATAAGTTGAAAGTTGTTGAAGGTTTTTGAAATCCTTTTAAATATTTGTTGAAGGAATATAGAAGAGGAAAATTGCTTTCAATTTCAGAGATTGTTTATCCTTGAGTAATTAGGTAAATGTTATGTTATTTATCTATGTGTTTATGTGTGTGTGCATCTAAATGGTTGGTTCAATGAACCCTTAGTGTTAATATAAGTTTCAATTGTTTCTCTTCTGAAATATCGATGGAAGGAGTGCACAATGCCAACGAAAGGAGTGTGGAGGAAGAACTGTCTACAAGTTCAAATAGCTCAGTAGAGATAGCGTAAGTTTACATAGAATGAGCACAAGGAGTGTTCCTATTCTCACTGGAGTATAAATGTATAAACGATCAGAGGGGAGACCAGTGAAAAGAGTGCACAGAGTCGATACTTCGTTAAGTGTTGATAACATATCATAGGAGAGATAGTGCAAGGAGTGCGCATGTGACTTTTTCAAGTCCCAAACTCAGGAGGGAAGCGTAAGGTGTGCACCAGAGTTCGAGTCATTCAAGAGACAAAGCTTAGGAGGGATAGCGTGAGCAAGTCCACAAGAGGATAAATCTCTTTGTTTTTAGGTGAGTGGACGAGATCTGTTTGGGAGATATCAAAATCCATCACAACTATTGGATAAAGGAGGAGGAGCATGGTTTTTAAGACCACAAGTCCTTTGGACTTCGCTACTCCAACAATTTTAATTTGTTTGTTGTAAGTGAGGCCCGGAGTCTCGGAGTGAATATCCACCATAGATCAAGAGGGTGAGTGCGAGTCATTGGATCCTCGAGTGGTTCAACGATTCGAAACTTCGAAAGAATTTGGTTGTTGTTGCACGGAGTGGAGAATTCCCTGAAGTCCCAAATTCCAGAGTAAATCCTGATCGTCAGTTGTTGGGTACATGTTTCTGTAGATTTTTGAGTATTAAGAATTCGACTATCCGGAAGATTGTGGGTGAAATTTGTTTTGGTGTGAAAAGTCATGAAGCCCAGAGTCAAGCATGATTGTTTATTGATGGGTAAACAAGGACCATCAAATCTATGGATTTTTTCCCTTCACCAGTTCTGATGTATTATGTGTTGGAGTCGTAGAAAGTCTCGAAGCCCAAAGCCCCAGAGTTCCTTTTAGCCATAGATCGTGGCAAGGCGAGTGGATTGTTGATCCCTGAACTCTTCGGGAGTTCGCTTGTTCGAATATTCAGGAGAATTGGAGTGTGTTGTTGGTAAATATTCTTAAGCCTCGAAGTTCCGGAGCACCGAAGTTACCGCTGTCCAAATTTTAAGCCCAAGGTTTTAGGTTGGAGGTCACATGCACGACTCCGCTGGAGTAAGAATACCCTCACAAACAAAAAAAAATCGTACAATGAGAGAAGAAAAGGCCTGTGGTAAGAATTCTAAGGGTTCTTCGAGGACCCAATAGCTACTTCAACTCCTATGTAATTCAGTCCTAGACTGGGAGGTCACGCGAGCCCTAGGGGGGGTTTTCAACAGCGAGTGACTCTTCTATGATTATCTTCATGCCCTTCGCCGTCTTCTTCCGTGACACCACGTCAAAATGAGTGAAGATGAATATGAGTTTTTTCACTTGTGTTGTTCCTTGAAATGGTTATGGATTGTTGGATTAGTGGTTGATGATCGGATGAGTTTAGGTTTTCGTCCTTTGGTGTTGCTCATCGATTGAACAGGGGATGAGAGTGGCAGGAACTCTTGCTCACAATATTGGTAGAACTATCACAAGAAGATTGAGTAATTCATTTTTCTTTGCTTTTGGAATTCACGTGGCTTCTTCGAGGTCTTTATCATTCCAACAAATTAAATATTCTTTAGTCTTTTGACTCCTCATCCTATTTACAACGATTTCATCTAAATTTTTTTCATTTTCTTTCTTCTCATGGCCAAGAATCCATTTTTTTTAGAAACAACATAATCATCATCTTCTTCAACTATGTATCTTTATTAAACTCATACAAATATGCAACATCATATGTGGTTGAGATATCCAATTTTTCCAGCAACAACTCCAATATATATGCATTATTGTAGATTTTCTTTAGAATTTTGTTGGGACCAATCTTCTTCATCTTTAGTTTAATTTATTGTAAATGACCCTGGGAAATATTTCTTTTGACTTAAACCAAATATTCATCTTCAAATATTTTCCCCAAAGATCAGCTTTGTGTTTGTACTGTCAATTGCTACTTTGCAATTGTTTATGTGCTTGTTCTTGAACTTCTTTCATGTATTTTGCAAAAGAATTTACATTTGCACTCTTTTGATTTGTTTCCATTGATGATGCAGTCAATTACTCCACTAGGTGACCTTTTATTTATAATTTGAAATGGAATTTTACTTGTAGATTTTTTCTAACCTTTCACCATTCAAGCATCTTAGTAGATTTTAAAGGTTTTAAACAAAATTACCAACTTAACAAGAACTTTGTTGAGTTTTCATTTTTTCAAGGGTCACATTTTTTACCTAGTTTTTAAAAATGGTGCTACGGATAGCACCCGCCTATCTTTTTAGGTGGTATTTTGATATTTTAATTTTTCTGATCCATACTATTTCCACAATATTTTTTTTAAATGCTTATTTTTCATCTATTTTCAATTTTGTTTTCAACAGTGTTTTTAGTCATTTTTCCATACTTCTTTCAATCTTAAAAATATTTTTTACCATTTACTTTTTTGAAATTAAGATTTTTCATATAATTGTCTCCTTAATTAGTTTATAATTCCATACTTTTAAAATATAGTGGAAAATATTATTTTTAACAAATTGTTTACCTTTACTACAATAAATAAAAAATAATTATAATTAAATAATATTATTTTTGAATATTTAACAAAAAAAAATATAATTTTATTTTATTTTTATAAATTAAAAACTAAGGAAAAGAAAACAATTGAAATTAA
>JZKD02S1103470.1:174834-189445 GCA_000966675.3 Picea glauca
AAAAGAAGACTTTACAATCCAAATTATTTTTAAGTCAAACCAAAATCTAAAATTTTGCAGCTAAAAGACTTAACAATGAGTTGAGGAAACTATCAATAGCCATGCTATCCACTGTGAAACCCAACCAAAATGATGGTGCTATTTTGGGAGTTAACAGGTACCCTAAGATATTGGGTCGAGTACTATTGTTCAACCCCGCACATATATCAAAGATCTATAACATAGGTAAAACCCTTGTCCCTAGGCACCCTGAAATCCCTTACATGGGGGAACATACCAGACAAGGAACATAAATTATATTTTGGCATTGTAACCTTGCCTCCTGCATTCTGGTTGCGAAATTACTACACATTTTTCCCTGTTAAGAATTTGGGCATTTCGACATTGCAATATTAATCAAGACAAAGTATAAATCTGCAGAAGTTAAAAAAAGAAAATAAAAAAGGTCCGGGTCCTACCTGCACCTGTATTTGACACCTATCCCATTGGATTCCTCATTTTTCCCTGATTAGTGTGATAACTATCATTTTTAACCATTTTTTTACCTCATGGACCCATTCCCTTCCTAACACCCTTATTTACAACTTATCCCATTAGCTTCCTCTCGTTTCCTTGATCGTAGTGGTATATATCAGTTATCTTCATTTTTGGGCCCACCCCTCCCCTAATGGCTCCCACTCGCCAAGAAGAAACCAATCATAAACTAAATGATGACATTATTTCTATTCAGGCCAAAGTGAATAATGACATGACTTCCATGCATGCCAAAGTGGACCTCATCCAGGACCAACTCAATAACCGAATGGACGAACTCCACTCCGCTCTCAAAAAATTCATGCCCCAATCCCAGGGTCCTTCCTTTGACCCAAACCCCCAAGTTGAAGGTCTTGACTCTTCAAATCCTTTGAACTTTCATTCCAATCATGACCCCCATATTCTCATATTTGAGGTGAATAAATTTGATGGCTCGGATCCAACAACCCGGGTCACTTAGATGGAACATTATTTTTACCTACATGGAATTATTGATGACTTGACCAAGCTTCATTACTTCATTCTCTATTTGGATCTAGAACTATGGAAATGGTGGCAATGAAATCTAAATTCACACCAAGGGTATGTTTCTTGGAGACAGTTTTTTACTGAGATGTATGAACACTTTGACACAAACACCCACCATTTAGGCTGCTTGACCAAGTTGAAACAATCTTGAACTGTGGAAGATTTTATCACTTCCTTTCAACCCTTGGATTTTCGCATGGAGGGTATGATCGATGCCTTCTTCCGAGAATGCTTTATCAGTGGAATTAAGGATGAAATCCGATCCCAGGTCCTTATGGATCACCCCTAGACTTGGTTGGAAGAAACTAAACATTCCAAGGAGGCACAACAGGTCATATTTTCCATGAACAAGAAATCTAGTTTTATTCCTCATCCTATCCCCCCAATATTTCCCCTCCGACCACCCTTATCAAGGTCCAAAAATTAACATGGGTGGAAATGGCTGAATGCCAACTCAAGGGCATTTATTACAAGTGTGATGAGAAATACTTTCCTATGCATAAGTGTAAAGAACATAAAATTTTTATGGCCATTCCAGAGGACATTGCTGATGAATATGTTGAGGTTTCACCCGAGGTAGCACTACCCCAAGCATATGATCTTACTCTGCCCTCTTATCCTCCCAAATTTGAACCACTAATTTCGTTGAATGCTCTCTAGTTTTTTTGCTTCCCAAACCCTCAAGTTGATTGGTTACATTAAGCAAATGAAAGTCATCATGCTAGTTGACATTGGAAACACTCATAATTTCATTCATCATTTCCTTACCCAAGAAATCAATTGCTATATTTGTGATGTCAAAAAATTTCAAATCATGATTGCCAATGGGGGTTCCATGAAATGTGGGGGGAGTTGTGAAAATGTGCATCTACAAATTGGTCAGTATAACTTGAAATATCACATGTTTTCTATTGACATGGGTGGTTGTGACATCGTGCTTGGTGTTGAATGGATACGCACTCTGGCCCCCATCACCATGGATTTTGAGGATTTAACCATGCAATTTCAATAGGAAGGACAACAATATAAATTCCAAGGCATTGCAATAGGCTCACCAGAAATCATCAGTTCCCACCGCATGGAAAAGTTACTCAAAAAAGGTAATTTTGGCATCATTTCCCAACTCCATTCCATTCAAGCAATTGAGACACCCTCTGTGAACCCCGACCTTCAATCTATCCTTTCCCAACATCATATTATTTTACAAACTCCCCAGGGCCTTCCCCCCTCCCACAATGACCATGACCATTCCATTCCTTTAATCCCGGGTGGTCTTCCTCCCAATTTTCACCCTTATCGTCATCCCTTTGCTAAAAAAATGAAATTGGGAAAATACTCCAAGAATTGATAGAAGTGGGAGTTATTCATCCAAGTACCAACACCTATAGTCATGGTCCTAAAAAAGGAAGGCACTTGGCACATGTGTCCTGATTTTTGTGCCCTAAAAAAACTTACCATCAAGGACAAATTTCCCATTACTATCATAGATGACCTTCTGGATGAACTCACTGGGGCTCAATAATTTACCAAACTTGACCTAATTTATGTCTACCACTAGATACATATGAAAGAGGAAGACATTCCCAAGACTACATTTTGCACTCAAGAGAGCCACTTTGAGTTCTTGGTCATGCCTTTTAATCTCTCTAATTTCCCCTCCGCTTTTCAAAGTGTCATGAATCATGTCGTTTACCCTTTCCTTTGTCACTTTGTGTTAGTTTTAGTTGATGATATTCTCATCTATAGTAAAACATGGCCAACCCATCTCAACCATGTGGATCAAGTTCTCTATCTCCTCTCCAAGCACCAAATTTTCCTCAAACAATCTAAATTTTCTTTTGGCATCTCTAAAGTTGAGTACCTGGGTCATATTGTTGGAAAGGATGGTACAAGGGTGGATCCTAATAAAATTGAAGCTATGCAGAAATGACCTCACCCTAAAACTCTTAAAATTCTGCATGGTTTCTTGGGTTTAACAGGCTATTATCACAAGTTTTTTTATAATTATGGAAAAATTGTGGCTCCCCTAACAACTCTCCTTAAAAAGAATGCTTTCAGTTGGAATCTAAAAACTGACAAATCCTTCCAAGCCTTGAAAGAAGCTATGTGCACTACTTTTTTATTGGTCTTCCCTGACTTCACAAGGACCTTTGTTCTGGAATGTGATGCATCTGGGAGAGGAATCAGGGCATTCCTCGTGCAATATGGATGGCATTTTGCTTTGACCAACAAACAAATGTTAGAGAGACATTTGTGCCAATTGACCTATGAAAAGGAAATGTTGTATATTTTGCATGAAGTGGATCTATGGCACCATTATCTATTGGGACAACACTTCCAAATTAAAGTGGACCATCAAAGCCTCAAATACTTCATGGAACAATGGATTTTTATCTTTGAAGAAATAAAAATGGGTGACCAAGCTATTTGGATATGATTATGAGATCATTTACAAAAAGGAAAAATAAAATGTGGTGGTTTATGCTCTTTCCAAGAAATATGAAGAAGGAGGTTCCCTCTTTTCCCTCTCATTCATTGTCTTGGACTAGCTTTCGACTGTTCACCATGAATGGTTGCAATACCCAAAAATTTCCATCATAATCCAAAAACTACAACATGATCCACAAGCTTCTCCAGGGTACTCTTGGCACAATGAAGAGTTTCTCTATAAAGGTCACTTGTATTTAAGAAAACAATCAACCCTTAAATCCATGATGCTTTTTGAGATTCATGCTTCACCTACAAGTGGGGATTCAGGTATTACTAAAACTTGTAAATGGGTCAAATGTTCTTTCTTCTGGGATGGTATGAAACATGACATACACACCTTTGTGGATGAATGTGATACATGTCAATGAAATAAGGGAGAGGCTGTCAAAACTCCTGAAACACTCCAACTGCTTCTGATTCCACCTACTATTCGAAAAGATATTTCTATGGATTTCATTTTTTTCTTACCCAAATCAGGCAATAAGTCAGTCATCATGGTGATATTATATCGTATTTCCAAATATGCCCGTTTCTGTTCTCTTCAACACCCATTCACCACATCCATAGTGGATCAATTTTGTATGGATAATATCTTCAAATTCCATGGCATGTCACATTCTATTATTTTTTATCGTGATCCAAAATTTACCAACAATTTCTGGCAATAATTGTTTAGGCTCCAAGTCACCCAATTGCATCTCAACACATCCTATCATCCCCAAAATGGTGGCAAAAAAAAATCGGTCAAAAAATGTTTAGAAACATAATTGAGGTGTTTTTCATACGACACAAAACATCAATGGGTTTAGTGGTTACCCCTAGTTGAATGGTGGCACACCACCTCTTACCATACTGCCACTAACATGACTCCCTTTAAAACAGTCTATGGATGAAAGCCACCATTAGTTCTCCCATACATGTTGGGTGTCTCTAAGGTTTAGGAGGTTGACCTAAATATTACAATCCACATGACCATTCTCGGTACTCTCAAAGAAAATTTGGTCATGGATTAGAATGGCATGAAGAAACAGGTAGATCAAGGTCGTTCTGAATGTCAATTTGCTGAAGGATACCATGTATTTTTATGTATACAACCGTACAAGAATACTTCACTAAAATCGTAGCAGTGTTAGAAAATTGCCCCCACATTTTATGGTCATTATACTATTCTCAAATGTGTGGGGCCAGTGGCCTATCACTTAGATTTTCCTAGTCACTCCAAGATACATCTTGTTTTTCATGTTTTATGCCTGAAGAAAGTGATTGGCACAAAGTGCCACACCCAGACTAGTCTATCGGAGTTGGATGAAGAAGGTTCCATTTGGTTGTATCCACAAGCAATGTTGGACTAGCACAAGAATTGTCTCCGTCAACGCACCATCCAGGAAATGTTAGTTCAATGGAAGGATACTCTACCATAAGATGCCACCTGGGAGATGGCTACCATTTTGCAACAATTTACTCATCATAAGCCTTGAGGACAATGATCTTTTTCAAGGGGTAGGGCATGTTAGGGACCTAACCTCTCTAACCCCTCACATAGATAGAATAATATATTTTCCATGTAATAAAGGGAGACATTAGTTAATAAGGGCTATTTAATAAATGTGAACAAGTCAATGTAAGAATACCTAATATAATCTTCCGCTTGTAGAAAGATCTTCCTCTAGAATTTTCTTTAGAATATATAATTAGAATAAATAAGAGTAGGAGGTATGAGAAATCTTTGTCTTGATATTTCTTGTAATAGAGTTCTACTCTGCTGTAGGTTTCCCCCTCGAAGAGGCAAGTGAACATTTCTTTCTTTCAATAAAGTTATTATTGTTGGAATTGCTATTCTCAATATTTTACTGTTCCATTGGTATTTGTTGAATATTTTTGTTTCTGCATATTAGATTACATATGGTACCTTAGATTTATATTAACTATTTAGATACCTCAATGCTTCATGATTAGTGCAAAGCACAAATTCTTTATGCAAGAGATAATGGTCTCTAGTTCTTCAATGCTTGAACAAGTGCATAAAATTCTTGGTCATAAATATAATTTTTTTTCTTTTCCTCATTCAACTTTTCAACAAATAAAGATATTGGTCTTCCCTCTTCATTCATCACCACTCCAATATTTGTAACACTAACATTACAATCAACCTGGAAAAGTTTATCAAAGTTTGGCATAACCAATATTGGCCTTCCATTAACCTTCTTTTCCAACAACTCAAATCCTCTATGTGTAGAAGCATTCAATTTCAGCTCTCCCTTCCTCATGCAAGAAGTGAAAGGTGCACATATTCAATTAAATTTTGTTATGAACTTACCATAAAATCTAGCCAAACAATGGAAACTTTGTACCTTAAAGGTGTTCTTAGGAAGTGACCATTTTATTATTGTTTTCACCTTTTTAGAATCCATCTTCAACACTTTTTGATAAATTACAAATCCAAGACAAACTAGATATTCTTTCATGAAGGTACACCCACTACAAGGAGAACACCTTCTAGTAGAGGTTTAACATAGGTTTTTACAGACGCCCTCGAATAATTTATCCCTTATATGCTTATAACAGAGGTGTTTAGCGGAGGCAAGCAGGTGGATATTTTTGTGGAGGTTTTAACATGGGTGTGCCTAAGTCGATCATGTGCATTGGTGTACTACATCAACCATGAACATACATTCTCTTAAGTCGCTTGTGCACACTGTTTCTACTTAACAAATAAAGAAAACCAATAACCGCTATTAATATGAAATACTAAAATATTGTCAGTGATCCCTAATAAAAAAGTGCATCAATGCTCCCCCAATAAAAAAACACACTAGTGATCCCCACCAAAAAGTGCCCCAATGATCCCACAATAAAAAATATGCATGAGTGCTCCAAAAAATAATGCCTCAGTGCTTAACAAATAAAGTACATTGATAATCACTATTAATATAAAATACTAAAATATTGTTGGTGCTCCATCAATAACAAAGTGCATCGGTTCTACCCCAATAACAAAGCGCACCAATGCTATACCCAATAACAAAGCGCATTGTTTCTCCCCCAATAACAAAGCGCACTGGTGTTCATATAAAAAACACATCGGCACATCTTACTATCGAGTGCATTGTTAAAGGGTAAAATAAAACAAATTACCAAACTAAATCAATGCATTGAAACATACATCGAAAAAATGAGCGAGAATTTTATATTTTCAAAATTTATGTGTTTATAAATGAAAATACTAATCATTGTTTCATTCTTTTGCCAAAATTTAGAGGGAAAATTTGTGCAAGAGATATTTACAAGCAAAGTCTTTTGAGTGGGTAGATTTTTTTGAAGAGATAAATTTACATACAAATTTGCAAAGGAGAAATTTCAGCTATGTGATTTTATTATTTTCATCATCTCAATATTTACCTTGATTGATTCAAACAAATTTTAGTGCATTATGAAAAAATAAAAAGGGTTTCACATTTACATTAAGTATTGGAAGCCCTAACTTCCTAGTTGTTTCTCTTGGTTTTCCTCTCTATATTTCACAAGTAGATTTTTTTTAAGAAATATATTTTTATAGGGTTTCTTTACTTGTATATGGGGAATTTTGTATCTATTGCAATGGTATCACTCATTGCATTGGATCCAAAAGCCTGTTTCTACCAGTTTTCTTTTAAAAAATTCTTTCGTGGTTCACGGTGCACACTGTACAAGAATAACACATCGGTGTGCATGTTCTGGTAAAAAACATTGGTGTGTTCGACAACAGATGTATTCTAATAGAGGATGTACACCTTTAGTAACCACTTACACAACCAGATCAAATATTGACACACTGATGTATTGACGTGGTAAAACCCCTACGGGGAAGCATCCATGGATCAATGTAGCCAATGTTCCCCAACCAATGTTCCCACCTGGACCAATTTATTAATGCAAAAGAAAAATACTATAGAGAGATTTACAAGATACTTTCTCACAATCAATCATTAGAAAATGACTCTCCATTCTCTTTAAATATATATCATGGACTAATCGAGTGTTAATCCATGGATCAATGTAGTCGTTAAGACCGAGGAGAATATGATTTGTTGGATCACTCTATTTCTAGAACATATCATGACTATTAGATTACCTAACTACAAAGGCATACTAAATAAACACACTTTTACCTAATGAAACATTAGACCAAGTTGATATTAACTGACTCCTAAGTGTCCAAATATGCTAACATCCCCCCTTAAGAACAACTTGGGATAGGATTGAAGGATTTACAAAGTTGACACAATAAAAGAAGGAAGGAGGCATTAGAGCCTATGCTTGCTTAATGAAAACTTCCTAAAATCCTAACATAGATTGAAGTTCGGAAAACTTCACTTCTGTAAGAGACTTTGTGAATATGTCAACAACTTGATCTTTTGTAGGGAAAAAGAGCACTTCAATAACTCGACCATGAATGATCTTTCTAATGAAGTGCATGTGTAGTTCAATGTGTTTGTTGTGTTGATATTGAAATGGATCTTTGGTGATCTTGATGGAACTCTGATTGTTGCACTAGACGGTTTTCAGATGCTACTAATGGAATCCAAAATCTGAAAGGATTTGTCGAAGCCACAAGGCTTGTTGACTTGCATTAACTAGTGCTTTGTACTCTTCTTATGTTAAAGAAAGAGAAATATCCCATTGTTTCTTACAGGCCCAAGTGACAGGTATTGAGCTACGACTGGAAACATAACCTACAGTAGACTTTCAATCTTCAAGGTCACCAACCCAATATGAATCAGTAAAACTAACCAATAAAGGAGTCCCCCCTGAATTGTAATGTATCTTGAACTGAACTATACCCTGAACATACCGAAGTATCCTTTTAGCCGATTTCCAATGGCTTTCATGGGTATTTTTCATATATTGGGAAACAATACAAATGAAAAAGGAAATATTTGGGTGGGTATGAGTCATATATAAGAGGCTACCAACTAACTAATGATATAGGGTGGCATCAACTCTGGGATAAGTTTGACTCTAGACTAGAAGGGAGAAGGGGTTGGCTTAGAGTCTTCCATGTGAAAGTGAAGAAGAAGGTCACAAGCATACTTAGATTGAGAAATAAATGTTCCTTCCTTGGATTGCAATACTTGGAGGCCAAGGAAATAGTGCAAATATCCTAAGTATATCATTTTAAATTTGTTTTTAAGGTTGTATTTCACATGGGTCAAAAAATTTGGGTCACTACCAGTGAGGATAAGGTCATTGATATAAAGAACAAGGATTATAAGATGGATTCCTATTTTCTTGGTATAGACATTAGGGTCAGAATGACATCTATAAAATACAGTATCAAGAAGAAAGCTATACATTTTGGCATATCAAGCTCGAGGAGCTTGCTTAATACCATAAAGATATTTGTTAAGGCGATAAGCAAGGTTGTAATCATTTTGGACATATCCATGAGGTTGTTCCATATATATTTCTTCTTACAAATCCCCATGAAATAAGGAGGATTTTAAATCCATATGATATACCTCCAATTTAGGTGAGGTTGCAAGGGCTAGAACAAGGTGGATGGAATTCATTTTGGCTATAGGGGAAAGGTTTCATTATAGTCAATTTTTTCAACTTGGGAAAATCCTTTGGAAACTAACCAAGCCTTGTGTCTTTAAACACTTCCATATGATGGATACTTAGTTATATAGACCCATTTACGTTTGGAAATTTTTCTTCCTTTTAGAATATGTACAAGATCCCAAGTATCGTTTTTCATCAAAGAATGCTACTCTTCATTCATTACTGTATCCCAATCTGGATGACCTCAAGATTCTGCAAATGTCTCTGGATCATGATTCTATGAAACTTGAGATAAAAGAGAAGAGGTTTGTTGGAACTATGAATGAGTTTTACACTTATATGAAGGATCACCAGCAAGATCACCAACTTCTTCTCGTATTGAACATACCCATCTAAGAAGCGATGGTGTCGGTGTAGGTTCATGTTGAATGGACTCATTTGGAGGAAGATGAGCAGGAGAAGGTGGTTTTTCATCCTCACTATCATCATTTAAAGAAGAATAAAATAGAATAGGAAGAAAATATGGCACATACGCTGAAGATGGATCACATTCCTTATATGGAACAAACATCGAATTAGGATTGCAGGCCAAGAGATTTTCATCACATTTAACATATATTTTAATAATAATTTCATTACAATGAGGTTTAAGAAGTCTATAACCTTTGGAATCTTCATAATAACAAAAAAATATACACTTATGACTTTTAGGTTGTAAAGGTTTCCTTTTCTCATCAGGAATGTGAGCCCATGCTACACTGCCAAATACATGGAAGTGGCTTACTTCTAGCTTAATTTTATTCCATGCTTCTTCCGATGTTATATTTTTAAGAGTCTTTGTGGGAGTGTAATTTACTATGTAATTTTCACAGTTAATGGATTCCTTCCAATAATTGAGACTTAATCCCGTAGATTGTATCATAAAATTAGACATTTCTTTTAAAGTGTGGTTCTTTCTCTCAACAACACCATTTTGATGTGGTGTATATGGAATAGTGTGTTGCATTTGGATGCCCTGTGCAATGTAGTAACTTGTAAATTGATTATTCACATATTCTCCTCCATTGTATGTTCTTAACCTTCGAAGTTGATGTTTAGATTGCTTTTCTATAAGGGCCTTGTATCCCAAGAACTTGTCAAAAACATTTCTCTTAATTTTTAAGAAGTAAACCCAAGTACGTCTAGAAAAGTCATCAATGATAGTTAAGAAATACTTACATCTAGAAAAATAAGGAGAAGAAAGTGGACCACACAAGTCATTGTGAACAAGCTGCAAAAGGGCCGAGGTATGCCAAGAGGCACATTTGTGAAAATTGTCCCAATGATGTTTGTCAAGATCACAATCGACACAAACACCATCTCTGTAAAAAAAAGAGGAATAACAGTCACCATCTATTGATTACATAGTTGTTGCAATGAAAAATAGTTTAGATGACCAAACTGCTCATGCCAAAGTTTTCTCTAGTCATCTCTATGAGCAACAAAAACTGATGGAAAATATGGTGACCTAAAGTTTTCAAACTTGTACAACCTAGTAATATCATCAACAATTCCAGTTGCGAGAACATGCTTATGATATTTTAGATCCTTGAATACAACTTGGTGAGGTGAAAACTCAACGGTTTTACCTTCACTTGAATGAGTGATTTGATATATTGATAGAAGGTTGCAGGAAATACTTGGAACACATAATACATCATTGAAATGACCATTATCTACCTGAATTTTTTTGAACCCTACAACACTAAGAGATCTATCATCACCAACAAATATTTTCTTGGTGTTACATTCATTAAGAGTAGAAAATATGGCTTTATCCTTAGCCATATGATAAGATGCTCCATAATCAATAAGCCACTCATCAGAAGAAGACGTATAAGTTTCATTGAAGGAGAAACTAAAAGAAAAAAGTGCATGTCCATGAGAAGAAGAAGAAGAAGTGGAATCAATGTTGATGTTGTGCTTCTTCAACACTGCTTCTAATGTTTCCATATTCTTAAAACATTTGGACTCCTCATGACCATGTTTCCCACAAAAGTTGAAATGCTTGTTAGTCTTCTTATTTTAAGATTTTTCTCCTTTGTCACCATTAGGAGCTGAAGTTGGATGAGAGGGTTTGGGACCCTTGTTTTGCTTGTTGTTGTGGCAAGGATGTTACTTCTTGGGATTCTTGGAATTATATTTTTGTTGGGACACTAAGGCTTTGTTGGATGTACCTGCAGTGCTAATAAATCGAAATTTCATAAGATTATATTGCTCTTGAATCAGAGCATCACAAAAGGCCTCAAGAGAGGGTATTTTATAAACAATCCCTAGAGCTTCTCTGGTGATATAAATGGTAGATACAAAAACAAAATATGCACTACCAAGCTTAGAAAAAATAACATATATGCATCGATCTTTTGGAAGATCTATTTTTAATTCTATACATAAGAATCTAAGTGTTTTGAACTGAGATAAGTAATATTCAATGCAAGGAAAATCATTTGGAATTATGGTCATTAACTAATTCTCCAACTGGTGGGTTCGAATAATATTGTGTTTAAACACAGTTTCGAGCTTTTCCCAAGCATTATTAGGGTCATCAATTCCTTGAAGGTGAAACCTTAAATTAGGAGAGATGTACATTCCAATTAGTCCATGTGCTTCATCATTATTATTTTCCCATTTGAATATCTTTTCACCATTAGTGGGTTCTAGTTCTTTCCCCAAGGTAATACGATACAATCCTTTACTTCTTAATACATCCTCCATATGGGATTTCCATGAGAAGTATTTGGCATTGGTAAGAAAAATATCACTAGGATATTCCATATTAAAACATGCAAAAAAATATGAAAATGATGGTTTGGATGGAAAGATATAAAAAATATAGGCTGTTTAAAAAGAAGTGGCACTGAAAATGGACTTCGGATGTGAAAGTTATGCCCTTTTGAAAAAAGTTATAAATGGTAACCAAAGAGCCATGTGGCAAGTAGAAGTTGGTCCATGTGATAATACCCCTCCTAATAACCTCACATCAGGGAGTGATAACTCATATTCGGAGAGGGAAATTTGTGTAGAGTTCCATTACGGATTAACGAGTGGCTCCATGCTTCTCCTTCCTCTCCCCTGATCAAAACCTTATGATGTGATGCATGTTTGGGAACCCTTTCCCCTTGACCATATCACACCATTTTGGAGCTAATGTAGGGAACCGTTAACTTTCAGAGCTTCTGCATCTCAATTTGGTCTTGCTCCTACTATCCTTGCTTCCTCTCTTGCCTCTCTAATAGTGATTCATTACTATGAATCATTGCAACACTCTCATTATGTCATTAATTTTGAACGAATCTAGCTAGGGTAGGCCATTTGTGGATTTGGAATTGGTTGGTTGTGAAGGTCCCACCCTTTCCCATTTTGGTGGTGGCTCCTTCCTAAAATCCTTTACATGAGGAGGTGCTACTGGTTTGGTCAATATTTATTATTCTAGTGTTTAACGGTGGTGCTTCATGGTCTCTCTCTCTCCATCATTTATCTCCCATAAAGTCGCCAGAGTGGAGTTACTTATGAAGTGACCCACTTTTATAGAATAAGAGGGGATCACTTTTACAAATAATTTACCTTATAAATGAAAGTTGCATGAAAAATAAATAACTTAAAATATTAAAGCTACTTATAGATATTCACTTTTATAATTTAAGTGAAATACACTTTACAATGGATGCATGAAGTTTTTCAAAAAAAAGTAACAAAAAAAGACTTAAACTCAAGACCTCTTACTTAATAAGGAGGAGTTAGTGAAAAACATATTATATTGTTTAAAAGGAGGATTGGGGGTGTTGTTGTGGAAGAAGGCCTTGGAGAGCATGCTCATAAAAAACTCATTTCACACAAGAAAAAAAATTCGCTTCTTGACGACAACAATGGTTAGATCTTGGTTAGCTTACTTGAGAAATTCAACTTTTCACTGTCTCTGATTTACTGAAATTGCACAGAGAACATGACAAAGAACATACATAGACATAAAAACCCTTTTTTCTATGTTTCTAATTTCCTGAGATCACACAGGGCACATAGAAAAGAGCATATGTAGATTGGAAAGAGTAGCATTTGGGAAATAAAAAACAAAAAATCGAAATAAAACCTAAATTTATCTCTGCAAAAATTCAAAAATTGTATATTTGGGATTTATACCTCCAGATACGACTGAAATGGCCATATCTTGGGAAAATAGAAACCTTTTCGAGTGAAATGAAAAGTGTTCTTGATTTAAATGAGCACTCTATATGCAATGAAACATTCCTCTTATCCCAAAAATGTTCGTAAATGGAAGAAACCAAAGATGCGGTAACATGGCTTGACGATCTCGATCTACAACTAGAGCAGGTCTTCAAATGCGCTTTGATACCATGTTCAACAACATAGGTATTACAATAGAGGATTAACACCTTCAATAACCACTCACACAACCAGATCAAAGATCAACACATTAATATTTTGACGTATTAAAACCCCTACGAGTGAACATCCATGACCCCAACCAACGTGGCCACTTGGAGAAATTTATTAATGAAAAAGAAAAATATTACAAAGATATTTAGAAGAGAGTTTCTCACAATTGATCATCGACAAATGACCCTCCATGCTCTTTAAATAGATATCATGGACCAATCAACTATTAATCCATAGATCAATGTATCCATTAAGAGCGAGGAGAATATGATCCGTTGGATCACTCTATGTCAGGAACATATTGTGACCATCATATTACCTAAATACAAATGCATACTAAATAAACACACAAAGGTCGACATGAACCCACCGATAAAATGAAGATATATGCTCATTATTAACAACCATGCTCGACACCAAATGTTGTCCAACATTTTCATCTTCAATTCGGTTCACTTGGGTTGTTATGACCTCTGTTGAATTTGGTAAAGCATTGGAAATAATACCTATGTTTATCTCAAATTCCACACACATCATAATATTGACAACCGATTCTCTTTAATTATTGTATCTATGTACCGTGCGTGTTAATCTCGATTTCTATGACACTTTCATCCATTATTTCGAAATGACTGAATTCAAATATTAATGTAGAATTTCCCACACCTAAGAATAATATAAATATAGATATAATTGAGTTTGGCACCGACAACCACCACCTGTGGGCATATAACTTTGTGTGTAGGAATATTAATTCAAAGTGTCTATTATATATGAAGTGGTATTATATATGTTTTTATATTTTGTGATCGTGAGCAATCAATTTTCAAAGCTGACAATGGTTATCAAACCACTATTAATTATATATCTAAATCACTTCAATCATAGGAAAACCCATGGGATTTTTATCATTCAATTTGGAGTTTGTGCATATAGAGGATGAATGCATTTTGTTATTTTTTAAATGATTTCTGGGTAAAATCATGAAGCTGGGTAACACTTTCGTGACAATCGGGTCTCCAAAATTTCTAGCGGCAATTTTTCGGCCGAACAAATATTACTTTCGGCCGAAATATTATTCGGC
>JZKD02S1103470.1:189848-203264 GCA_000966675.3 Picea glauca
TGAAATTCTAAATAAAAAAAATACTTTTATATGTCGGAAGTTGAATAACTTGTGAAAATACAGTTTTTTTTGTCATAAAACAAGCAAAAGTGTAACCCACCTTCATGATTTCACAATTCTAGATTGTCTAGAAAGGAGGATTGATGGGATTTTACTTTTTTCAAAAGGTAATTAAAAGATTGTGTTTTGAAGGTAAAAATGCTTATCTTAATTTGGTTATTAATCAATATTGAGGATAATGATATTTGATTGTATATTGATTATAAAAATAATGAATAAAAATTTAAATAAAGAAATACATTTTGATAATATTGATCTTTATCATATTTTATTAATATTATATATTTAGATTATTTTAATCATTGGAGGATTGATAGAGTTTTTACCATTCAAATTGTGTAAAAGGAGGATTGTTATAATTCTACAATTTATTTTGAAAGTGATTTTAGAGATTATGCATGGTAGTTTTTTCCAAGGAAAAGAAGCACATTCTTTATTTCAGTTAAGAATAAAAGAACAACCTTCAAGTGCACTAAGGTATTAGACATAGAAAATAGATTAACATAAAGACAAATTCCTTATGGGTTACTAGGTCTCCATATATAATTAGCCTTAAACATAGTGTAAAAAAATGATCTCCAAAAATAAGTTATGATGCATTATTGCACCAATAAATCAAAGTAGACAAAAAGTACTTTATCAAATATTGACAACAATAAAAAGCAATTAAGACTTAAATAGGTTACCTTGACTCTCCTAGTCGTTTCCTCCAACAACAATTATCCAATTGGAAATTTTTTGAAGATGGACAACAAGTGTTTGAAGTGTGACATTTTAGATATTCTGATTCTTCATCTATTTGATAACCACAAGGAAGTCACCAAATGCCTAAAGAAGGAGATATTTATTTACTTGAAATTTTGTATGCTCATTAAGCCAGACCACTTTGGTTTAGTGAAGTTTTACCAAAAGTGCACAATGTGGGAGATAGTCAGTTTGGATAAAAATTCTTGGAAAAAGGGGTGAAAAAGGACAAAGTTGTCATTTCCAAATTGCCACAGTTTTTTTTACTGGAGTATCAAATTGAAAATATGAGAGTTTTTATGAATTCCTTGTTATAATTATTATCTATATTTCATACAAATGTTTCTCTGATGCCTGGAATATTTACTTCTACAAGTGAAAAAAGTTGGTGTCTAGGACTAATTATGCCAGAATGAAAAGTGTACAAAAGGGATAAATTAACATTATTTAGATGACTATAACTTTCTGCTTAGAGCTCAGAATTGAGCAAGGTTTAAGTCGTTGGAAATATATTGGAGAATATAATCTATTTATCAACCTATGAAATTGATCTAGGAAGTTTAAGTTACATCCAACTCAAAAGAAGATGATTGGTGGTATTAGAAAGAAGAAAAATTTATGCATTATTTTCCAGAACTATGTGTATATAATTTTTTCTAATAGAAAATTTTATGCATACACATTTTCTTGCATAATTTAGAGGTACATGAAGGAATTTTGGTTCCTATGTCAGAACCAAAACCATAGAAGATTCCCATAGGTCCTACAATCATGAAGATGAATTCATAGGGTTGCATGTCAACATAGGAAATGCTGAGACATAGTCTAATGGAAGAAGAGACAGGAAGGAGCCTATAATTATGAGAATCCCACAGAGGAAAGTACATAGTTATAAGGAAGACAATGAGAATATTATGAAATCCTAAGAAGATATACTTCATATTCTGAACATGTTACAGAGGAAATCCAATGAAGACTCTAGCAAAAATCAAGCAACTAGTGTTAGAAAAGTGACATCATCTAGATCCCATAGCAGAAGGGATGAGCATGGGAATGAAAAGAAATTAAGGAGTATGGGCATGCACCATTATTTCCTAGGGAAAATACATGTTGCAGAGGCAGGGGAGAAGGCATGTTGCATACATATTTCAAGGTGAGCTTAGGAAAATCAAGCCACCAACTTTCAATGGTGAGCATAGGAAGGGAGAAGAGGTCGAGACCTGGCTATTGGAAATGAAGAAATATTTCCAGCTGCATGATTATCCCTCTAGGGTAGAGAAAATAATTGAAACCTACCACTTGCAAGGAAAGACAACCATGTGGTGGGATCAAGTTAAGCAATGAAAGCACCTTGATGAGAGGAAGTTCTAATGGAAATGATATTTCCAAGAGAAATATTTGTTAGAGCATTACTATGAGAGGAAGATGAAATATTTATTTGAACTCAAGTTGGTAAGCATGAGAATGGATGAGTATGAGAAGAGATTATTTGAGTTGTTGAAGCATGTGGGGTTCATAAATGATGAGAAGGTCAAAATCCAAATATTCTTGAGTGGGTTACCTTCATTCTATAGTGACAAGATACAATATGATAACCCCGGGACTTTGGAAGAGGCCAGAAGGAGAGAACAACACCTTTATGAGTAGAGCAGAGGAAGGCCAGTGTTCCAAAAATGTTGGAATGAAAAGATGAAGGGAAAAAGGAAGCAAAGGCAGAAAGGTTTTAAGCCACCATTTTTCAAGAAAAACTCCCAAGCAAATCAACAAGGAAAATCAACCCAAAATGAGCACAAAACAATAGATTCATCTAGGAAAAGGCCAAGGAAGTAGCCTATACAATGTTGGGAATGTGAGGGAAATCACTTATATAGGTAATGACCTCACAAAGGTGAAAGAATGAGAAATGTCCATGGCATTCAAGAGATTGAAATAGTTGAATATATGGGAGGAAGCATGCCAAGTATTTATGTAGCCTTGGAAAACAAGCAAGAATATTATCAATCCCCCATGATTGAAGTGGAAGGTAAGATTGATAACCAACCCATAGCAATTTTAATTGGTTCTAGAGCTAGTCATAGTTACATAAAATCTAACATTGTTGAAATATTTCACTTGCAAAGGAGTAAGCATAAGAAATCTTGGTTAGTTCAGTTAGCCACATGGGCTAAGAGAACAATCAATGAGTTGGTTAAATATTTTCCAATAGACATGAATGGACTCAACACAAAGTTAGATGTGAAAATCATACCATCAGGTTCATATGATTTTCTAATTGGCATGGATTGGATGGAAAAACACTATGTTGTCCTAGATCATTACAACAAGACAATAACTTGTCTTGATGAGGGAGGGAAGTAGGGAAAGATTCAAGTCATTCAGAGAGTTGTAGTTGTTAGAGAAATTTCAGCCATGCAACTGAAAAAGGAGTTTCAAGAATGTATGTCAAATTTTTGCAGCCCATATGGAAGAGGAAACTAGAGATAAAGTGGCAAGTATTGAAGACCATCTAGTCTTGAAATATTTTGAAGATGTTTTTGGGGAAATACTAGGATTTCCACCAAAGAGAGACATTGATTTCTCTATTTATTTGGTGCCAGGAGCTTCCCTAGTGTCTAAGACACCTTACACAATGGGCACACTAGAATTGAAAGAGTTGCAGATGCAACTTTAAGAGATTTTAAAAGAAGGGGTATATACACCAACGTGTCACCTTAGATAGCCCAAATTATTTTTGTGAAAAAGAAATATGGAACCTTAATAATGTGTATTGATTTTAGACAACTAAATATAGTCACCATAAAGAACAAATATCATTTTCCAAGAATTGATGATATATTTGATCAGTTGAAAGGTGCAAGAATATTTTCCAAGATTGACTTGAGATTAGGTTATCATCAAGTGATGATAAAGGAAGAGGATATCAATAAGACAACGTTCGGAACAATATATGGGAATTATGAATTTATGGTAGTGTCCTTTGGACTATCAAATGCCCCAGTTATTTTCATGTGTATGGTGAATGACATATTGAAGGAATACCTAGACAAGTTTCTAATTGTTTTCTTAGATGACATTCTCATCTAATAAAAGGAAAAAGAAGAGCATGAGCAACATTTAAGAATGGTACTGCAAGTTTTGAGAGAGCATAAGCTATATGCCAAGCTAAGTAAGTGCATATTTTATAAAAAGAAGATTCACTACTTGGGACATATTATTTTAGTAGATGGGATAGCAATTGATCCCAAGAAAATATAGGCCATTAGAGGATGGTCAGTAGAAATGTCATAGAGGTCAGATCTTTCATGGGTTTTATGGGTTATTACCAAAGATTCATGAATGGGTTTTCAAATATTGCAAGCCTAATCACTTCTTTGGAAAAGAAGGGAGTGAAATTTGAATGTACTCCCAAATGTGAAGAAAGTTTTCAATCATTGAAAGATATTTTGACAAGTGCACCAATATTAAAGATTTCATATCCATATGAATATTTTGTGGTGTGCACTAATATGTGTAAGGAAGGACTTGGTGGAGTGCTCACTCAAAAGTATCATGTGGTATGTTATGTGTCTAGAAAATTAAAAGAGAATGAGAGGAATTATGCTACACATGACTCGGAATTAGAAGTGTAATACCCTTAGGTCGAACCACAATTGTAATGTAAATATAATTGTACACATAGGCTGGTAAGCCTGGAACTTTTGGGCCAGGGTGCCTTGTGTGTGTGTGTGTGTGTGTGTGTGTGTGTGTATTGAGGTCAGAGTGTCTTGTATATATGTATTTTGAGGCCAGAGTGCTTGTGTGGTTAATAGTCAAGAAAAGCCAAAAGCTATAATGGGGCCAGTGAGAGTAAATTGTATTATGTAATCACACTCATAATTTAATGAAAAACATCTCTATTACAGACCATCCCGACAGAAAGAGTATGGGGGGATAATGTCCACTAGAAGGGAAAGGGGTTAAGAGTATAGGAAGTAGGCTAAGACATTGGGGCTTAAGCCAAGGAAATATTATTAAAATATTTCTAAAGTCAAAAAGGCATGGGATATGGTTTTATCCTAAGTCCTTAGAGGATGGAAATGAATCGCCAAGTGGGTTTATGAGGTGATAAGTGACACTTCATGAACATGCAAATATAATGGCAAAACTTAGTGCATTTTCCTATTTGATCTATCATTCTCCCATCATTCGTACCATTACCCTGTTTCTACCATTCGTACCTTGATTCCATCATCATAACTACATTGAATAAGACTTGGGGGTGGTTTTCTCATAATTAAGTTGAAGAGGAGGGTTTTCAGGCCTGTGAGCATTCTCTCTAAGTGAGAGATCAACTGCTGGGAATGGTTTCCCAAGGTGCCAAGCTAGGATACAGGGCTATAAGTATTCATGTATGGCTTGTTTCTAAAGCCTCTAAAGGGAAGTGGGGAAGTTGAAGGATTGTTGAGCAAATAAGGGACACACTTCCTCAAGTGGGACAATAATGTGAGGAAAGAGAGGTTGTAGGCTATCTATTAAAATTTGGCACCTAAGTTTGAGAATTTCTATTGTTGGACAGACTTATCCTGGGTTGGGATTTTCTTTTCCCAAGTGGAGTTTAAGCCCCAACTCGGAGGTGACATGTTGTTGAGTTATAAGTAGCAGAGTCTAAGGCTGGGAGTAAAGTCGGAGGTCTTCATGTAGTTGGTGGCTTGTTATACCAGATAAGTGTCCACTATATGTTTGTTTAAATTACTGTATAAATGTTATGTATTCCTATTATGGATATTTGATGTGTTATTTATATTTCAGTATACCTGTTGTTAGAATGGTACATGAAATGTAATTATGTTTTATCTATCATAGATATTTGTTGTTTCAATTACACTTAGATTTGTATAGAAATTTAGAAATTTGTAATTATGTGATTTCTGTCATGGGTGTTTGTTTTTTTTAATTATCCTTGAATATTTTGTTGCCAGAATTGTTCATAACTGTATATTTTTAGGCTTATGTATAGTTTATGTAATTTTTCCTTAAGTTTTTGGAAGTTTGTTGTGTCTTAGCCCAACTTAGGGCTGGAAATTCCCTTGTCCTGGTATGGACAGCTCGCGGGATGAAATTATCCGAGTAAGCAGTGAAGAGGAAATAACTTATAGGTTTTTAAAAGAAAGGTGAGGGTTTAAAAGGCTTAGTAAATACTGAGAAGGAATATAGATGAATTCCTAGCAATGAATTCCTATTTCAGATTGATAGTTGAAGGAAATTCCTAAAGAACTCTCAAAATTTTGGCTAAGTCTTGAGTTATACTACTAAACCTAAGAAAACACGTGGTTTTCCTTGGAAAGAATCATAGTCGTCGACTTAGTGTTGTGATTCAATATTGGTTGTTGGTCAGGGTTCCTTTCATTTAAGAACTTGTCGAGGATTGAGGCCATCGAAAACCCTTGGATCCATCGGAGAGAGACTCCAAGAGATCGTGACCGTTGATCTTGTAGGAGCCATTGGAGCCTAACAATCAGAGTAGCTATGGAATCCTGGAGTAGATCCAATCCGATGGGAAAGGCCCTGAGGAGAAATTAGGACCGTTGGATCCATTGAGAGGATCGCCAAAGTATCTTAATCGTTGATCAAAGTGGGGTCGTCGGATTCTGATGGTCAGAGTAGCCTTGGGTGTCGACGTAGAGGCACTCCGAAAGGGAGGATCTGAAGAGAAATCACGACTATAGATTGATGATCAACCGAGACATAATCTGAGTTGTTTATCTATTGTGGGTCTCATGTGGGTGAGGCCGAGAGGGAAGGTGACATCATGATGACAAGGATGACGTCACCCAACCAGTGCACAGTGGATAGGTCGATGATCAGTCGAGACATAATCTGAGTCGTTTATTTATTGTGGGTCTCACCTGGGTGAGGCTGAGAGGGAAGGTGACATCATGTTGACGAGGATGGCGTCACCCAACCAGTGTACAATGGATAGGTGTCAACACCAAGATGGACATGCCAAGTTCTCAATGATGATGTGTACACCACGTACATTCCATGTGGGTGGTCCATGTGTCAAGTGGTGATTGCATCATGTGTCAAGGTGATTTGGCAATTTGATGGAACGAAACATGACGCAGCCTGAGTGCCATGTGTCAATTCAGGTGGTGGAGTAGGGTAGGGCCACGTGATCTAGATTATTTTGAGAATGAAATTAAGGAAAATATATAAAAGTGAAATATACAGATATATTGCAAGATACACAAAAACATTGTGATATACATAGAGATACAAAATGTACATAAACTGTAAAATTACATAGTGGATGACTCACTAGAATGGTGGCAACTTATCTCTGAGAAGATATGTGATGACTATGCTCATTTGAAAGAATATGATGATGCTTACAATGAGTCTCTAGAGACATTTTTAACATAAAGAAAATCCAAAACCCTAACCCCAAAAGATGAAACACCAAAAGGTTTGTGAGCCCCAATGGAGGTAGTTGGTACGTCAACTTCCCAAGGGTGTAACAATTGCATATGATCTTCGTTTGGGACGTTCTATACCTTGTCGGAAAGGTCTAGCCGATGATTACATCTTCTTTTCATCCCAGACCATGCCTTTGTGTATCAACTAGGAACTGTCGTGCCCAAAAAACGTCATTTAGGGCCTCAAAACGACCCCGAAAGTTCAGGGCCCGAAAAACCGTAGAAAAATTGCCAAGGTTGAAATTCATGTTTTGAGCCAGTGGAATAGGTGGGTGGCCACCGATTTTCTCCTGGATCAATCCTCCCCCATTAGAAAGTAATGGACTCTGTTGCATCAAGTTCTTTGGGAATTTTTTGTTGAATATGAACCTTGGTGAGTTGTTTTCCTTGCTAAAGAAACTTCTCTTCTTAGCTTGTTGAAGGTTGTTATGTACTTATTGTTGGAGGGGTTCGATCTGTTTAAACAATATGGTTGCATGATCTTCCTGAGTGTGGGAGGAATCTGTTGGTGAAGATGCAACATGAAGAACATGAAGGGATTTATCATAACTTGGTTTGACACGGTGTTGAGCCCCAACAACTCCCCCCTAATTTTTTACAAAATTTAAAGGGCCCCCATTAGAATCTTGATAATTATAATGAGCTATAGAATCAAACTTTTCAAATAGTTCTATACCTTGGATTGATTTGAGACAAACTTAATACATTCACTATAGTATGAGACATTCATTACAAGAGTATATGTCAAAATTTAGAAATGAGCATAGAAATCTCAATTTAAACAAAAACGTTAATTTTTATCAACTGTTTACTTTCGTTTAAATTATGATTATGTGTTCTTTCTTTATCTCATTAGCAAGTTTGAATATTTTGAATAATGGGTTCAATACTTCATCAAATAATATCTTGGTTGGTTTCTCATTTTCATAAAATCATTTGGTGATATTAATTAATTTTTTTTTTTTTTCATTTTGCATCTCATTTCAAAATAAAAATAATAATTATCTATCATTTGTTTGATTTTGTAAAAACCAAAATTAATATTTTTCTCTTCTCCATTAACTTGAAGCTTCTAGAATTTTAAGTTCATATTTGAAAGGAAATTATAAACAATGTTTGTTTAGAACTTATAGTTAGTTTAAAATCATTTTTTATTTTATTGTTCTAGATTTTGTTTTATTCACAATTTTTAGGTTATTAATTTAGGTTTCTTTTTGTTTCACAGGTTTTTATTATCAGTTATTTGGTACGGATCTGATTATGACTTGATTTTATTATCTAAATACGTTCAAGATGATTGATCCAAAAATAATATTGGATTGTTGCAAATAAATTTATGACCAACAACATATAAAATTTGGAAATGCATCAAGAAAAGAGACACGATTTTGTGGAATTGATGGAAGCCAAACCGTGAGGAATTTGACGGAACGATTGAAAACCCATCTCCCAAATGGACCCATTTAGCTTCCACCTAGAAATTTTCCCAAACAAATGCACTATTTGAGAGATATTTGTGTCTCTTTACGAGGCAAATTTCAGGTGGTGGAAATTATTAGTGACGCCTAGACTGTTCATTCATTGTATAAATATATGAGAATGTTCAAAGACATGGAGATCCAGGAAATTGAGAGGAGGATTTTTGTCCTTTCTCTTTTGTATATTATTTATTTTGTAAACTTTTTTCTTTTCAAATGGAGTAACGAATGGTTGGAATCTTTGGGAGAATGGATGAGTATTTTCAAAAAAGAATATGGAATTCCAGGTTGCTTAATGGCTTTTGTCCTGTAAGTAAAATGGTTTTATTTTCATTATAATATCTTCATATTTTTTGAACAATTGATTATGAATTGATTTAAATTAGTTTTAGTCTTTTTTATCAATACATGGTTAATTGTTATCATTTATATAATATTTTTTTCAATCTTTAAGAATATATTATCCCAAAAGTTCTTCCTGGACCATATGCTGAACATATTTTGTTGAGACTATATGAGAAAACAATGTACTCTTTGTTTTTTGTGATTTTGTAGATTGTGCGATGTTAATATTGTTTCTCATATAATTTTTGAATATGAAACTTTATTTGTATTGAATTAGCTTTAGACTATTCTGCATATAATTTTTTATATCATGCCTTTCTTTATGTTGTTCATAATATTTTGGTTTAGTTTATATCTGTGACTGATCATCTATTCAAGTATTTTGAGTTTAAATATGATGTTATATAGTTGGTAACACCATTTCTGAGAATTGAAATTTCTTTCATTTTCATTTATTGGACATTTCAGGGTCACAAGATATATAATTATTTGTCTTTATGTCGTTATAAACTTGCTCCAGAATATGAAACACTTCCTTGAATTTCTTCAGGAAGTATTATGCTTTTTTTTTGTCATAGGTTTACACTTGACACAGGTTAAGAGGAGCTCATACAACTACAGAGAGATGACTTTAACTTAGTATTGTTGATCAATGGGAGGTTAGTAAGTGCATTGCTTTCTTTTATTCAGATTTGTGTATATATGAATGAGATGATGATTGCATTAATTAGCTTTGATTGTTTTTGTGTCATTATTTCAATTGTATTTACTTAGTATTTATTAGTTTAAAATCTTTAAACATTAAAAAAAACAAAAAGATTTATGTTCTTACTTTATCTTATTTTGAAACATTATTATAAACATTCATTTTCGCAAGATTTCAAGTAAACCTTGCAAACTGTATATAGATTGTTTATAATCAATTGTATATTCACGTTCCTTTTTAATAAACATTAGTAAGTAATATATCATTTATTAGAATCATAGATTTTATATTAGTTTCATTTCTTTTATTATTTTTAGGACTTTAGTTGGCCAACATAGCCATTAAACCAGTTGGGTCATTTCATTCCAAACAACTTGGGTTATTTAGACAACCCCGGTCCGGATTTGACCTTCCAGTTGACGGTGTGTCACTTACGTCCTTCAACACATGGTAGTGTGGAGGCACCCTTGTAGGTGCACTAGGAATATCTTGGTGCTCTTATACAATCTTGTTGATATGATTCTATTGGATAGAAGGGTCTTGGGTCGAGGTTGCAGTGGTTGCAGTTTCCTTCTCTTTTGACCATGTTGTGAATAGGATAAAATTTGTGGTATGAGATATTACTTTGTGGCACTGTTTTTTTGGTACAATAGCCGAAACTACCTCTGGTGGTATCTTGTAGGGATGACCCCCCAAGAGTAACAATGATGCTAAGGGGTTGAGACTCATAAGAAACATGATGCCTAAACATATATGGCTAGCCTAACAAAACATCACAGACTTCCAGTGGGGAAACATCACACATACCTCATCCTTGAAGTGCTTGATTTCGTATGATAGATGACACTACTGGCTGACATGAAGATCTCATCCTTGGTGGATCCATCTGATGTTGTATGGATATGGGTGTGGTGTTGTCAAAAAATCCAATTGCTTGATGACCTATGTTGAGATGAGGTTCTTCTCTCTTTCACTATCAAAAATAAAATGCAACGGGGTCCCCTTCACCCACATCTGTGAATGGAAAAGGTGATCCCCCTCCTCAAGATCCTATGGTTCTTCTGGTTAGATTGTTGTGGTTGCAACAGTAGTAGTAGGTTCTACATCAATTATTTGTCTCATTTTATTATTTTCTGAATCAGAGTTCGATTCAGGTTTCTGCTATGTTTCTTTGAGATCGACTATCAATGACTGTTTCGAGCGACATTCATTGGTATTGTTCCAAAGGATTGTTTGGAAGTCACACCACTTCCCAGTGTACTTCTTCATATTTCCATTTCCCTTCTTTTCCTGTGGCCTGGAATGGTTGTCTTGAGTTTGAATCTTTTGTGAATTAGGGATTCCTTTACCATACTTTGGTTTTTGTGGATTTGCAGACCCAAATTCCTGCTTGTTTTGCTACTTAAATTTCTGCTTGATTTTGACAACATATCTATAAGCAGCTCCCAGTGATGAGATGTCCAAAAAATCCATTTTGGTTTGGATGTACCTATGTAGAGCCCCGCGATATTTTAGAACCAAATGTCGCTCAGAGTCTTTGTGATACCCAGCTTGGTGCACAAGGTATGGAAGGTATTTGTGAACTCGGACATTGTTTGGTCCTGATTTTGATGCAGCGTGGTCCATCTCATGTACTGGTCATCATAATTTCCCACATGGTAATATTTCTCCTTGATCATATCCATAAAAAAATATCAAGTGGGCTCGGCCCCAAATATTGTAGACTCCTCTATGGAATTTTTTTCCCAGTAAGTTTCCCACCAATGTTTGACATGGGGAAGAGCCTTGAGTAGTGAAAAGGTGATCTTTTATCTATTGGAAAATTTGTGAACAGAGAAATAACCTTCTAGAAAATTTGACCATTTTTCCAAAGAATCTGCATGGATCTGACCTTCAAATACGGGAATATCGAAATTAACTTTTACCTTGAATGGAGTCATGTCTCCAAAGTGATTGCTTGATGAAGACGCGTGTTGAGTCTCAAAAATGTCGTATTTCCATCCACCTTTTCCTTCATCATTCTTCACATTTCATCACCCCATTAACCTTTCATGATACCATTTTCATAATAAAATATGGGTTGAACCTTATTATTTTCCAAATCATTTATTTTAGTATTAAAATGGAATTTGTGATTAAATATTAGAAAATTGACATGTTTTCATATATATCTCAAAAATGTGTGAGCTTTGTAATGTGTGAAGGATTAATTCAAAAATACTTCTCGAATACTTCCTCCACCATTTCAAGATTTGAGGAGATAATTCAATCCTAATCCAAGTAGAAGATCATGGAGATTTGGTTGTCATATCTTATCCAAGATATATGAGAGATATGTATGAGGATTTGAAGGGATTATATTTTGTAATAAGGGAAATGGGTTGAGAGAAAAGTGGATCTATAATTATGAGATGTTTATATTCTTTTCAAATCTCTCGTGTATAAAAGAGAGTGCCCTCTCTTCATGAGAGGGGGGGGAATTATTATTATGTAGATTAGGGGAGAATTATTATGATGTAGATTGAGAGAATTGTTATGATGGATAATGGATTCATGAAAAGACTCTTTTTGTAAGACTACTTGTCGGAGATTAATGCAAGATTGAATTCAATGATTTTGTCTCTCGTAGAAGTTAGCATCTGGTGATCTAAAAGCTTCCATGTTGGCATCGGCAAGGGCCACCGATCTAGCTTGGTAAGCTTATTGTAAATTGTTAGTGTATATTTTGATTTCATGTTTTTGTTATTTTGATTTCATGTTATTTTGTTTGATTTCACTATTCGAATTTGTTGCAAAGTGTGGTTATGCAGGAACAGTTGGATCTCCATATTTCACCATACATGAGCTTTAATGGAGCATCCCACTTGTTATTTTAGTTGCTCCAGGATATATAATCAAAGTTCATCTTTTCTTTTCATGAGCCATCAATGAACATGTCCATCACCTGAGCAAGCGCTTTTTATTATTTATGAGTTTTGCTTTCCAGCTTTTAAATTGCGTGAAGATTGTTATTTTTAAAAGTGTGTTGGTTTCTAAATGGTTTTCTTATCTAAGCTATACTAAACAGACATAGGAACCTATCTATTATCGTCACATATAGTGCATCAACTCTACTGATTACGAATCTCGGTTGATAATTTATGTTTGGTAATATATTATGCATATAATTGCACCAATAACGCACCTGTTATTGTCAACAATCTTTGAAGGATTTGGGAAAATTTTGTGAACATCTCGTTCCTCTGTTGCGCGAGGGATTTCACGAGCAATAGCTTGATGGTATATTATGCTCCTGCATCTCTATTTTCTTTCGCCATGGGAGGTCGCTTGGGATGACGAGAGTGGATGTCCTCAAGGGAAACTAGCTTGAGACTCAAATCTTTGTACCTTGACCTCGTCGTGGACATGCACTAAGAAACAACAATGAGCAACCTTCTCTGATACGAGTGATCCAGATTATTTTGAGAACGAAATGAAGGAAGATATATAACAATGAAATATACAAAGATATTGTTGTTGGATCATGTTGTCATTGATGCCAATGGTTTGATCGATTGATGTCATTGATTGATGTCAAGTGATTGATTGATGTCAAAGGATTGATTGACTGATGATTTATGTAATATAA
>JZKD02S1103470.1:225300-238888 GCA_000966675.3 Picea glauca
CAACTAAGGAAGGGAGGATCGCTGTGCAGACTGTGGGTAAAGACTCCCGAGGGAGTTGAAGAGTGATAACTCTTTGGGCCGAGAACTAGGAGGTCCTGGTAGGAGCGACCGTGCCACCGAGGGTAGGGGGTTGCGTCATATTTTCTGGAACAACGCATTCCCTCCTCGGAGAAACAAAAATGGGTGATTAATCTCTTTAGATATGATTATGAGATCATTTACAAGAAAGGCAAAGACAATGTGGTTGTAGATGCACTTTCCCGAAAATATGAAGATGAAGGATCCCTTTTTTCTCTTTCCTTCATTGTACCAGATTGGCTCCAAGCCATCCGCCAGAAATGGATACAAGAGCCCAAAAGTTTGCATATGATCCAACAATTGTAGTCTAATGCTCCAACTTCCCCAGGGTACCCTTGGCTCCATGATGAGCTTTAATACAAAGGTCATTTGTATTTAAGTAAACAATCAAAGCTTAAATCCATGGTACTTTTTGAGCTTCATGCTACACCCACAGCGAGGCACTCCAGGTTCACCAAAACCTATGACAAGGTCAAACGTTCTTTTTTCTGGGATGGTTTGAAATAGGACATTCGTAATTTGTCGTTGAATGTGATGTGTGTCAACGCAACAAAGGAGAAACAGTCAAATCTATGGGCACACTAAAAACGCTTCCGATTCCACCTGCTATTTGGAGGGATATCTCTATGGATTTTATTATAGGCTTACCCAAATCGGGAAATAAATCAGTCATCATGGTGGTTGTTGATCGCCTTTCCAAGTATGCTCATTTCTGTGCTCTTCAACACTCGTTTACAACATCCATGGTGGCTCAAATTTTCATGGATCAAGTCTTCAAGATTCATGGCATGCCGCACTCTATTGTTTCTGATCGCAACCCAACTTTCACAAGAAATATTTGGCAAGAACTTTTCAAGCTACAAGGCACCCAATTTCACCTCAACACAACTTATCATCCCCAGACTAATGGTCAAACAAAAGTTGTCAACAAGTGTTTGGAAACATATTTGAGGTGTTTTGCCTCGGAAAATAAAAATCAGTGGGCTCAATGGTTACCCCTAGCTGAATGGTGGTACAATACTTCATACCATATAGCTACACGCATGACTCCTTTTGAAGTGGTATATGGATAGAATCCACCTTCAGTTCTCTCATACTTACATGGTGTCTTGAAGGTCCAGGCAGTTGACCAAGCACTTACAGTTCGAGAGGATATTCTTCGTACCCTCAAAGAGAATTTCGTCATGGCACAGAATCGCATGAAGTAACAAGGAAATCAAGGTCGCTCTGAACGTCAATTTGTAGAAGGGGATCAGGTGTTTCTTTGAATGCAACCTTACAAGAAAAATTCCCTCAAGGCCAAGCATTGTCAGAAGCTAGCGTCCAAATTTTATGGTCCTTATACCATTCTAAAGCATGTGGGATAGGTGGCTTATAAGTTAGCGTTGCCCAATCATTCGAAGATACATCCTGTTTTTCACGTTTCATGCTTAAAGAAGGTGATTGGAACTAAGTGCCAAATTCAAACCAACCTTCCTGAGTTAGCTGAAGAAGGATCCATTTGGCTACAACCACAAGCAGTTTTGGACCAGCGTGAGCGTCGCCTGTGTCAGAGAACCATCAATGAAGTGTTAGTCCAGTGGAAAGATACAACTCCAGTAGATGCCACTTGGGAACCAACTACTATTCTGCAACAATTTTCACATCTCAAGCCTTGAGGACAAGGTTGTTTTTAAGGGGGAGGACATGTTAGGGTCCTAACCCGCTCATAGGTAGAACAATATATTCAGATGTAATAAAGGTCAATATTAATAAGGCCTTGCAATAAAATAGAATAAGTCGAATGTAAGAAGACCTAATAGAAGCTTTCGCTTCTAGAAGGATCTTCCTCTAGATGCTTCTTTTGATAGACATATTTAGTATAAATAGGAGTCGAGGGTATGAGAAACCTAGCTTGGATATTATTGTAATAGATATATGCTCGACTGAAGGTTTCCTCCTCAAAGAGGCCCGTGAACATTGCTCTCGGAATAAAAGTGTTATTTTTGTTGTTATTCTTGTATCATTTCAATGTTATTGTGGTGATTTCTCTGGTTATATTACTGTTATTCTGCCATTTCTATCATTTTATTTTTGTTCTGCATACTTTTTATATCTGGTATATTATAGGGTTATTCCCAGGTTGAGGGAATTGATTTTGGTGAGATTTTTTCTCCTATTGCCAAGTTAACCTCTATTATGTTTTTGTTATATATTGCTACTATGTTTGATTTTGAAGTAGAACATATGGATGTGAAGAAAACATTTCTACATGGGGATCTGGAAAAATAAATCTACATGAAGAAGCCAGAAGGCTTTATTGTGAAGGGAAAGAAGGAGTCAATATGCAAGATGAAAAAGTTCATGTATGGTTTAAAACAATCACCAAGGACGTGGTAACAAAAATTTGATACTTATATGTTGGGACTTGGATTCAAAATAAGTAAAGAGGATCACTGTGTATTTCAAATTAATTGGTGATCATTAGATTTATTTGGTCTTGTATGTGGATGACATGTTGCTGATAAGAAACGCCAAGGAGATTATCCAGGATGTGAAAACTCAGTTTTCCTCTAAATTTGACATGAAGGATCTTGGTGCTACAAATTTCATTTTGGGCATGGAAATTAAAAGAGATCGGGAAAACATGAAACTTTGGTTAAATCAGAGAAAATATGTCGAGACCATATTGCAGAGGTTTAATATGTAGAAATGTAAACCAGTGAGGGTTCCTATTTTTGTAGGTGTAAAATTATATGCAGATCAGTGTCCCAAGACATAGAAAGAGGAGGAGGACATGTCTCGTGTTCCATATGCGAGTGCAATTGACAGTTTGATGTATGAAATGGTTTGTACTAGGCTGAACATTGCACATGTAGTAGGATATTTGAGCATGTATATGTCAAAACCAAGGAAGGAGCATTGGACAATAGTAAAGAGAGTTTTCAGGTATTTGTGTGGCACTACTAGTTATGGATTTTTCTACCAAGGAAGACCAATTTTGCACAGGGTGTTGGAAATACATGGTTTTGTGGATGTAGACTGGGTTGGAGATTTGGATCATAAAATATCTACAAGAGGGTATGTGTTTAACCTATTTGAAGGAGCAATTAGTTGGATGAGCAAAAGATAGTCTGTAGTGGCACTTTTAACTACAAAAGTTGAATACCTGGCAGCCACTGATGCAAGCAAGGAAGCATTATGGTTATAAATATTGTGTTCAGGTATTGGGTTGGTACAACAAGTTGTAAGGATAGATTGTGATAGTCAGAGTGGAATTTTTATAGAAAAGAACCCAACTTATCATTCAAATACAAAGCATATTGATGTTCAATATCACTTTGTGAGAGACATGGTTGAAGAAAAGAAGGTGTTGTTGATGAAGATGGACACTTTGAAGAATGTTGCAGATTCATTAACAAAATCTGTGAGCACTTAGAAGTTCTCTTAGTGTAGAGGATACATGGGCATTGCTGCCCTAGATTGTTTAATATGTAACCTTGTAACCCCTTGTATGCAAATAAAACAAGTGGGAGAATGTTGGGTATGTGTTATATTCTTTGCATGGTTAGAACTATTGTTTTGGTGGTTTTTGCATCCATTTTTGGGCAGTTTTTCGGCACATGGTTTTTCACCGATGGTTTTCTAATTCTGGTTAAGGAATTAGGGTTTTTGACTGATCTGGGTTATTGGATTAGGGTTTTGGATGCTCTGGGATCCTATATGTATATTGTATTGTAAACAATGTATGATGTGAATGAATATAGAATATGTTGGTTTTCCCAGTTTGGGTTTCGAGGGGAAAAATCTTTGTGTAATGTGTGTATTTTCCATTGTATCTTTTTTGTTCTTTTATTGAAAATATGTTTGCAGTAAATAATTGTACAAGGTTAAAATATACATGCACTCCAACGAGAGACTTCGATGATGATGAAATGGCTCTAAATAGATCGAAGTCATTGATGTGGAAGCCTGATAGGACGAGGACCATTGAGATAGGTGGAATTTGCCACACAACTGCCACATTAGTGTTATGTTAGTGACATGTCAAATGGAACGAGTGAAAGGGATCCACATGGATGCCACATGGAACTAAGATGGAATTGATGGAAGAAATACCATAAACTTTGGGAGGTTGTAACATTTGTTTCGGAGCTCAAAATTGAGCATGGTTATGATCATTGGAAATCTCTCGATGAACATAAATAATCTACAAGGTTTATTCAGAGAGATGAAGTGGTTGGTGAAAAATAAATTTTGACACCCCATCTTCCTAAGTTAGGATTAGGGGGTCGAGTGTGTTACAACATGGTATCAGAGCTCCAGTTTCAACATTCGGCTTGGATGGGCCAGAGATCAATTACATGACTGATGCATTAACACTAAGATGAGCTTAGTATTTACAAAATTGTTATGTTATTTTTTTCTAACAAATATTAATTCCTCCACATTTTTCCGAATTAAGAGAATATAGACAAAAATAGAACCAACACAGAGACCAAGGGCATGGTAGACAAAGAATATACACATAGGGTTTACATCCAGGAGGAGGATTTCAATGGGTTGTGGATCAACATGGGTAATGAAAGAAATGAATCCAATTTGCATGATGAAGGTAAAGAGGAAAGCATAAACTTGGTAGAGACCATCAAGAGTATGCAAAAATATGTCTGATATTATAAAGATGATAATGAGAGGCTTATGAAATCCAAGGAACAACAAGATGGTTTCAACATCAAGTTGTTAAAAATCCTGGACAAAATAGGGAATAAAATGGATAAGGAGCCATATTCAATCAAGACAAAGAGTCATAGGTCTCATGACAGAAGAAGAGAATCAAGGAGTGATGATAGACACCATCACCACTCACCTAAGCATTCAACTAGGAGAGAACACAGTAGCTAAATCTTGTCCCCTATAAGAAAGCATAAGAAGAGATCTAGGGTAGATGAGATACAATAAGATATGAATAAGATTAAGCCTCCTACTTTTTATGGTGAGCATAAGAATGATGAAGATGCAGAGGCCTGGTTGTTGGGCATGAAAAAAATACTTTTAGTTACATAATAAGTCTATGCCTTCCAGACGGAGGACCGTGGGGGAGATGTCGAGCATCACCCCATCCCCCTGCACGTGCAAGGCCTAGGTCTCGTGGCTGCATGGGCATGGTCCAAGTCTCGTGGTCCAAGAATATTTCACTATGATTGTCAAAATCTAACCTTACCACTTGTTGTACCAACCCAACACTTGAACATAATCTCTGCAACCATATTGATTCCTTGCATGCATAAGTGTCTGCCATGTATTCATGTTCTGTAGTTGAGAGTGCCACTATATCTTATCTAGCTAAATCCTACAGTGTGATTGTGGTGGGCCCAAAAAACATTATTTAGGGCCTCAAAATGACCCCAGAATTTTAGGAACCAAAAATTTGTAGAAAAACTACCAAGGTGGAAACCCCTATTTTGAGCCAGTGGAATAAGTGGGTGGCCACCGATTTCCTCTTAGATCATTTCTCCTCCAAATAGGTTAAGAAAATACCCACTTGTATATCTTCTGTGATCTAGATCTCTATCCCAATCTACATCAACAAACTCATGTATGTCCAACACTCTATCCAATCCCAGTCTTCCTTGGTAGCGCAATCCATAGCTATAAGTGCCACACAAATACCTGAAAACCCTATTTACTGTTTTCCAATGCTCCTTCCCTGGTTTTGAAATATACCTTCTCAAAACTCCCATTGCATGTGTAATGTATGGTCTAGTATAGACCATTGCATACATAAAATTTCAAACCGCACTAGCATATGGAACATGGGGCATGTTCTCTTCCTCTTTTGTTCTTTGGGACACTGATATGAAAATAACTTTACACCTACAGGAATAGGAACCTTAACCAATTTACTTTCCTACATATTAAACCTATGCAATATCGTCTCAACATATTTTCTCTGATTCAACCAAAGTTTCTTGTTTACACGATCTCTTTTAATCTCCATTCCCATAATGAAGTTAGTAGCACTATTACGAGGAAAATCACTCTATGGCATGGGGTAAACCACAAAATATGGAAATGATTGTAGAAATCAACTCTAATATCAAGTATGCTATATAAATAATCATGCTAACAAGACAAGATAAACATCTTACCTCGTCCAGACATTTGATGAAGTCCATCGTTGAGCACTTGACTCAAATCTATATACCTGCAACTTGTCCTCAACAACCAAGATACACAAGCATATGGTGATATTATATAAATTTAGCACATATAATAGCATAATCCATCAATATTCATAACAAATATTCCCATGGAATAACAATTCAAATATTTTCAAGGCATTAATTGGATGAGAAAAGAGTATTTCTATTAAAATGTAATCAACAAAAGTGTATGAATGACAAACTTCTATGTCGGCACGTTCAGAACCGAGAAACGAAGTCCCTTCCATCTAGGCCTCCATTCAATCCTCCACCAAAGGCAATCTCATATAATAGAGACAATTAGATTCTCCATCAAATAGGGAAGAGTTTGGGGGATGAACAATGTGTTCAGACTTAAAAGGACAAAGGGATGCAGACTCAATATGAAGTGAATAATTTCTCCAGAGTAACTTTTCTCTCAAAGTTGAATTCTTCTCCCTCTTTCCACAACTTGTATATGGCCCATTTATAGCCTTCAAATGGAAATGAAGGGCTGAGTCGAAACATTTCCAGTATATGGAAGGTCAAGGATCATGGATCTCGTGATGTGAGATGGAAACCCGACACCATTTTTAAATTTTTTGGCACAAAACTCGATGTACGTGGGATGTAATGGTGCAACCTGTGTATACGCATGATGTATAGCTGTTAGGGCATGTATATGTGGAAAAATATGTTTTTTTATCTCTGAGAATTGCAAAAAGGGGACGTCAAGTCTGCATATGGAAATGGAAAAGACCTTATGAGAAAGTTGCATGGGGTGAGACAAATCTTTCTATAATAGATGCCTCGAAATGTGTGAGGTCAGAGAAGTATCTACGATGGCCGAAATATATTATAATTCCCATAAGTGGAGTAATGGAGACCCAGCTGGATGAACTAGTTGCTCATAAGAATATTACAATCCATAATGATTTTGTGCACATGGGTACCAATTTGAATTACATTGCAGATCCATGTGGAAATATACCAAACAATTGTTCATGGCCATGAATAGTAAATACAAGTGTAGATACATGCCATAGGATGTCATAGTAATGAACAAGGCCCAGTGAAAACCAATCCCAAAATCAGTTTGAAGATACTTGTATACAATGAAGTACAATCTGATCTCCCACGATCATTGAATCCATATAGGTACCGGTTCAATGAATGATAGCAACAACTCAGGGAAGCTGCGACTATGAACTGGTGTATTCAAGTCTTCTACACAATCCACCAAAGGTGAAAGTATACATCATGTGAATAAAGGAGTTGAGGTCGAACACAATGAGACTTCGTTTGATCACTGATCATTAAGGTATATCATTAAAAAACGTGAGACAACCTACCAATGATGAAAGTAGGTATCAAGGCACCGAGTACATTCTTATAATTGTGAATAAATGAGTTTAGGTTGAACACTTGAAGAATCCATTGATTGGGAGGCATTGATGTATTCCCAACTGTCTATGGCGAGAGAACCTGCCATTAATGACTGTAAGCCTCTAGGTCTTGTTTCCATAATTGATGGGTTGAATTTGATGGAAGGAGATCTGCTGAAAGGATAGAATTAAGGAATCTCTCAGTATTAAGCACAAGGTACAAAGAAGGAGATTGATTATTTGGAGGAACTCGGATGAAGAACATGTTCACAAACCAACGAAGCTATGCATCTTTTGCATGCACCAGATGAAAGCAGTGCACGAAAAATACCCTCTGAATAACAACCAATAAGGAAAACTACCAACAAAGGCGAGTAAACCACAAATAAGGATAATGGCATCCAAGACACTACATGAATCCCAATGTGTGAATATATTTCTTTCCATCAAACACAAGGGAAACCCCCCAGTTAGCAACCAATGAGGAGATGTCTACTATTGGGTTCAAGGTTACCTACCCATAATTAAAGTAGGACCAAGGTGCACGATAAGACTACGGCTTCATGTAATTTTGATACAGACTGAGGGTATGGCCGACATGCAAAGTCAATAGTTCAGACAAATGGCTGACACAGGTTGATAGAAATACTTTGAAAAAGAGCATGAGACATATGAAAGACTCTGGCATCATAGACTCAATGATGAAACTTTGTGATGTAGGAGGCATCAATCAAACTCTCCATAGGGACTGGAAGATTAACCAATCAGAGGAGTAAAATCTAAGTAACGAGCTCAACTTCCTAAGGTCATGCTAAACCCAAAATTTGGATGACAAGTGGACTCAAAAGTTTGTGCTTTGTTCAAAGGCAACACGACTGCTGCCAACATGAGATAATATGCTTTTCCCGCTTGTTTTTTGTTTTTTTCATAGACAAATGAATGTTATGATATAGAGGAGGAAACGAGTGTCACGAGTACACAACTGGTTCTAGCAATGGAACATACCTATGCTCAATGCAAGGAGGTGCATGTAGGATATGGACACTCGGGGGAATGTTTCCTCATAGGGTACATGGTGTCAAGCTGCAAAGGATATAAACAAGGCTCTTCTTGGCTGATGATGAAAATTGTTTGAGATAATAGGCTTATAATGCAAAAGAGGGAACCTGCAATAGGATCAATGCTGCAAGCAAGAGGATGAGATGCAATTACAACTTAACTCCAAATAATGTCCTTTATCATAAATTTAGTCTACTTGGTCTGAAAAATGGTTAAACTTATACCAAATAGACATCCTTTCAAATCCAATTTATGAGTGTGAAAGAGACAAGTTCACTCAATAATATTTTTTCTTTTTGAGAGAGTTGGAAAAGAGCTTAAACCAGACTTAGGGGAGTCTCATAGGTATAGGTCAACATGCTAATGAGTAAGAAATGAGGTTTGAACGCAAACTCGTATTAGCTATAAGGGACTCTCGGTCATACGGAAAAAATATCTACATGGGAACTGAATGGAATATAGGTTCTAACTAGGGCACCCATGTTTGGTAAGTCTCTACCATTCAATAACGAAACTTCTAGTAGTGGAAAGAAGGTTCTGTGTCGCTACCAAATGGGTTCGTACCTAAGGCATACAAATTGCAGTTATAGGATAATGCAAGTGTGCAAAATGGAGTGATGGCCTATCCTATATGTTGGTTAATGAAAGTACCTTCCAAAGTCACAACCAAGTGACATGATTCTAGAAACCACAAGAATCTTTGGATAAAACCACCAAAACCAACTCCATTTATTGCATTATTAGTCCATTAGGTCAAAATATTAGCAAAAACTATGTAAAGTGGGTAAATTTTTTCTATAAATAGTGAAAATAACCAATTTTTACTATACCATTTATATTTTTACCCAAATAGTGCATTTTGGACCAAATTGTCCCCGATCTTCAACTATCAATTGTAGGAGCTACAAGTGACAGAATTGACAATCGTCTAGAAGTAAGTCTTCTTTCCCTTCTCTTCATTTCTCTTGGTTTACAATTTTAATTTAGGCTTCAATTTTTGAGTATTTTAAGGCGTAAATTAGAAACTAGGGAGTACGTGGGTCATAATCCATCGGGTCATGTATACGCAACCCTATACATGAATGTTATCAAAACAAAAAGTGCATATGCATCCCTATACATGACTGTGTAAACTGCAGCTTGCGTACAAGTCCGTGAGTTGAATTTTGTAAATGGTATTGACTCAAAATTTGATTTTAAACTTGCAGGATGGTGCTAGAGTGGAGAGAAAGAGAGCATGAAGAGGTTGATTTTATAGTAGAAAGAAATCCAGGGGAAAAAATGGCATTAAGATTCTTGAGCCCAAAAGGAATGAGGGCTCAAGTGAGATTGCTCCAGATGCTACTGAACTACTGGGATCTAGATACAAAGGCCTTCAACCTCGATGGGAAACCATTGAGGATTTAAGTCAAGGACATATAACTTATGACAGGATTGTCATGTTGGGGTGAGGTGGTGAACCTCAAAGCCCAAGGAGCTGGGAGTGGCATGAACATAGAGGACTACATAGTCACTCATTGCATTGCAGGGACTGAGAAGGTAGGGAGCCAACTCCTCATCAGAGCGATCAACAACCTGAGTCTCAAGATTATTATCCTAGTGTTGGTATGGATCACAGGGTCAATCTCGTTGCATCAGGCATAAAGTCCACTTATGTTCTACTAGGTGGAGTGCTTGCGACCCACGATTTATGACTAGTTCACCTCACTACTAGCCAATATGAAGAGATAGCTGAAATATTGCAAAAAGGGTAGAACGAGGAAATTCGGGTTTGTGTCTATATTATGTGGTTTTTTCTTCGAGCGGGTCCCAGGATTGGGCCCTAGAGTCAAGGTTGTTCTGCATATACCTTGTGATCTAGTCATGGCATGGTGGATCGAGGTGATGAGGTGGTTGTGGGGTGGCAGGGTACCAACACCCTACAATGATTATTTTTTCTTCTGGTGACGTCAACAGGTGATATCTATGGATGAATACCCATATGCAAAGATCAAATTCAAAGGAGATCTGGACATGCCATTACCACCAGGTTTCGCCTATGGATATATAGGTATTAAAATTTTCAAATATTTCATTTTTTTTGTATTTTTGTAAAAGAGAAAACAAAAATATTTTTGGATGATGTCAATTACTAATTAAAACATGTATGTTATGCAGATGTGGGTCCGCGATGACCATATGGACTCCCACGACACCGGTGGGATGAGCCAACGAGAGGAGACGCTGAGAGAGTGCTTCAAAATGTGCAGGGAAACCTTTCTCTTTTTGACGCAAAGAATTCCCATGGTTCAGGTAGAGGATCTGCCAGAGGTGATGCAACGATAGGTGGTAGGTGTGCCCCATTCTTGGGTGCGACTCTTTCTGCATCTCACAAACAATGTACTATGTTATCATGACACACATCTAGTGCCATAGGCATAGATGTCATGGTTATTGTATTGATCAGTTGTATATGTATTTTGAGGGTGTGAGCCCCAATTTTGTACTATAACACCATATTTTTGGAGAAATGAAATATAAAAAACATTGGTCTTCGAATTTAATTATATTACAATTTGTACATTGGTGAATGTGTTTTATTTACTTTAGTTATGTGATGAATGCCAATCTAAAACATAATTAGCATATGCATCAGATACATAATTAGAACTTCGAGGTATGTGATTATAAGTAATAAAATCAAAATGTCGTTCCAAAAGTTGTACCTGTAGGAATCGTCGGAATAGATTAGGGTCTCGCACACGATAACTGTAATTCAATTGACATACTACTAACTGGGATTCTAGGCTAACTTCTAAAGAATGAATACCATGTGAAATGGCATTTTGTAAAAGATCTATAACGACGCTATATTCATCCACATTGTTCATTGATGGCCCTAGACAAACACCACCTGAAGACACCAGTGACCCTCGGGTGAGTAAACAACCCAAGCAGCAGAAGCTAAGTTTCGTGTATGATGAATGACACCGTCTACGAATCCTAAGCAAACCAAAGACTCCATTGACATCTTCCAACCAAGGGAAAACTCGATAAGAAAGCCAATGCAAAAAGGGAAAATATATATACACTAAGATACACTAGTATACAAAGAGTTACGCCCAATCTTGGGGCTCAATCATAATATATTTTCAAGTAGAGCCCATTTTTGGGCTCAACCAACATATTCCCTTTATAATATTCTAATTCATAGGCTCCTTTTTCTAAGACATGTCACACAATATAAGGATTGTGCCACATGGGGTTGAACTTTCCTACCCCCAGTGGTTCTTTGGCTTGGTCATATAAGAAGACCAATTCACCTTCAACGTACTGCCGATGACATACAGACTTATCATATTGAACCTTGACGCATCGTTTATTTTCTTCGATAGCCATAGAGGCATCACGACGTTGCTCGTCTAGACTCTCTAGGTGTATGAGGCATTGTTCAAGATCAGAAGTGTCAAGTAGGAGATTAAATTCCAATCTAATAGAATGGATTTAACATTCAATAGGTAGGATCGACTCCACACCATGTACTAACTGAAAGGGAGAAAAACCAGTGGAAGTCTTAACCACGGTTCAGTATTCCCAAAGTGTCGGGTAGAGCATGAGATGTCAGTCAAACTTTCTCTGGCTGACCATTTTCTACAAAATGGTCTTGAGAGACTTGTTCACGGCCTCTACTTGTCCATTTTCCTAGGGGTAGTAATGGGAAGAATGACCATTTTTGAACCCCAGTTTTGATGCTAATTCTTTCATCATTTGGTTCTGAAAGTGACTTCCATGATCAATGACAATCTCACTCAGGATTCTGAACCAGGCTATAATTTGATTGAAAACGAAAAACAAAATAGTATTACCATCGGATTTAATTGTAGGAATGGCCTCGACCCACTTAGTAAAGTAGTCTATGACCACGATAATATGTTAATTCTGCCTAGCTGAAGTTGGGTTGTGTTGGCAGCCAATTCAATTTTTTTAATTGCCCTAAAAAAGATGCCTACACCTAATTGTCTTCTAAACGACAAGTCATCGTCGCATTTTGCAACTAGACATTTGTTTCATTTTTTGCGACAATTGCAATTTGGTTTCGATTCAGCTTTCACCACTGAAAGTGTGAAAACCCCTCCATCGTTGTTTGGACTGTCGTTGTCTTTTATTAATTTTTGAAGGACACTTTACCATTAGTTTATCATATGACTGCGCAGGTTCTTTCAAACTATGTCCCTTGGCCTACTCTTACTTTGATTGCGCATTTGGATTTACTTGATTAATAAGCCATTGAGCATGGAAATTATTTGATTCTATAAGGGTCATGATTGATTTTGGTTTTATATATGATATGATCCTTATTGTTTTGAGCTCTTGACTTATCAATTTTATGAGATATTTTGTCATAATTTTTTAACAGACTTTGATTACTATGCTATGAGCGCATGATCAATATATGAGTTTCGATTTCAGTTTGAAAGGCAAAGGTTTGAAGTTATGAAACCCCGATCGGGTAAACTTTTGGTTTGATAGTCTGAATTTATGCAATGGCACGATTGGATTAACATTCGTTTAAACGTTTGTTTTTGATTTAATGATTAATACGATGGTGCGTTGGTTAACTTTGGGTTTTGATTGAATGGTTTTAAGTTATCCATTGATATAACATATGGTATGGCGCGTATTAATTGTAGGTTTGATTCTATGTTCGTGGTTTCAAACAATACTATGGCGAGTTGATACATTGACCACCGCCCAAACTATCCGGTTGGCCGATTCATATGGTGTAAACAATTTTATGTGGATGGAACAACACTGTACTGTGCCATTATTATCCTGCATGGCGGTGGTAATCCCACCACCTTCGCACGCATACAATTAATCCTTGCCTCTTTGAGCGCTGCAGCTGTTAGCCGTAACCATTTT
>JZKD02S1103470.1:241155-260270 GCA_000966675.3 Picea glauca
TGCATAATAGGTTTCCCTTATTGCAGAGATTTATCATCAGAAGATTGTTATGATTTTCTTTTATGTCTTGTTTGTCCTGTAAAACACTTCAAGGAGCAGCATAGCTGATCGTTTAGGAAAATCTTACGGACTAAACGGTGTGAATTTCTTCCTCCAACCAGCTTAGAAGTTATCATACGCAGGGTAGACTTGGAGTGTTTCCAGGTCAATTAGTTTGTTGTTTACTGTTTTCATTAAATAGTTTAATTTAGATATAATATTAGTTAGATTTATATTAGATTGTTTAATTTCAGTAAATATATTAGATTGTTTAATTTCAGTAATGTTTGTTTCTTCTTCATAAAATATAAAAATCAAAAAAGAGATTCTTGGCTGTCTTAGGGCAGAATACACATGATTTTTGCAGGTTTTAATCAAATCTGTAGGTTGTTCATAGTGTACATTCGTGAATAAGAAATATTGTAGCTGATAATTAGATAGTTGATTTACAATAGTAATTAGTGGATTGTATAGAATAATTAGTATTTAGTTTATTAGTTCCTTTTCTTTGTTTTATTAGTTTCTAGTTTCCTTTATTTTAGTTAGTTTCTTGTATTTAGTTATAGTTTAATTTGTTTATTAGTTTAGTTAGGTCACTTAGCTCAGATCAATTCTCTCTTTGGTTTTCTTAGGAGACCTTAGAGAAGCCAACGGAGCCGTTAAACTCGTCAGGGTGGTCCATTCCAAACGGCTTGGGTTATTTAGACAACCCCGGACCGGTTCCACTCTCCCAGTTGACAGACGGTCAATTTTTCCCGTCAACAGGTTGCAATCCACAAAATCTACCCCCCACTTGGTGAAGGGACCGACGATAATGACCAGGTGAAGAGGGGATGGAAGTGAACACATCTTTCGAGTGAACAACTGGAAGGGGTGACACTTCTTGACTGCTTTGACACAATATTTAAAAATATACGACCAAAAATAACTGGCTCGCAAAATCTTCTAGGTTTTCGTAAGCTCGGATATATGACCACCACAAACCCCATTGGACAGTCATTAAGAACGGACTCATCCTCTTCGTGAGTCAAGCAACGATGCAAGATATTATCTATGCCTAAATGATACAAAGTGTCAATGACAATAAGGTATTTCTTATCTTGATATCGTATGCGTCGTCGATCATCTCTCGAAAGATGTTGAGAGAACTTAAAGGTTTGAAGATAGATCAAAATATCTCCATACCAGGGGTATGACAATGAGACAAGGAAAATGTGTTCATTCACAAATGAATCAACATGAATAACATCCTCATCTAACCAAGGGAAGTCTGATATTAACTCAGCAAAAAACTAGCAATTTCTTGGATTTTTCTGAAGCAAAATTGAGATCAAACTCTTGCAAGATGAAAATCCATTTATTATATTTTCCCCTATGATATGCCTAGTAAGGACATATTGAAACAGATTGACGTCAGAAACTATGATAGTTTTGAAAAGCAATATATAGTGTTGTAATCTTTGAACCGCGTGTACGGAAACCAAAGCTAGCTTCTCAAGATGAGAGTACTTGATTTCAGGGATGACTAAGTTTCGACTAAGATAGTAAACGACATGCTCACATAGCTCATCATCCTCCTGAACTAAAACCATACCAATCGTCCCTTTAGACATGGCGATATAAAATAAGTAATCTCTACTGTAGTCCAGAGGCTTCAATAGAGGCATTGATATCGATGCTTTCTTAAGAGCATCAAAGGATTCCTAGGCTCGCTCATCCCATATAAATAGAGTGTCCTTCTTCAAGAGACGCATGAAACCCTTAGTAATATTGGCATAGTTTAATATAAACTGATGTAAGAAGTTAGCTTTCCCCTGTAATCCTTGAAGTTGATGAATATTGCGCGGGGGAGGCAATCGAAGTATTGCCTCAACCTTTAAAGGATTCGCCATGATTCGAGTCTCAGAGACTAAAAATCCTAAGAAACGAACTGACCTAACACAAAAGATGCACTTATGGGGATTTAAACAGATGTGATAATAGCAACATCTCTCAAAAACTAGCCAAAGGTGGTTAGAGTGATCCACTCTCTTGCGAGATAATTGAGATACGCTTTGAACATATGCTTGAGATCATGAAACACGAAGGTCATGGCTCGTTGGACGGTTGCTTCGATGTTTTTAAGGCCAAAAGGCATTTTTCGGTATGCGAAAGTACACCAAGGAAAAATAAATGTCGTCTTATGTTGATCCTTGGGTTTAATCTGAATATGGTTGTATCCTAAAAATTCATCCCTAAAATAAAAAACCTTTCTTCCCACACACTCATCAAGAATCTGATCAATGAAAGGTATCGGGAAATTGTCTTTAAGACAGGCCTTATTTAGGTATCGGAAATCCATGCATACATAGATGGTTCCTTGCTTCTTATTCATAGGAATAGGATTAGATACCCATTCGGTCAAGGGAACCGGGTAGATAAATCCTGCATTAAGCAGTTTCTCCACCTCTGCCTTAATAGCAGGGGCCTTCCTAGGATTGACATCTCTAAGTTATTGTTGGACAAGTTTGGCATCCAGGTAGGTTTTAATTTCACGTTCGACAATATGAGGGTCGATTCCTAGCATCTCTTCATATGACCATGGGAATATGTCACATAATTCTTTGAAGAGTTCGGTGTAGATCTGCATTTCTTCAAGCGAACAATTCACATCGATAAAGAGATTTTCAACTTTACCAGGAATACGAGAGATATCGATCGTGATGGTAGGATAAATACTCGCCATATTTCCTTCGACATAAATGTTGTGTGTATCAAGTGTAACTACGACATGACCGACTATCTCGCTCAAGGTAGATATAAAATCGTCTTGTTCAATTCTAGAAATCTCTAGGAGGAAATAAGAGCAATGATTCATATCATCCCATGGCCTATCAGAACCGTTCATGGCCTCTATGATTACTTCATCCGAAGGTAAAGTATCATCGAGGCCATCATGTGAGAAAGACGATGAAGTGGACCATACGAGTTTAAGAACATGATCATCCTTGTCCGTCTGGGAGGAGACATAATTTGAGTCGATAGTAGAGTCAAGAACAACCTGATACGTTATCTTTGTTGCCGATAGTGGTATTTCCATTCCATCAAGTGACTGACCTTCACAAGACGAGATCAAGGAAGGTAGGGTCAAAGGGTCGTTAAAATACAAAGTGCGGAAATGAATGGACCTCATTAATGAAGAAGACCTACTAGACATGGCATAGATATGATGAATTGGTGCCACAAAGTCAAAGTTATCCATAAGGGATGAATACATTATGACACCAATATCCTTAGTTGTTGATTGAGAATTATCCATCACATGGATCGAAGGTCCAATTGATGCATTGGGGCTAGCGTGCGCAAAGGACAAATGATCGATCGTCATGATTTTCCCATCGTGAGGAAAACATAACGTTAAAAAAAACCGATACGACTATAGTTATAACACAAGTCTAGTTACACCCTAGTAATAAGTTATAGTCAAGGGGCGCCTCAACCACCTCGACATCCACCTCCACCGTCTTCCCACCTAAATGGACTAGAAAGGTAGGAAGAATATCATGGGAATGGAAAGAACGACCGTCAAACACGGTCAACATGGTCGGAGATTGAGAGAGAGTCAGAGAGCCAATGGATTTCCAACAGGTTAGGGACATCACACACGTTACAACGCCTTCATCAATAATAATACGTTTGATGGTATACTTTGAGTAATCCACATGGATTTGGAAATCCACATGGTAAGGCAAGCGAGGCTTCACATCTGTGACGTAAAACTTGATAACCTTAGAGCCACAGGGGTCTAGAGCTCCTAACGTAGATAACAATGCATTCCTCTATGAAGGACACATTTGGAGTACCTCCAAAGCCGATATTGCACAAGGCATTTGACCTAGATCCTCAACAATAGAGTAATTTTGGGTAGCTCTAGCATTAGGGTTGTGCGTAGAGCGCTTGAGTACTCCTTTCAGAATACGAGGTGGAGGCTCTAGTTTTTCAATCTGTAATGGCATTTCCGGAGGAGGGGGAGACTCTAGGCCGAGAACAGCCTGTGAATAACTATAATCGCAAGACCAAGTGGCTACATTAACATGATACTTGACCATATTGATGCATAGACAATCACCATCTTGCGTCGGTGGGTTTTGACTCCCACTTGCCACATTTCCAACATTAGAGGAGCTTGAGGCCATGTGATGATTATGCGAAAAATGATTAGTCAACACAGTGGGTGGTAGATATAAAATCCTTGCAGCTTCCTCGAGTTTGGGGCACAAGTAGGTAAGGTGATCATCAATACAAATATTACAAGGGAATTTCACCTTTCACCTCTCTTTCTTTCCCTCACCAGCATTAACTTTGAATCTATCATTATTAGTGTTATCCTTGGGTTTATTATCAATCTTCCCACCCTTACGATTGTTACCACGTCCTTTCCTTTTATTCCCTCCTGGTTTTTGGTTACCATTTGGGTTAGTCGACGATTGCATCGAATGTACATCCACTGATTGAGTGGGAGTGGAGGAAACAAATGAAGCTTTTCCTCCTACATAATGGCTTAGAGACAACTCTTTCAATTGACTTGTCACCAAGTTTGTATATTTAACATTTGTGGAGCCTATAATGCCATCGACATGAGGCCCAAGATGTTGTCTAGGGTCGTAGTTCGAACTTGGTGCGTCAGGAAGAATTTCATATAACATCCCAAGCTGAGCATATATGAGATCTAACTGTTGGGCTTTGAAAATCGCTTCCTCTTCACATGTTACCCCGGATGTAGAGACATACTTCAAAATATAAGCTAGTAAAGACTTAAGAAACCATTCCAACAGAAACTATGGAGGAATGTAGTCTTTGATCAACCTCTTCCATCTACACCACTCTTGGATATGATCTGAGATATAAGTGGCTTTGTCCTGGCGGAGGGCCGATAGAAGTTAGATGTCGGCATCATAATGAACCGACGATTGGAAGTGGTTGAGAAAGACTAAAACCATCTAGTTAAAGTTACTGTATGTCCCCCCAGGTATCTCTATGTACCATTTCATCATGACCCCCATGAGGGTGCATTGAAACAATCTTAAATGAATAGAATTGTCGTTAAGGGAATTAGAAGAGAACCATAGATGAAAAGTAGTGATGTGATCACCAGGATCCTCACCAGTCTTGCCCTCGAATTTCATAATATCCGAAGGAAGCTTGGTGGGGATGGGGGGCCATGTTGGGTCATGACGCACTTGGTCGTTCATTAATCTTGACAAGTATGGAAAATTGAGCATGGTCAGAAAAGGGAGATGGGGTTGCATCATCTGGCACCAAGCTCCTGGGAAAGATTGATGTTGGCGAATCGAAGCCCATCCAGGGTTCCGATATGCACCATGGCCCTATGTGGGATTGAAACCCCCCCCTCCAAACTGATTCATGAAGGGTTGGTTGGGCACCATTCCAGTAGGAATGTTAAAATGAGGGTTGTAAATATTTCCCCCAATCAAAGTAGCTCCAGGTTGGGGGTTTCCCAAAGTATGAAACTGACCTCCCCTGGGTGGAAATATAGAGGATAAAGGTGGATTCGTCATGCCAAACGTGTTGGTCGGAATCAATGTGGAGGGGGTAAGTGTGAAGGACAAACCATAAGCATGAGCCTGTCTGCTCGGTTGACCACTCCATCTAGGAGCATTAAGACTAGGATTAGACCTACGGTGAAAAGGAGGTTAGATTCCAATTGTAGGAGTTGTTTGGGGAATATGAGCATAGCCAAACGAGAATGGAATATGCGGAGGAGCCATACCCCCAAGTTCAATACTAGTATTTCTATTCGTCGTTGGAATGGATGACGAAAATTGCGATGTGAGATTCAACATACCATAAGAGAAAGGGCTAGAGGTCGTAGTTATGGACTGAGTATTGTACCCAAGTGTACCAAAAATAGACCCAAAAGGGTTTGTCACTATAGGTTGAGTAGAACCTATAGGTTGGATAGGAGTGATGACTGGGACCTCCGGCACTACAACCATAGTGGTCAAAGGTGTAGAAGGAGTTCCATTAACTATGGTAGGTATGGGAGTTGAAGGAATCCCAGTATCCTTCTTACTTGACTCAATACTCATAATTGTATGACCACAAGTCTCTTAGGTGGATGTGTGTGTACCACGTTTTATAACTTTATGCCTTTTAGAAGACAAAGACTCAAGATGCAGTGGTAATATCAACACACGATGATACTTGCGAGGAAGTGGGTCTGGCTCCATGGTGACTCAAGACTTGAGATATAAAAACAAATCCTAATGCCAACTAACAATCAAAGAGCACACCAAAATAAACAAAAAGACCAATATGCACACAAACAAGATAAAGTGGTTGAAAGGGGCCTCCCTCCCTAAAGTAGGTATGCCTTGCCCAAGAGGGGCCTGAGACTCCCTTCAAAATATCAGAGATATCAAAATCAATTATAAGGGCCCTCGTGGGCTTAACAACCAGTCAGTCAGATCCCCTCGAAGAGGTAATCCTCCATAAAGGTTGTGTGTTGTCTGACCCTTATCCGACTCAGGGTACCTGCAGAATAACCCCTGCAAGTAACCTATGTGGTTATGTATGTCAAGCAACTAAGCCACCACAATATAACCAATGTGCAAGCGAATAGTCGTAAGTCAGGTCCATCATATGGGCAGGTTAACAGAGCCCAAAATATCGAAAGCATTGCCTCTCATAGAGGTAAAGGTACTAGCAAGACCCACATATACAAATAGATCCTCAGAAATATCTCTGACACTAAGAAGGTATTGGAGGTATATCTCCTCAACCGACTTCGCATGACCTCGTGCTTAAATCCTATGTGAGAAGAGCCTCCTAATGTCACCAATTGTACAATGGATTTCACCACTCCCTTAGTCAAAAAAATATGTTGAGTTTAATAGCATTGGAGAAGTTTACTCACAAAATCCTATTCCAAGGCTCTAAATCTTAAGCTAGTTTGTGCACCCTAAAAAATAAAATCGTTTCTAATCAATTTTAAATTTATCAGCGTTGCTTTTAGTGGATTTGTTTACTCAAAATATGTGGTCGTGAAATTGATGATGTTATGATTCAACAAGTAAAAGAAATGAATATGAATATAATGCCAAGTCCTAACTTCAATTCTCAACAAATGATAATCTTTTTCAAAATTCAATTTTCAATTCAACTTTTCAATTTCAAATAAGATGCAATCTTTCCATACATATATCAAAATCAATGATAAAAACCCAAAAGATCAAATTCCATGATGCAAAATGTATATTTTTGTATTTTCAATATAAAGGAAATGAAAATTCAAGGACTGAACAACAACTTGATATAGAAACCCTACTGTAAGCAAAAAAAGACAAACCAAGCAGGATATCAAGAAGCAAACACCGAGCCCAAGATGCAAGGACAACCAATGAAACAAAAATGATGAGAAAGAAAGAACACCCAAAACTTCAACCAAAGAAAGGTTTCCTATCACTCTGCATGCACTTAACAGTCATGAAAAAGACCTAAGAAGGCTCAACAACCATCAAAACTTACCCATCAAACACCAAAATCAACAATCAAGAAAACAAGGATGATGTACACGATTGTTTAGAAGAAAACCACATATATACACACCTTACAGAATGACATCTCACGTATGTACGTGTCTTTCAAGGGAAAACCCGTGTATATGTATTGAAACACTGTCAAGTTAAGGATAAGGCCAAGAAACTCAGACTCAAAATGAAAATAGGCTATCAAGCAATCAGACGACAAGAAACTCAAGATAAGTGGGAGAAATCAAAGGAGAAAAACACTCCAAACCCTGAAAACAAGGTTTCTTCCCAGTATGGTCGCCAATTATGTTACGAGGAAAATCACTCTATGACATGGGGTAAACCACAAAAGACGAAAATGAATGCAGAATTCAACTCTAATCTCAAGTATTCTATATAAATAAGTATGCTAACAAGACAAGATAAATATCCTACCTCGTCTAGACGTTCAATGAAGTCCACCATTGAGCACTTGACTCAAAGCTATATACCTGCAACTTGTCCACAACAACCAATATACAGAAGCATATGATGATACTATATAAATTTAGCACATATAATAGCATAATCCATCAATATTCATAACAAATATGCCCATGGAATACCAATTCAAATATTTTCAAGACATTAATTGGACGAGAAAAGAGTATTTCTATTAAAATGTAATCAATAGAAGTGTATGAATGACAAAAATCTGTGTTGACAAGTTCATAACCGAGAAACTAAGTCCCTTCTAGTTGGGCCTCCACCACTTTAATCCTCCACCAAAGGCAAGTTCATATAAGAGAGACAGTGATATTCTCCATCAAATAGGGAAGAGCTTGGGGGCTAAAAATGTTTTCAGACTTAAAAGGACAAAGGGATGTAGACTCAATATGAAGTGAATAATTTCTCCAGAGTAACTTTGCTCTCAAAGTTGAATTCTTCTCCCTCTTTCCATGGCTTGGATATGGCCCATTTATAGCCTTCAAATGGAACTGAAGTGTCAAGTCAGAACATTTCCATTATATGGAAGGTCAAGGATCATGGATCTCATGACGTGAAGTGGAAACCCGACACCATTTTTTAATTTTTGGCACAAAACCCGATGTACGCGGGTTGTAATGGTGCAACCTACGTATACACATGTTGTATAGTTGTTAGGGCATGTATATGTGGAAAAATATGTTTTTTAGCTCTGGGAATTGCAAAAAGGGGACTTCAAGTCTGCATAGGGAAATGGAAAATGCCTTCTGAGCAAGTTTCATGGGGTGAGGAAAATCTTGCTATAACAAGCATTGAGATCCTTCATGTCAAATTTGGAGGATAGTTGTGATTTCACCTCCTTGATAATATCCATGTTATTTCCTACTAGCAACATGTCATTGACATACAACACTACATAAATGAAGTGATTACCAACCTTCTTGGAATATACACAGTAATCAGCCCTACTTCTCACAAATCCCAGTCTAAGGATGTATGTGTCAAACTTTTGGTACCACATCCTAAGTGATTGATTCAGACCATATAGTGACTTCTTTAGCTTGCAGACTAGCTCTTTATTTCCCTTCACTGTAAAACATTCTAGTTGCTTCATGTATATTTCTTCTTCTAGATCTCCATGTAGGAATGTTGTCTTCACATCCATCCGTTCTATTTCAAAATCATAAGCAACAACAATAGAAAAAATAAATCTAATAGAAGTTAACTTGGAAACGAGGGAAAAAATTTCATCAAAGTCGATTTTGTTTACCTGGAAATAACATTTTGCTACTAACTAAGCTTTGTATTCCTCCACTTTTCCTTCTGCATTTAAATTCTTCTTAAACACCCATTTGTTGCCAATGGCCTTTCTTCCAATTGGAAACTCAACTAGATCCCATGCCTCATTCTTATCCAAGGAATCTATCTCTTCAACCATGGCCTTCTTCTAGAGTTTACTATCCTTTGAATTTACTACTTCCATGACAGTTCTTTGATCATCATCAATAATAGATAAAGAAAAATTAGCATGAAAATCAAGTGGACTATACCTTTTTGGTTTCTTTCTTTCCCTCATTGATTTCCTCAACACTGTAGTATGAGGTTCTTCTTCTTTTGATTCATCTTCTTCTGTAGGTTCAGATTTTGCATCATCCAACTAAAACTCTATTTTCTCAGATTCTTCTTTGCTTGGTAGGAATTCATGTTTGGGAACATCTTTAACCTCTCTAAAAACAACATCTCGATTATAAATAGTCTTCTTAGCTTCTGGGATCCAAATCTTATAACCTTTCATACCATCTTTATAACCAATAAAGATAAAATTTTCAACTTTATTATCCAACTTATTCCTAATTTCCTTTGGAACGTGTACATAAGCATCACAACCAAACACTTTGAGATGTTCAAGAGAGGGTTTCTTACCAATCCATACCTCATGTAGATTTTTTTCCACCAACGCTGATGAGGGTGATATATTTACCAGGTAACATGTAGTACCCACTGCCTCTGCCTAGAATTAATGTCCTAACCCCACACCACTGAGCATGCTCCTTTATTTTTCCATCAACATCTTGTTCATCCTTTTTGCAACCCCATTATGTTGAGGTGTGTATGGAGCAGTATTCTACCTTTCTATACCGCACTTCTTATAGAACTCTTTGAATTCATTCCCATAGAATTATCCACCATTATCTATACTCAACACCTTTATTTTCTTCTTTGTTTGATTTTCTACTAGAGCCTTAAACTCTTTAAATTTATCAAATACCTCAGATTTCTTCTTGAGAAAATAAATCCATGTGTTCCTTGAGAAATCATCAATGAATGAAACATAATACATAGATTTACCTATTGATGGAACAAACACAAGTCCAAACACATCATTTTGTATCAACTCTAAGATCCCCTTTGCTCTTGTAGCACCAGATGGGAATCTTACTCAATTTTGTTTACCATATATACATTGTTCATAGAAATCAAAATCTAGGGTACAATTAGACATCCCTTCAACCATACCTTTACCATGTAGTGTTTGAAGGCCCTTTTCTCCAATATGACCTAGTCTTTGATGCCATAACATGGTATTCTTTCCAAGGATAGTATGGATCTTGTATTCTTTATTTATTTTCTCAGGGACAACCAAATTGTTACACCGACTAGTCTAAGTGCTTCCCAACAACTTGTACAGATTTCCAAATCGAACTCATGTCATCAACACCATTATCCTCTAACCATATTGTAAGTTCCCTTTCCTAATAAAGTATCCACACCTGCATCATCAAACTTACTTACAAATATTAGGCTCTTGGCTAGATCTGTAATGTGCATAACTCCAGGGAGAGTTCTAATCCTTCCATCTTTCAACAACAACTTAACCCTTCCTCGTCCCATGATTTTGGTTGTCAAGTCATCTCCTAGGAAGACATCACCACCATCATACTTTTCATATTCACTAAACCACTCCCTGTGAGGAATCATATGAAATGATGCACCTAAGTCGATCAACCATACATCATGATATTCATGTGTACCTATAGATAACATGTAAACATCATCTCCTTCTTCTGTGGAGGTTTTCACCTCTTTGGAAGAGGAATCACCGTATCCCTTTGCTTTATCAACTTTCTTAGAGCTACAATATTTCTTATAATGCCCAACTTTACCACATTTATAGCATTTCTTGAAAGATTTCCCCGAGGATTTAGATCTACCTTTAGATTTAGATCTCCCCCTCAAAGACTTATTTGTATCCCTATCTTTGGGATGACCTCTTATAAATAAAGCATCTGTTCTATGACTATCCATGTTTTTCCACCTCATCTCTTCCGATAACAAGGATGAAACCACATCCTCATACTTCAATGCATATTGAGTAGTACTACCAATTGCTACAACCAAATTATCCCAGGAGTCTAGAAAATAACATAACAAAGTAATACACTTATCTTCTTCTACAAGCGTAATATTAACATATCCAATTTGACTTACTAGAGTATTGGAGGCATTTAGATGCTCTTTCATAGAATCTCTATCTTCCATCCTAATATGATACAGTTTCTTTCGAAGAAACAACTTATTTACCAGGGAATTTGACTGACACAAATTCCCCAACTTTTCCCATATTTCCTTGGATGTATATTCTCCCGAAAAAATCAACATCACCGAATCATCCATGCAGAGTCAAATCGTACTCCTTTCTCTTCTATCCAGCTTCTCCCAATCTTCTTGCGACATACTAGTAGATTGAGTACTAGTATTTTGTGTACTAGTAGTTTGTGTACTAGTAGGTTGTGTACCAGTAGGTCATGTACCAGGATCTACAATGATCCATTGTTCTTTGTCTACGAGAAAATCTTCCATATTGAGCTTCTATAGTTCAAATGTTTTACCGTTGAACTTCTCAATATCAATTCTAGAACTGCTCACCATTCTCTTTCAACACATGAAACACCACAACAAAGCTCCCACTGAACCCTGGTTTATCACATACCCAAGATAAAATTGATCTATCAAGACCGAGCCAAACCCTCAGCAAAAAAGGCATCCCCCTGAAGAAAAAACATTCTCTGATATAACATGTAAATTTTAAACAAGTGAAGTAAAGCAATGCATACAAATTCTAAAAAAAACAAAAATTAATCAATGGCTCACACATATAGTACACAAATATTTACGTTGGAAATTCTTAACCGAGAGAAAACCAACCTTCCTTGGTGTTGCACCTCTCAACTTTTCTTTATATGAATTTCACCATTCACAATACAATATATAGGTATTTCGTAGCTACCAAAACCCTAATTCATTAATCTAAGATTAATTAAGAAAACAACTAAAAATAGTAAAAATGCTAAAATAGAAAAAAAAACACCCCCAAAAAAATGGGGCGTTACCCTGGAGCTGAATGCTTCATGTAACCAGGGGGGGAAATCCTACCCCCCCTAGGGCCCCCCTAGGAAAGAACCTGACACACACATGCAAAGAATATAACACCTACCAACAAAGAATTCACTTGTGTTGTTTGTTGCTTCACCAAGACTAGTTGAGAAATATATGAAAGTGGTTTCAGAAATGTGTAGGATGCCCCGCGCCCCCCTTTAGAAGGGGATCCTTGTGCAACTAAATCAAATAAGGCCCAAGGAATATCTTTGTTGATTTTTTTTTGCTGAGAAGGAGGTTGAGGAGGGGTGTCATTGGATTCGGTTGGAAGGGACTCGAAAATGGAAATATCGTTTAAAGAACTTCTTGGTTATCCATATGCCCCAACAAGCCATAGGGGGAAGGCCTTTGATTTTTTTTAAATTCCTGTTCTCCCACCAAGTTCACAAGGCTTCCTGTATGGAATCTCTTTTCTAGTCAGAGTCGTAATTTAGTGAACTTTTTATGTTCTTCCATACTTCTAGAGTGTAAGAATAGGACAAAAAGAGATGGATGCTTGATTATGAATGTTGTTTGCAGAGGGGACATTTGTTGGGCTCTATAAAACTTCCTTTCCATAAGTTTTCCCATGTGGGGACCTTCCCTTTTAAGAGGATCCAAGTAAAGAGTTTGGTTTTTGTAGGGTTGTTGAGTTTCCATATTAATTTTCCCCACCATGGTGAGGGTGGAGTCTCATTTTCAAGAAGGAGGGCTTCATATCCAGCTTTTGGGGAGTATGATCCTTTGGGGCTGAAAGACCAGATCATCTCGTCCTCTTGATCCGATAGATGAACCAAGGATTCATTTAAATCCAAGATCCATATTTCCCAATCTAAGGCTTGATGTTCACTTATCCCTACTTCTCTTTAGGAAAGCCATCTGTTGTGTCCCTACTCACCCCTGTGAATTTGGTTTAGAAAGAAGAATCCATTTTGATGGATGTTCTGTAGTGATTTCTCTGGAAGAAAGTGGTAGTTTGAGTAGCCAATCGATGGATCCTTTCCAATCATGAGTTTTTCACCATTTCCCACATTCTAGATGAGCTAGTATTTTATCAACAGGAAGGATTGGACAATGGCCTTCCATACTATTGATCCATTGATTGATTATTTTTGGGATCTTTGAATCCATGTCATGAGGGATTCATTGGGGAAGTATTTCCCTTTGAAGATTTGAAGCCATAATCCATTAATTTCAATCAGGTTCCATCCATTCTTGACTACTAGAGCTTTTGAGAATAGGTGGATATTTTTGAGTCCCCAACCTCCTGAAGCTTTTGGAGGAGCCAATATTTCCCATGATGATAGAACTAAGTTGTTAGAGTCTTCCTTTATAGCCCATAGGTACCTGAAATCCATCTTTCTGTGTTTGGATAATATTCATTTTAGAACCCAGGCTAGAGAGGTCCAATACAATGGAATTGCTTCAATGACAGACTTGATTTGGACCAGTCTTCCGAAACTAGATAGCCATCTGTTGTACCATTTTTTGATCCTTTTTTCTACCTTTGCAATTAGCCAATTCCAATATTTTATAAGATAATTGTTTTTCTTGAGGAGGAATCACAGGTATTTCATTCCTTTGTCCATTGAGTTGCTGACAACTCCTAAAGTGTGTTCAATGTGGGTTTTATTTTCCTGAATGCTTTGTCCCTAGGAGATGAGCATAGATTTTTCTGGGTTGATTTCCATCCCCGAAGCTTTGCAGAAAAGGTCTAGCATGGAGTTGAGATGATCTATTGAGTGGTGGCTACTATCACAAAATATTAGGATATTATCTACAAAGAGAAGATGGGAGAGAGATACATGATCATTAATTTCTATACCTTTAAATGATCCTTGAGCAATGGCATTTGATATAATTCCATTGAGGCATTCGACGACCGGGAGGAAGAGAATGGGTGAGAGTGGGCACCCTTGTATGAGACCTCTTTCTCCTTTGAAGAAAGGAGAGGTTGCTTCATTTATGAGAAGAGAAAAGGAGGAGGAATTGAGACAGTTCAAGACCTAAGTAACAAAATTATGATTGAACCCCAAATATGTGAGAAGGATCTTGATGTACAACCAATTGACCATGTTAAAATATTTTGATAGATCAACCTTGTATGCCACTACCTTTAGATTTATGGAGTGGATGGTGTGGAATCCCTCTTGGGTCAGTCCAATTGCGTGGTGTATTTGTTTGCCTTTTAGAAATCCAAATTGCATGTTTAATATGTTTCCCTCAAGTGTTTATTTTAATCTGGTTGCAATGATCTTGGTTATAATATTGTAGACTGCATTACAAAGAGATATGGGGTGGAAGAGGTAAAAAAAGATGGGATTGTTAGCTTTTGGGGTAAGGAATAGGAAAGTGGAGTTGAAAGGAGAGAACATTTGTCCAGTGGTCTTGGAGTATTCAACAAACCGAAGGAGGTCATCTCCCAGAATATCAAAGCATCCTTTGTAGAAATCCACAAGGAAACCATCCGGTCCAGGACTGTTTTCTTTCTGGAAGGAGTGGATGAGCCGAAGGAGTTCATCTTTTGTTATTCCCACCATTACATTTTCATTGTCCTCTTTGTTTTTGAATCCGTGGAAGAGTTGAATAGTCTAGAGAATGGCATCAATTGTTTCCCTTCGATCTTATTTGTAGAGAGTTTTGATGTAGGAAACTCCTGCAAATGCAATGTCCTCAAAGGAGGAGGCCTGAGAACCATCTTCCCTTCTTATGTTCCAGATTGTGTTTCTGATTTTCCTCCCAATTGTGCAGTGGTGGAAAAACTTTGTATTTTCATCTCCAACCTAAAGCTAGAGTGCTTTGCTTTTTAATCTCCAAGATTTTTATTGATTAAGGAGGATTTGATTGTTTTCCTTTTCTAGGGATTTTATAGATTACTTTTGTTCTTCAGAAAAGGAGGACTCCACTTTCGAGATTCTCCAGTTTTTGAGCTGAATTTCAATTTTGATTAGGGCTTTGTCCTCTTGTTCCTTTTTTTCTTTGGCCCATTTTACAGAAGCAATTTTTATTTTCTTGATATTTGAATGGAATTGGATAGGAGGGGATTCATGAAGAGTAGGGGATTCATGAAGAGTAGGGTTGTAGGGGGTCCAACAACCCTGTACCATCAAAATATAAGTTCGGTTTTCGATCCATGATCAGTTGAATTTGAAGCGATAGAGGGGATTTATAGGATTTGAGATGAGTTCCAACATGATAGGATTGTGGTATGAGATACCACCAGGATCTGAAGTTGCTTAAGAAGAGGTCTTCTGAAATTAAGAATTTTTTCAGTCTTTTTTCTATTCTCGCTTCTCCAATTCTCATATTCCTCCAAGTTGGGGTGTATTTACGAGGGAGGATATCCATCAATTAGGCTCCTTCCAACGCTTGTACAAAAAAAGGCGCCAAGGGGTCTGAGAGTGTTCCTAGTCCCCACATTTCACTAGAATTGAGTGTAAAGTTTAGGTCTCCCCTTGTAATAATTCGTTCAGAATGTATGAGGGGGGATCTTAGAAATTTATCCTAGAATGGTTCCCTATCAGCATAGGGTCCATAGATATTGATACAGAGGAAGGGGGAGGGGAGATTTATCGTCCTTACAAAGATGGAGAGAACATAGGGGAGCCCCCTGGAGTTTTGTGCCTAAATATCCTTGGAGCGCCAACGTGTGATGAAACCACCTGATTTCCCTCTCGTGTCAGCTGGTAGAAATTCCCAACCGAGAAGGGAAGAAGAAAGAAGTCTAGTCGCAGTATGTTCTTAAAGCATAATTTCTTGAAGATAGAGAATGTTAGGCTTCTAGAGAGAGAAAAGGTGGGCGATGGCCAATTTTTTGGAGGGATTCACTAGCCCTCTGCAATTGAGAGATGTGATCTTCATTTGAGCATAGAGTTATGGGATGTTGCTCTAAGGGCCCCAAGGATTGATGTTTGTTTTCCTAGTTTGACTTCATCATGATGTTGCTTCTATGCCTGTGAAAAGAAATATTTCCTCCCCCTGGGAGGGGGATTTGGATCCCATTCATCAATGGTTCCTAATCCACCGTGAATGTTATCTTGAGAGTATTTGGTAAGGGAGGTTGAGGAGCGAAGAAAGAACTTGGTAGGATGATCCTCGGTCAAGGGGAAAGGGAGATGAGAAAGGGGAGAGGGGAGAGGGGAGCGGAAAGAAATGGGTCGGGGACGGGTGGGAAATGCCAAAGAGGATACTAAGAAAAGAGATGTCTGACGGAGGTGGGGGGTAGGGGACCGTGGGAAGGAGGAAGAGGAGAGATAATTTTGAATAACAAAGATGGGTAAAGGGGGTGTAAACATACCAATGGAGGTCACTGCTAGAGGCGCTTAAGTAGAGGCTGGAAACATGAGTGTAGGATCTTCTTCTGTGCACTCTCCGGTGTGTTCTTGAGAAACAATATTAAGAGGAGAGACGTCCATTGGCGCCTTCTGTGTTGCGTTGAGAGACAAGGACGGGGACATCAAATTTTGATTAGCAGGTTCTTGTTTTTTAACCCAATTTTTCTTGGACTGTGCTTTTTAGGAATTAGCAGTCATGTGACCATATACATGGCATCTTTCTCACCTGAAGGGTATTCCTTTGTAATCCAGGTCATGGATGTATGATTTTCCTTGATGTTGTGGATTGATGGAGTTGGATAACCCTTCTGAGAGCTTGATTCCAGCCAGAATGCGTGCCATAGCCATATATCCAGTCTCTGTAAAGGAGAAGTTTGCTTCCAAGTAGACTCCCAACGAGTCACCAACAATATTGAATACATCTTCTATCTAGAATATTAAAGGGAGGCCCAGTAAGCGAACCCAGATGGGAGTGATGTCCTGTCTTTCTGTATTAGCATTGAATGAGGTGGTCCATTTCTTCATAAATAGAGCTTGAGTGCCATATGACCAACTTCTAGCTAGGATTTTGGTCGTGTCTTTTTCATTGCGGAATATCTACGCCAACCAACCTTTTGCTAAAACAAGGCTCACTGGTTCATATCCAAGCCAGGTGGCGAATGTCTGAGAGGGTCGTTTTTTGATGCTGTCCACAGAAGGTCGTTTTCTCACGAATCTTCCCACTAGGGATGATTTTTCCCTATTTTTTAAATCCTTTAATTGTACTTCTACCCCTAGGGACAAAGAAAGAGTGTGGTCTTTTCTTTTGAGGCATTTTTTACTGCGACAAGGCGGGGAGTGGGTTTTTTTGGGAAGATGGGAGGTCTGCATGAGGTTCTTGTTGAGTTAGTCTGCAATGAAGATGCATGTTGAATGGGCCTTGTCCATGGAAGGTGGAGACGAGGGTGACATGCTGGAAGATCGAGGAGGGAAGCCATAATGGCAAGGGGAGGGAGGAAAGCCATTGTCAATTCGAGGGAAAGGACGAGGTTGTAGAGAGGGGATGAAGGGGGCGTGTGAGTGAGTTGGGGAGGAGAAGGATGGGACGAGGGAAGTGATGAGCGAGGGTGGGGGTATGATGAGAGGGCAGGGAGGAGGAGCTAGGACAACAAGGACACTTAGAGAGGCAACAGTGGGGAACGAGTCGACAACGTGGGCATGGGAGGGATGAGAGGACCATATGTCCGTGAATGGGTAGGGGTCCTCGGAGAAATCAAGGAGCTTCTCATCATCCTCCATGAGACCGGTGCGAAGGCTAAATCAAGAGCGGGCCACAGAGGCCCGAGGCCCCACTAGATCGTGAGGAGGGAGAAGTAAAACCCAGAGGGCTAGGGTTTCCTTGCGGAAACCCTAGCCCCTAATAAAGCACCCAAAAACCATAGACTCATTTCATCACGAGGTTGGTAACTTGTCTTAGAGTCTACCACACTTACCTTAACTCTACTCAAGAATCTTTGAAGAAGACTGAAAAAAAAAACCTTAAGAAAGAAAGAAAGAAAGTATTTTTAACGTCCATGAGGCTAAAAATAGCCTATGGGACAGATTTTTTTTCCATCTGGCTTTTGTATTCGGCCCTTTTCCTGTGAAGTTTTACAATAATCGCTCCCAGCTTCTCAACAATCTCTTTGCTGAATAGATTATCCCAAGAATTAGCTTCCAGAATACCTATATAATTTTCCCTGCTGTCTTTGAGGGCCTCACATTCTAAAATGAAATGTTTTTCTGTTTCCACTTTTCCGGATGAGCACAAAATACATACTCTTTCTTCCCACCTTTCTTTTATCCTTTTCCAGCGCCCTGTTTCACAATGGAGTTGATGAGAATTAGTCCTTAATTGAGCAATAAGAATTTTAGCTCTCCAAGAAATATTGGCCCCTATGTACGCCTTTTGCTGATGGTTATGAGTGGGGTTAAACTCTTCAATGTAGTACTTCTTCTTTCTCCCTACCTCTTTCTCCCAAGTACGTTTGTGGAACTTATCCATAACAATTTTTTTTATCTCTTTACTCTTTGTAGGACACATGCTCAAGCAAATGCCCCATTTACTAAACCATTTGTTATTTTGCCGCATCCAAGTCTTCTTTCTTTTGCACAATCTATCACTAAACACAACCTTAGGCCATCTTCCCTCTTCCATTTGCTCAATTTTTTTCAAATACCTTATGACTCGCACCATATCAATTGCTTCAATAGGGGCAACCCCTGTTTCACTTAACAAGATAGCATAAGGAACTGCACTTTTAATTTTGAATTTGTTTGTAATCAACCGCTTCTGAATTTTCTCAATTTGTTT
>JZKD02S1103470.1:266301-285052 GCA_000966675.3 Picea glauca
GTATCCATCCTTACAGTTGAGGTTAATGTTCTCCTTTATCCAACCTTTAAAACTCCTCGAACAAATCACCAGATTAAGACTGATTTTTATTAGGGCTGAAGTTGCTGCAATTATGCAGAGAACCTGTGCATTAAATGAGGAGAGAGAGTGCTGATGAGGAAAATGATCGACACTTTCTCTATTTATATTGGTCCTTTTGCGATTAATGTTAGGTTTGCCCATTAGTAAATGCAGGGCGGCTCCCTCTATTATAAGCAGGTTGCTGCCATTTAGGAACAGTATGGACTGATATTAATAGCAGTTTGGCCTGCTTTCAAAACAGGTTCGTCGTGCTATTAAGGAGCAGTATGGGTGCCATTTGGTGGGTTCTTTTAGAGGCATTTTGTTCCCAATACTTGCGGAAACATCTGGCTCTTTTTCATTGAAAAATAAGCTGTTCTTCAATGTTTTTAAGATGCATAATAACTTTTTACATTTATTTTCTCATGCAGAGCCCATGACATACCCCACAGTTCTCCATGCATTTCAATTTTCCCAAAAGAAGCCCTTATAAATGTCGAATATGTATAAGACAGCATTATAAAAAGCCAAAGGTACATACATTGTGTGGAGTCATTTGGCATTTCCTATAAAGTGATAACATTACAAATATAAGAAAAAAATAAAAATAAAAATAAAGCATGAAGTATTATTATTATTATTATTTTTTTTAAATAGGAGAATGGATAGGGAAGCCTATTGTCACCAAGGAGATCCAGGGTTGAGTTGGAAAGACTGTCTCTATAAATCTGGACCCAGCACAGATCTATAAACGTGGGCCCAACACAGGCGCCTTCAAACCATGCTAAACAGTTAGACAAATTTTGAATCTGGGTGAGGCTCCTATAATGAAAAACTTATGTCTTCTGGAACTGAACGTCTACCATCTGCCTAGCCTAGCCCAATGGGCTAGAGCATCAAGCATTACTTATTCACTAAGTCACCAGACACGTGGACACGAAACACAAAGGACACGGAAATACGAGTATCCGACACGGGCACGGTGACCCCTGAAATAGGACACGGAGGACACGTTATATATATATATAATTATGAATTACACATAAAAAATGAAATAATTAATAAAATTGTAAACATTTACATGAATGATGATGATGATACATATTACAAATTCATTATTCAATCATACAATGATCATTGATACATCATACAATGATACAATGATAAATATTAAAATCGTAATGACAAACATTGAAATTTGAAACACACAAGAAATTCAAACCATAAACTACAGTTTTCTCATTAAGTCATCCAAATCAAAATGTGTTACATAGACACCGACTTTTGAGTCACTGCTACAAGCTACACTGCTACAACCTACAGGCTACTATAGGTGGGAATGCCAGTGGCAAATACAAAATAAGGTAGAACTAGATACTAGAACCGTAGATGGAAGAATCCCATAGCACAACACTGTCATTGGTCCGTAGTCATCTGGCTCCATGTCATCATCATCAAAATCATCATCATCGCCATTGCTCTCTCCTCCAATCTCCGGCTGCTCTACATGATCATCCAATCCAATCTGTGGAACTGGATCTGCTGCTGTGGAGGATGACCCTTCAAGAGGACTATCATCCTCAAAAGTGACCGGCTCTAGCACTGGTTCATTAAGATCCATGTTGGCCAATGCCAATGCAACATTGTCGTCCAAACCCATATCATCAAGAAAGACATCCCACGTATTTTTCTTTCCCTTCATCCACTCCTCCTTCTGCCTATAAATAAGATGGAGGTTGGTGTGCACATACACCATTGACTTTGCCCTGGACTGCTCAAGCCTACTCTTCTTCAAACTGTACAAATTCCCATATGTGCTCCAATTCCTCTCACAACAAGAGGATGAAGTAAACTGAGAGAGGATCCTCATGGCTAACTCCTGTAGAGGAGGGCATGCTGCCCCATGAGTTTCCCACCAAGCATGGGGCTTCTTAGCCTCCTTGTCTTTGAACACATCATAGCTAGAAAATCTCCTGCTAGCAGTGGAAAAATCTATGAAGCCTGCCTCCACCTCATCAGAGGATGCTCTATCTTGATATATCTGTCTAGACTCTAAATGCCTCCTTCCTCCCTTCTGAAAGCTCATGATCCATGTGAGGTGGGAATCTGCGTGAAGTCCCACCACTGAGCCACGCACTGTTGTAGTAATTGGGATTCAAAGAGTGAGCCAAGCAATGCAAACGTGTGCAGTTCTTATTCTACTTGTTGATAAGAATATTTTGTATGGTGGTGAAAAATATCTCTGTTGGTGTCCCATACTCAGGGGACTCATTCTGTAAAATAATGGTCCTCATGGACTCAATCATGGAATCCCACCCCTCATAAACCTCTCATAGGATGGGCTTGTCTGTGTCTGCAAATTGTAACAAAGAGATGATAGGGTCCATGATCTTAATGGTAAGATCTACCCTCTACAACCAAGCATCATCTAACACTATATCCTTGACCTTTTTTGAAGAAGCCTGATCCGTCTTTCTCCAAAAAGACCAAAACTCTAAAATAACCATGGACCCAAGAGCGGCCTTGACCTCCCTCAACCTCTTAAGCATGATGAAAGAGGAGGCAAACCGTGTATCTACAACCTTCAACAATGATAGTTGTGTGTACTTCTTATAGATTTTGAGGGCATTGGGATGGTTTTGTAAATTTGTACAAAATTGCGGATATGACATGCATCCTCAATAAGACTTCCGATACATGCCACATCCGAAGCAATGGATTTAAGTGCTAAATTCAAGGAATGAACAATTCAAGGTGTCCAAAATATTTGTGGATATTTAGCTTCCACAACCATGCTAGCAGCTTTGCCAACATGTGTATTATCTGCAATAATTTGCACACAAGAATCAACACCTACATCTTCAATAACTTTAATGAACAACTCACCCATATATTGTGCATCCTTGTATTTTCGAAGAGCATCCACCGCTTTAAAGAAAACTGGTCCATTCAAGGAAGACACCATGAAGTTGATGAGTGGGCTGCATTTGTCCATCCATCTGAAACAATACTAACACCAGATGAGGGCCAAGTTGCTTTAATAGGCTCTAGCATTTTATCCACGTGCCTCTTTGCCTTAACCAACAATGTGGTTCTAACTTCTAAGCCTCTCTGAACTAGGAGGCATGTACCCTACTAGAGCCCCTTGAGTTAGACTTAGACACATCGCAATAAACAAAGGAGACCATGCAACATTAAATGAGATGAAGTTGAAATAGAAAACAAAACCCAATGGTAAGATCCAACTCATCTCGCCTCTCTTGCTGAAATATCTTGTCCATTGGACCCATTGCAGGCCTTTTTCTTGTTGTTGCAGTCCCACCCCCAAATGGGTATTTGCTAGTAGTAAATGGTTTCGTCAAGAATGGAAGAGGATCCTCATTCTTTGTTTTCCTAGATGCCGCTGCCACGATCCCCTCGCCAACATTGGCCTCTCTTTCCAGTTCTCTTCGTTTGAATGCACTCACTCCTTGACATGGTCCAATTCCACAAGGTGTGGCCAACAAATGGCCCTTTACTCGGAAGTAGGTGCTTGTAAATTGATTCTTKCAAAAATTGCATGTGCAMAGAATGTTACCTCCTCCCTTTAACTTGGACTGTTACCTCCTCCCTTTAACTTGGACCCGGGCCCCTGATGTCTTGTGACATACTTCCACAATGGATACTTTGATTCTTGAGCTTGCTGCCTTGCTAAAACAACATGTTTTTCAGCCTCTGGAATTGTTGTTGCAGGCCCACTTCCAGCAGATGGAACACTAGCTGATCCTATTGAAAATTAAGGAGGGGGGCCAACATTAGTAGGAAAATCCCTCCCTTTCTTTTTCCCTCTTCCAGATGCCCTTGATGATTGAGCCATGACTGTTGTATCAAAGTTCTTGGACTGCCACAGTAGAAAAAAACTTGAAGAATGGTGGACAAATCCACTTGCTTGGAACTTGGAATCCCTTCTCACACTCCACCAAATCCCTTTGCTGCACTCTAACTCTCTTGCTGCTCCAACCTGTGGGTAAAATGAGTGAAATGACAAGAGGAAAATCGGTTTTGAGGGCCAGCAGCTGCTTTTTTGTGGGACACGTGTCCTAAAATCGTGACAGAAGTTGATGGTGTCGGACACGATTTAAGTTCGTGTCACATAGATCCATCGAATCCCTTCTCACACTCCACCAAATCCCTTTGCTGCACTCTAACTCTCTTGCTGCTCCAACCTGTGGGTAAAATGAGTGAAATGACAAGAGGAAAATCGGTTTTGAGGGCCTGCGGCTGCTTTTCTGTGGGACACGTGTCCTAAAATCGTGACACAAGTTGAGGTGGTGTCGGACACGATTTAAGTTCGTGTCACATAGATCCATTGAATCTGACACGTGTCAGGGCGAATCGTGTTGGATTCCATGGACACGAGACATGCAAGGGGTTTAGGACGTGTCCTGTTACTTAGCTTATTCATCACTATGCCAATATGGGGAGGGTATGTTATTCTATTATTTATTTAAGTACAAAGCCAAGTAGTATGCCAATATGTGGAGGGATATGTTACTCTATTATTTATTTAAGTACATAGCCAACAGTTGCAGATGACTTCATTTATTTTTGTTTTACAATTTTATGAATAAGAAGTATTTTTGTTATTTTTTTCTTGAATTTATTCAGTTTTTTGAAGTATGAATTTTTATGACGTCAACAAGTTTTCTAACTTTTGCATATGGTAACTATGCAAGTATGACTAAATCTGGAGAGTGGGTTGCATTAATTTCTATGTGTACAATTTCTTTTACCATTTGCTCTTCAAATCTCCAGAGGAAATCCAATGGAGCCTCCACTTGCTCTTTTTAAATAGTTGGCTGAAATATATGGCGAAAGAACTCAGTGTGGAAGTTTAATTCATTAAGAAATCCATACAGGCTAGTTGTACTCTCTAAATTTTCCCTTTTGTTCCCTTCGAATAGTTATGTTTTCTGTTTGGCAAGAAGATGTTAAACTTAACCGATGCCTAGTTTCTATCCTGTAAAACTTAGCAAATGAGCATTTTATGTATGTTTCCATTCAGTATCTCCTGATGTAGGATGAATTATACTTGTTTTGATCGCATACAATCAAATATTGAAGGTTGAGCATATATTGAAGGATGAAATCTGATCATATTGCTGGTATTGAGGTTTTCAGGTTGACTTTGTACTAGGATCATGGCTTCATTGTAAGCTTCCATTTGGAGCTCTAAACATAGCTACAATTATTGGCATGGTTAGTCATCTAACAGACACACCACATCTCCTCTTTGAGTTTATTCAGAGCAGTCCAAGCTCACTGGTACTTGTTCTTGACTTGCTCCCAAGAAAGGATCTAGTTCTCGAGCCCGAGTACTTACAATGGTTTTATGAAGACACCAAACTGGATGTCCCCAGACAAACCTTGGAGAAAGCTCCAGAGGCACAACCATACGTTTCATCTTCTCTTTATGTTCGTAGTGTTGTTTCACCCACTGCAATATTACTTAAGATATCTACTGAGTCACAAGGTAATGAAGGTACAGTGGATAGCATGGATAAGGTTGTCAAGGACACAGTGGAACCAGTAGTAAAAGAAGTTGTTGGGATTTGGTTGGAAGCGATCTCAACCAGAGGAAGGTCGATGCAGGAACATGAACAGGGGTTTCTCTTGAGAAGAGATAACATGATTAAAACAAAGGGTGTTGAAGTGGATCTGAGCTCTAACATGCCTAGACTCTTTGGACAGGATGTTGCTGATCGTGTAGTAGCTGCTTTCCGAAAGGGAATCTGAAATCCTATCCACAAACAATTGTGTAAGGTTCAAATTTAGGCGATGATGATAGGTTGTCCTTTAAGAAGCATGAGCTCTTAATAAGATTAAAGCCATAGCCATAGAGGCCAGAATTCAGCATCATATTTCAGCAGTAAATTTGTATGTAATCATCCACATATATTACCTGTTTGATGATTCCTACTTTATTGTCATGTAACATTAGCATAGTACCTCTTCTCCATGAAGCAATGTTGAAGGAGTCTTATATACTGTAAATGCCCAATTATGGCTCCAGTCACTTACAGTAGAATGGCTTTATACTTTGGAGCTCCAAGAGTGTTAGTCTTTAGAGACAAGCGTCTTGACCATGGCATAAAAAGATCTTTTAAAATTAAGTCATGCTTGGCTGGCTGAATGAAATTCAGGGTGCTTACAATTTTCAGAAAAAAAATCCTCAAAAGGAAGATGTGAACAACATTTTGTAAGCAGCATACAATGCATGCTGAAACAAATTTTAATCTTAGATTTTGCTGCATAAAATCTTGGAACCCTTGGAGGGTTGTGCACGGCCTTTGGTTTTTCGGTCTGCCTGTCTGTTTTGGCAGTTGGCTCTTGTTAATTATTAATGGCTTGTAAAGTAGTAGTTTAGTTATAACTGCTATTTTGGAATCTTTTTACTTGTTACTAAAATCAAATAACTTCACAGGAATTTCAATTTTGTAATTTTTTACTTGTTACATAAATCAAGTAACTTCACAGGAATTTCATAAAATTGATTTTATTTTCAAAACGCTGAAGGCCCATCTTATATATGTACTCTGCTTTATTGAAAGAGCTTTATAATCTTGGGATCAATTAATTAGGGAGCTCGAGCTCATGACAAATTTCTGTAAAATGCAAAGTCTGCATCCTCTAGTAAATTTTGAAGCACATAAAACAAGGAAGACTACCATCATCCGTGCACACCGTTTTCCTTGAGACCTGGATCCCCCTTGCCTGAGAAAGAGTTCCATCAGGAAACGCAGCCGGAAAAAGTAAAAAAAAAGGAAGACTACCATCATCCGTGCACACCGTTTTCCTTGAGAGCGGATCCCCTTGCCTGAAAAAGAGTCCATCAGAAAACGCAGTCGAAAAAGTCTAATATTTAGACTACTACGAATTTTAACTTCTAGGCAATATCCCTCCCGAATCCCGATTTTCATAATACAAGTTGCTTTTGAAATATGTGTCCCAAGGCATTTATCCATCTAATCCTAAGTTGTAAAGGTAGCCACTATTTTCCAGCTGACTTGTACAAATTAAAAATATAGCTAAAGAAATATTTGACTTTATTTTTAGAGTAAGGTATTGGTTTAGTTGATTAGTAAATAGTTATTAAAATTTTATTTTAACTTTCAAAATTACAAGTTCAATGTTAATGTCAAAACTTACAGTGATTCTAACATTCCATTGCATAGCATTAGCTATGACATATTCTAATACAAATGGTTTAATAGAGTGACCTCTCAACTATTAACCTGATCTACTTGATAGCCATTAATATACTATCGCACTAATTGTATACTCATCTTTGTTAATGGTGTTTTCAGTAAGATTTGAAAACAATATGAATTTATGTTTCTTACTAAACATGCCATATGAATTTATGTTTCTTACTAAACATGCCATTGATGAAGACCTCTCTAAGTTAAGTTACATAGGTAAAAGGTTATGCTATATATTTTCATATGGTGTTGCTGCATCATTACATAAAAACTGAAAGAAATACAAATGATGCTGGTATTTTGTTAGGCATTTATGTTTGGTGTTTTGGTTAAGGATCCATATTTATAAGTTATGAGTTCCACTCTCAATAGGTGTTGTTTAACAAAAATAACTGCTAATAACATTGGTACCTCATTAGAGGCACCCTCATTTGGTGTTTTGATTAATGATCTATATCCACAAGTGAAAAGTTGTGAGTTCAAGTCTCTCTCCAAAAATTCCTAGTAAGCATAGAATTAAGCTTAAATCCTAAGCTTTGTCAATCCGAAAAAATGGTTAAATTCAACCAAATACTATTATCATAATCTTAATGTGCTTGCTTGCATGCTAGTTTAACATGCATGTGTGATGTTAGTATACACAAATGTTAATGTGGATGTTTTCATCCACGAAGTCTTTTATGCACCCCACATGCACGCACGCACAATTAAATAAAATTATATTAAGAGGAATTCAAAATGTAAGAGCAATTGAAAAATTGCATTGATTTCACAAATTATCAATTAGATATGTAATGATGTCTATTGTGTAGTGTATTTAACCAACAAAACATTGAATTATGAGAAATATTCAAAGTAATATAAAGTGTGAAAAGTAAATAGGAGAGGGGCAACCTTCAATCGTTCACATGTTCAATACAATAACAATTCTTGGCAAGCCATTACAACAACAATTCTTGGAAAAACATTACATAGCCTTCTAGCTCTATAAATAGTTTCTCACTAACAAAACTCAAGCTACTTTTGGAGCCATCATTAATGAGTCTCAACCAGCTAGTTGGCCTTATTTAATAAAGACGACTCTTTTACAGTGAGTAACTACCCATTGATTACCTAATGGGAATTATTCAAAGAAGATGGTATTTCACATTAATTGAGTAACTCTTAAGTACCCCAAAGCAAGGAGGTTAGGATAGGATTTTAACATGACCTCCCCCTTAAAAAACAATGTTGTTTTCAAGGATTGAGATGTGGAAGCTGCTATAAAATCGTTGTCGGTTCCTAGGTGGCATCTTTAGGCTACATATTCTTCCACAGTATTAGGACTTCCTGAATAGTGCACTGACATAGCCAGTGCTCTCTTGTGGTCAGTACTACCTTCGAATGTAACCTGATGGAACTTTCTTCATCAAGTTCGGGAATGTTGGCCCGAACTCAACAATTTGGCCCCATGACCTTCTTTAAATAAGACACATGAAAGACTAAGTGGATCTTGGAGTAGGAAGGAAGAACCAATTTGTCGACAACTTGTTGAATGTGTTGGAGGATCTAATAGGGTCCATAAAACTTTGGCACTANTTTTACAATTTTATGAATAAGAAGTATTTTTGTTATTTTTTTCTTGAATTTATTCAGTTTTTTGAAGTATGAATTTTTATGACGTCAACAAGTTTTCTAACTTTTGCATATGGTAACTATGCAAGTATGACTAAATCTGGAGAGTGGGTTGCATTAATTTCTATGTGTACAATTTCTTTTACCATTTGCTCTTCAAATCTCCAGAGGAAATCCAATGGAGCCTCCACTTGCTCTTTTTAAATAGTTGGCTGAAATATATGGCGAAAGAACTCAGTGTGGAAGTTTAATTCATTAAGAAATCCATACAGGCTAGTTGTACTCTCTAAATTTTCCCTTTTGTTCCCTTCGAATAGTTATGTTTTCTGTTTGGCAAGAAGATGTTAAACTTAACCGATGCCTAGTTTCTATCCTGTAAAACTTAGCAAATGAGCATTTTATGTATGTTTCCATTCAGTATCTCCTGATGTAGGATGAATTATACTTGTTTTGATCGCATACAATCAAATATTGAAGGTTGAGCATATATTGAAGGATGAAATCTGATCATATTGCTGGTATTGAGGTTTTCAGGTTGACTTTGTACTAGGATCATGGCTTCATTGTAAGCTTCCATTTGGAGCTCTAAACATAGCTACAATTATTGGCATGGTTAGTCATCTAACAGACACACCACATCTCCTCTTTGAGTTTATTCAGAGCAGTCCAAGCTCACTGGTACTTGTTCTTGACTTGCTCCCAAGAAAGGATCTAGTTCTCGAGCCCGAGTACTTACAATGGTTTTATGAAGACACCAAACTGGATGTCCCCAGACAAACCTTGGAGAAAGCTCCAGAGGCACAACCATACGTTTCATCTTCTCTTTATGTTCGTAGTGTTGTTTCACCCACTGCAATATTACTTAAGATATCTACTGAGTCACAAGGTAATGAAGGTACAGTGGATAGCATGGATAAGGTTGTCAAGGACACAGTGGAACCAGTAGTAAAAGAAGTTGTTGGGATTTGGTTGGAAGCGATCTCAACCAGAGGAAGGTCGATGCAGGAACATGAACAGGGGTTTCTCTTGAGAAGAGATAACATGATTAAAACAAAGGGTGTTGAAGTGGATCTGAGCTCTAACATGCCTAGACTCTTTGGACAGGATGTTGCTGATCGTGTAGTAGCTGCTTTCCGAAAGGGAATCTGAAATCCTATCCACAAACAATTGTGTAAGGTTCAAATTTAGGCGATGATGATAGGTTGTCCTTTAAGAAGCATGAGCTCTTAATAAGATTAAAGCCATAGCCATAGAGGCCAGAATTCAGCATCATATTTCAGCAGTAAATTTGTATGTAATCATCCACATATATTACCTGTTTGATGATTCCTACTTTATTGTCATGTAACATTAGCATAGTACCTCTTCTCCATGAAGCAATGTTGAAGGAGTCTTATATACTGTAAATGCCCAATTATGGCTCCAGTCACTTACAGTAGAATGGCTTTATACTTTGGAGCTCCAAGAGTGTTAGTCTTTAGAGACAAGCGTCTTGACCATGGCATAAAAAGATCTTTTAAAATTAAGTCATGCTTGGCTGGCTGAATGAAATTCAGGGTGCTTACAATTTTCAGAAAAAAAATCCTCAAAAGGAAGATGTGAACAACATTTTGTAAGCAGCATACAATGCATGCTGAAACAAATTTTAATCTTAGATTTTGCTGCATAAAATCTTGGAACCCTTGGAGGGTTGTGCACGGCCTTTGGTTTTTCGGTCTGCCTGTCTGTTTTGGCAGTTGGCTCTTGTTAATTATTAATGGCTTGTAAAGTAGTAGTTTAGTTATAACTGCTATTTTGGAATCTTTTTACTTGTTACTAAAATCAAATAACTTCACAGGAATTTCAATTTTGTAATTTTTTACTTGTTACATAAATCAAGTAACTTCACAGGAATTTCATAAAATTGATTTTATTTTCAAAACGCTGAAGGCCCATCTTATATATGTACTCTGCTTTATTGAAAGAGCTTTATAATCTTGGGATCAATTAATTAGGGAGCTCGAGCTCATGACAAATTTCTGTAAAATGCAAAGTCTGCATCCTCTAGTAAATTTTGAAGCACATAAAACAAGGAAGACTACCATCATCCGTGCACACCGTTTTCCTTGACAGCCGGAAAAAGTAAAAAAAAAGGAAGACTACCATCATCCGTGCACACCGTTTTCCTTGAGAGCGGATCCCCTTGCCTGAAAAAGAGTCCATCAGAAAACGCAGTAGAAAAAGTCTAATATTTAGACTACTACGAATTTTAACTTCTAGGCAATATCCCTCCCGAATCCCGATTTTCATAATACAAATTGCTTTTGAAATATGTGTCCCAAGGCATTTATCCATCTAATCCTAAGTTGTAAAGGTAGCCACTATTTTCCAGCTGACTTGTACAAATTAAAAATATAGCTAAAAAAATATTTGACTTAATTTTTAAGAATGATGTATTGGTTTAGTTGATTAGTACATAGTTATTAAAATTTTGTTTTAACTTTCAAAATCGTAAGTTCATGTTAATATCAAAACTTACAGTGATTCTAACATTTCATTGCATAACATTAGCTATGACATATTCTAATATAAAATCATAAGTTCAATGTTAATGTCAAAACTTACAGTGATTCTAACATTTCATTGCATAACATTAGCTATGACATATTCTAATATAAATAGTTTAATAGAGCGACCTCTCAACTATTAACCCGATCTACTTGATAGCTATTAATATCCTATCACACTAATTGTATATTCATCCTTGTTAATGGTGTTTTCAGTAAGATTTGAAAACAATATGAATTTATGTTTCTTACTAAAGGAAGACCTCTCTAAGTTAAGTTATATAGGTAAAAGGTTATGCTATATATTTTCATATGGTGTTGAAAATTGAAAGAAATACAAATGATGCTAGTATTTTGTTAGGCATTTATGTTTGGTGTTTTGGTTAAGGATCCATATTTATAAGTTATGAGTTCCACTCTCAATAGGTGTTGTTTAATAAAAATAACTGCCAATAATATTGGTACCTCATTAGAGGCACCCTCATTTGGTGTTTTGATTAATGATCTATATCCACAAGTGAAAGGTTGTGAGTTCAAGTCTCTCTCCAAAACTTCCTAGTAAGCATAGAATTAAGCTTAAATCCTAAGCTTTGTCAATCCGAAAAAATGGTTAAATTCAACCAAATACTATTAGCATAATCTTAATGTGCTTGCTTGCATGCTAGTTTAACATGCATGTCTGATGTTAGTATACACAAATGTTAATGTGCATGTTTTCATCCATGAAGTCCTTTATGCACCCCACATGCACGCACGCACAATTAAATAAAATTATATTAAGAGGAATTCAAAATGTAAGAGCAATTGAAAAATTGCATTGATTTCACAAATTATCAATTAGATATGTAATGATGTCTATTGTGTAGTGTATTTAACCAACAAAACATTGAATTATGAGAAATATTCAAAGTAATATAAAGTGTGAAAAGTAAATAGGAGAGGGGCAACCTTCAATCGTTCACATGTTCAATACAATAACAATTCTTGGCAAGCCATTACAACAACAATTCTTGGAAAAACATTACATAGCCTTCTAGCTCTATAAATAGTTTCTCACTAACAAAACTCAAGCTACTTTTGGAGCCATCATTAATGAGTCTCAACCAGCTAGTTGGCCTTATTTAATAAAGACGACTCTTTTACAGTGAGTAACTACCCATTGATTACCTAATGGGAATTATTCAAAGAAGATGGTATTTCACATTAATTGAGTAACTCTTAAGTACCCCAAAGCAAGGAGGTTAGGATAGGATTTTAACATGACCTCCCCCTTAAAAAACAATGTTGTTTTCAAGGATTGAGATGTGGAAGCTGCTATAAAATCGTTGTCGGTTCCTAGGTGGCATCTTTAGGCTACATATTCTTCCACAGTATTAGGACTTCCTGAATAGTGCACTGACATAGCCAGTGCTCTCTTGTGGTCAGTACTACCTTCGAATGTAACCTGATGGAACTTTCTTCATCAAGTTCGGGAATGTTGGCCCGAACTCAACAATTTGGCCCCATGACCTTCTTTAAATAAGACACATGAAAGACTAAGTGGATCTTGGAGTAGGAAGGAAGAACCAATTTGTCGACAACTTGTTGAATGTGTTGGAGGATCTAATAGGGTCCATAAAACTTTGGCACTAACTTCTAGTGGTCCTTGTCTTTGAGATAGGTTTTCTTATAGTGTTGGAGACAAAGAAAAACCCAATCCCCTTCTTCAAAAGAACACGCAAAGCATTGATGATTTTCCTGTTGCTTCATTCTATTTTGAGTCAAAACTAAATCGTCCTTAAATGTGTGAAGAATGGCCCCTTTGGTGTGTGATCTACTTCCTAAACCTTCGATGTGCTTGGTAAATAAGAAGCCACCAATGAGGTTTTTGGCCACGAACAACTTCATATTGTGACATCTTGGTAGTGCGATGATAAATGGTCTTGTACCATCATTCAATAAGGGGTACCATTGAACCCAATGGTGTTGTCGGTCTGATGTAAAACATTGCAAATATGTTTCCAGGAACTTGTTGACCACCACTATTTTGAGCATCTATTTGGGGATCATACATTGTGCTCCTTTTCATGTGTGTTCCTTGTAGTTTACACAGGTCCTACTAGAATTTGGTGGTGAAGGCGTGATCACGATTAAACACAATGGAATTAGGCATACCATGTAATTTAAAACTATGATCCATCAAGGTCTGGGCAACTATGGATGGTGTAAATGGGTGTGGTAAGGCACAACAATGAGTATATTTGAAAATAAGATTAACTACCACCATGATGACATATTTGTTGCCAACATTATGGAGGTCCACTATAAAGTCCATGGAAAGGTCAACCTAAATAGTGGTAGGATCGGTAGCATTTGCAATACTATAGGGATCTTCATTGTTTCATTGATCCGAATTATTTTGAGAACGAAATGAAGGCAGAGTTATAACAATGAAATATATAGAGAAATTGTAATAAACACAAAGATACAGTAATGCACAATTTTTATTAATGAGAGAATGTACATAAACTCTAAAATTACAGAGTGAATGACTCGCTGGAATGGTGGCAACTTATCTCCGAGAAGAGGTGTGACTGCTACGCTCATTCGGAAGAAGATAATTATGTTTACAATGAGGCTCCAAAGACATTTTTAACATAAAGACAATCCAGAACCCTAACCTCAGAAGATGAAACACCAAAAGGTTTGTGGGCCCCAATAGAGGTAGTTGATATGTCAACTTCTCGAGGGCATAAATTTTTCATACGATCTTCGTTTGGGGCATTCTATACCTTGTTGGAAAGGTCTATCCAATGAGTACATATTCCGTTCGGTCCAGACCATGCCTTTAAATATCTTTTGGGTGTTGTGTGCCCAAAAAACGTCGTTTAGGGCCTCAAAATGACCTCGAAAGTTCAGGACTTGAAAAACCATAGAAAAACTACCAAGGTGGAAACCCATGTTTTGAGCCAGTGGAATAGGTGGGTGGCCACCATTATCCATCTAGATTAATCCTTCCCCCTTAGGAATGAATGACCCCCATTGCGTCAAGTTATCACGGGAAATGATGAAACTTTTGTTGAATTTGCACCTTGTTGAGTTGCTTGCCTTGTCGTAGAAGTTGTCTTGCTTAGCTTGTTGAGGATGTTATGAACCTGTTGTTGGAGGGATTGGATCCATTTAATTGATCTAGTTGCATGATCTGCCCAAGTGCGGGAGGAATTTTTCGGTGAATATGCAACATGAGGAGTATGAAGGGCTTTGTTATAACTTTTCTTAATAGGAAAGTGTGGAAGTAAGGCTAAACTTTGCGGTATGAGAGATTACTTTGCGACACTATTTTGTTGGGATAGTAGTTGGAACTACCTCGGGTATCCTGTAGAGATACCCCCTAGAGTAATAATGACGCTACCGGGTCGAGACTCATAAACAACATGACGCATCCACATATATGGATGGCCTAATAGAACATCACAGACTTCCAATGGGGTAACATCACACAGTACCTAATCCTTGAAGGGCTTGGTGCCATATGACAAGAGACACTACTGGATAACATGAAGATCTCGTCCCTGACGGAGCCATCCGATATTGTATGGTTGCAGGTGTGGTGTTTTCGGAAAATCCAATTGCTTGACGATCTTTGTTGAGATGAAGTTCTTTTGGCTTTCGCTATCAACAATAAAATGTAGCGGGGTCCCCTTCACCCACATCTTTGAATGGAAATTGTGCCCCCCCTCCTCAGGATCATCTGGTTCTTCTGGTTGGATTGTTGTGGTCGTGATAGTAGTAGTGGGTTTTGTATCAATTATATATCTCCTTTTATTATTGTCTGAATTGGAGTCCGAGTCAGGGCTTGACTCTGTTTCTTTGAGCTCGACCACCAATGACTATTTTGAGCGACATTCATCGGTGTTGTGCCAATGGATTTTATGGAAGTCGTACCACTTCCCAGTGTCCTTCTTTGTCTTCCCGCTACACTTCTTTTCATGTGGCTTGGACTAGTTGTCTTGAGGTTTATTGTTCTATGAGTTAGGGTTGCTTTTACCATACTTTGGTTGTTGCATATTTGCAGACCCAAATTCCTTCTTGTTTTGCTGCTTAAATTTTTGCTTGATTTTGACAACATATCTATAAGAAGACCAGTGATGAGATGTCCAAAAACTCCATTTCGGTTTGTATGTACCTGTGTATATCCCCACGGTATTTCAGAACCAGATGCCTCTTAGAGTATTTGATACCCAACTTGGTGTGCAAGGTATGGAAGGTATTTGTAAACTCTGGCATTGTTTGGTCCCTCTTTTGATGCAGCCTGGTCCATGTCATGCACTGGTCATAATAGTTTCCCACAGGGTAATATTGCTCCTTGACCGAATCCATAAAAAAATCCCAAGTGGGCTCGACCCCAAATATTCCAGACTCCTCTATGGAATTTCTCTCCTAGTAAGTTTCCCACCAATGTTTGACATGGGGGAGAGCTTTAAAGAGTGTAAAGGTGATCTTTTCTCTGTCGGAAAAATTGTGAACAAAGAAATAACTTTTTATCAAATTTAACCATTTTCCAAAGCATCTGCATCGATCTGACCTTCAATTATGAGAATATCAAAATTAACTTGTACCTTGAATGGGGCAGTGTCACCAAAGTGACTGCTTGATGAAGACGTGCTTGTTATTGTTGGAAATCGTTGAAGGATTTGGGCGGCATTATCCAACATCTCATTCCTCTATTGCGCGAGGGATTCCAGGAGAAATAGTTTGATGGGATCTTTTTCTCCCTCATTCCTCTTCTCTTTCACCATGGGAGGCCACTTGGGCTCGCGAGAAAGGTTGTCCTCAAGAGAAACTAGCTCGAGACCAAACTCTCTATACCCTGACCTTGTCTAGGACATGCACTAAGAAATGACAAGGAGTATCCTGCTCTGATACCATTGATCCAAATTATTTTGAGAACGAAAAAGAAGACAAAGATATAACAATGAAATATATATAGATATTGCAATAAACATAGAGATACAATAAAACACAATTTTTAATAATGAGAGAATCACCAGAAACTATAAAATTACAGAGTGACTCTCTAGAATGGTGGCATCTTATCTATGAGAAGAGATGTGATGGCTATGCTCATTTGAAAGAAGATGATGGTGTTTACAATGAGGCTCCAAAGGATTTTTTAACGTAAAGAAAATCCAAAACCATAACCCTGGAAGATGAAACGCCAAAAGGTTTGTGGGCCTCCATGTTGGGTATGTGTTATATTCTTTGCATGCGTGTGTGTGGGTGCGTCATATTTGACAACTTCTTATAATGATCCCAACTTCCTTCGCCCTTTGTGTCATGTGTGTTGGGCGCTTTCTTGGGGGGGTCTCAAGAGGGGCCAATATTGGCCCCTCTTGGTTTGGGGCAGTGCCCCAAAATTATTTTTTTGGCATCTTTTGTTATTTTAACAAATTTTACTATTTTTAGCAGTTTTCTAAATTAATCTTGGATTAAGAGATTAGGGTTTTGGTAGCTACGAAATACCTAAAATATTGTATATATTGTATTGTGAATGGTGACATTAATACAATGAAGAGTTGAAAGGTGCGACACTAAGGAAGGTTGATTTTCTCCTGATTAAGGGTTTCCAACATAAATATCTGTGTACTATGTGTATGAGTCATTGATTAATTTTTGTTTTTCTTAAGAATATGTATGCATTGATTTACTTCACAGGTTTAAAACTTACACTCGATGGGGGTAGTTGATACGTCAACTTCCCGAGGGTGTAACTTTTGCATACGATCTTCGTTTGGGGCATTCTATACCTCGTTAGAAAGGTCTAACCGAGTACATATTTCATTTGGCCCAGACCATGGCTTTGGCTATCATTTGGGCGTTTTCGTTCCCAAAAAACATCGTTTAGGGCCTCAATATGACCTCAGAAGTTAAGGACCCGAAAAACCGTAGAAAAATTGCCAAGGTGGAAACCCATGTTTTGAGTCAGTGGAATAAATGGGTGGCCACCGATATCCATATGGATCATTCACCCTTGTTTCTTTGATATGCTTCACATTCAACTACAAAAGTATGGATGCCATTTTCCATGCCTTCCTAGAAGAAGGAGCTCTTAATTATTCAAATATTTTCTAAAAGCTAGAGTGACTTGCCTTAATATACGACTTCAACTCCCCTAACACCCTTTTAAAGTTAAATTCTATACCAAAAAATATGTCCTTTATATCACAATATGTCATGTTTCAAAGTATAAAGGGAAAGGGGTTTGGGTTTCTCCTTGAGTCATTGGATGATTTGAACCATTGTGTCATTATCCAACCATTCTTGTCATACCTCTTCGATCTAATCTAGTATTGGCAAAGATAGGGAAAAGAGGGTTCATTTTTTCTCATAATTCCTAGACAAAGTGTTTTCCATGATATTCTCTTTTCCCTTCTTGTATATGATCACATAATCATAAGCTAACATCTTTGTGAGCCACGTGTTCTCCTTTCATGACGAGAACCACTATTCCAAAAATCACTTCAAGCTATGATGGTCCATATTTATCTAGAACTAGCTCCCAATGAGATATGGGTACCATGTATTGACAACATTAAGGATGGTAATCATTTCTTTCTCATATGTGGACTTTCTTAACTTCTGATGATATAGTTGTTTTTTAGTGAATGTTATGAACCAAATATCAATATAGCATAGAAAAACCTCAGAATAAGTACTCAACGCCTTGAAAAGGAGAGAATTTCAGGTAATAAGCCTCTTTGAGGGGGAAACCTCCTTATACCCCACATAATTGTCCAAATACAAGATGATTCCAAATGAAAATGTCTCCTTGGTATATATATGAGACTAGGAGGTACAATTACAACTAATGGACTCAAGTCGACATAAATAAAATAACATTACTAATGTAATGTGCCCCAATTAAGGGGTAATGAGCCAATATTTATGGCTTAACATGCCCCTCCCCTTGAGACAAGTGTTATCCGCAACGCTTGAGTAACTCTGGATGATTATACATAAAAGACTCATCTTCCCAAGTGGAATCTTCAGCTGGTAGTTTCCTCCATTTAATGAGATACTCTGAAATGGATTTGTTCCTCAGCTGGCGAATTCTTGTGTCAGTGATGGCTTCAGGCTCCAATATGATTTTTCCTTCCTCGTTAAGTTCTGGAAATATAGTTTGAACTGGGATCTTTTCACTTATAACCTTCTTTAAGCATGAAACATGGAAAATTGGGTGTACTCGTGAAGATGCAGGCAACTCCAATTTGTATGCCATAGTACCAATCTTTTGCAACACCTTATAAGGGC
>JZKD02S1103470.1:288984-305887 GCA_000966675.3 Picea glauca
ATTATTCTCTCGATAGATGTTAGGAGTGGTCCTTCTAGTAGCCATAGCCATATTTTTACTTTCAACATTTATTGCCACCCTAAATGCATTCTCCAATGATTTGGGTTCCCAAAGATGAACTTCATGTTGAATGTTATCCCTTAAATTTCCTATGAATATATCAATCAAGTGATCATCTAGAATATATGTTACCTTTATATTCAATATTTGGAAGTTCTTAATGTGTTCTGTAACTGAACCCTTTTGCTTGAGATTTATCAATTGGCTAAAGAAGGTATTTCTCCTTGTATCCTCATAGTGTGCTATCATTTCTTTCATGAAAATTGTCCAAGTGAAGAGTGATTTGCGAGAACAAAGAAATCGATACCACACAAATTGATTGGGTTCTAAATATAAAGAATCAATATGTACCTTTTGTGTATGTGGCACATTATGTAGATCAAAGAATTGCTCCATCTGAAGTATCCATGTGATTGGGCCCTTGCCATCAAAATTCCTCATATTGATCTTAGGAAAGTGGTTGGTCTTCAACCCAAAGTTAGAGTTTCTCCATTCTTGATTCATATTCCCTGTGTCCTCAACATGAATTTCATGGGATACGTTTTCACTTTTAGGTGTCCTCTCTATTAGGAAATTTTTTAATCCTTCCATGATCTCCCTTTTTAAACCATCCATCTTAGTATCCATTATTGCCTCCAAATTAGCTTCCGTTGAATCCATCATCCCTTGTAGTTCATCTTTTGTTATTGTCTTCTTTTGTAAATCATTTATGTCCCTATGCATTTCTTCACTTTCATCAAGAGTCCAAGTAGGACTTTCTGGAGACTTATTTGGTGTAGAAGTTCCCTTTTTTGGTGGAATGTTGGACAAGTATCACTTTAAACCTTGATTTTGAGGTGCTTCTTCTAGAAAATATTTATTTTATTGTATCTCCAAAATTTCGGCTCTTCTGGGTATGGAGTTTTCTTTTTTGTAGTTCTATGATATTTCTTCTCTGCAATGCCATAGGTCTGATCAAAATTGGATGTGCCAAGTGGAATTTATGGTAACTTCCCCACAACTTGCTGATTTTTTGCCTTTCTAGGAGATATCACTTGTATAGCATGTCCCACACAAAATAATTTATATAAAATTATTAAACTTGTACTAGAAATACTACAGGTTGTCCACTATCTAATGCAACTGGTCTCACTCAATTTGGATACTCTAGGAATAATTTATGATTGTTCTACCCAAAACACCTGCTTGAGACTAGTCAAATAGCCTATCTTCCACAGGGTGTTTCTACAAATGTAATATGACCGAGAAGCTGAAATTTTTATCACAGATAACTTAATAATTTCTGTGAATATTCTCCAGATTTCAGGGTCTGAAACATTACATAAAAAAGTTTATAGAGAAAATTATGCGATGACTCAATTCAGGATGATTCCAGAACCCTATCTTACACAGGCTGTATCTCCTAAAGTATAATGCCTTAGGAGATAAATTTTTAACCCAACGTACCTTGATCCATCTGATAAATATCCTCCTAAGGGTTCCTTCTGAAACGTCGTAGAAAAAAATTATAGTGAAAATTCCAAGGTGTCTCAAATGTAGCAGTGAAACCCCAAGACCTTGAGCTCTGATACCATATGTTAAGAACCAAATATCAATATAGCATAGAAAAACCTCAGAATAAGTACTAAATGACTTGAAAAAGAAAAAATTTCAGGTAATAAGCCTCTTCGAGGGGGCAACCTCCTTATAGCCCACATAAATGTCCAAATACAAGATAATTCCAAATGAAAATATCTCCTTGGTATATATAGGAGACTAGGAGGTACAATTACAACTAATGGACTCAAGCCAACATAAATAAAATAACATTACTAATGTAATATGCCTCAATTAAGGGGCAATGAGCCACTATTTAGGGCTTAACAATGAAGGTGCCTCTCTTGCATCAACATTACTCGAGATCTCTTCCAGAGGCATCATATTCCAAGACAAAAGTCTTAAATTGAGAATTATTATGATTAGGGTAGTACACATTGCTTCCTTTAAAGTAGAAAAGCTCTGTTATGTTGCATCTTTCCAAACAAAGAATTTTTTCTTCAGTAGGGTGGTTAATGGAGCTATACTTTGCCCACAATTCTTCACAAAATTCTTATAGTAGAACATAAGTCCCGAGAAACCATATAATCTTTTAAGAGTCATAAAGCATAGCTTGTATTTCATAGCCTTAATTTTCTTATGATCTATTACATCTTCAACTCACACTTAATGATAAAATCCCTAATCAAGAAGGAGAAATCCAAGAGGGAGCTACTAGGATGGTTATCATTGTCACATAAGCAACGTATCCTCTCACTTTAGGTTGACACTCCTTCGACTCAAGGAGATTATCCCTAAGTAGGATTACTAGATCTAAGCAATGAGGCACAAGGTGATAAGAAAGTAGCTTTAATAAAACCATTTTTTTTTGTTGCATTTTTCATAGGATTTAAAAGAGTGATGGAGGGAAGTAGAGATTAGTGTCATTCCAACAAGGGAAATGGCGTCAAGAGACTATCTTATAGGGATTATTTTATTGTTTAATTATGGATATAAATGAGAAAAGAAAGATAATTAGATCCAACTAATATTTTTGGAAATTAATGTAGAAATTTCATAAGGGAGGGATCCAAAGGATGCTCCTTCAACAAGCACTTAACTTCACCCTAGAATTGGAGTCAACGAGTTTGCAAGTACTCCTAAGATACATCATATGAATTATTAAACCCCAAAACCAAATAGAAAAGGGGAAAATGAGTGTTATCACAATAGATTCCTTCCAAGTAGTAAGTGTACCCTTCAAATGGATCAAGTCGATTATTCTTTGCTTCGTGAAAGAATATACACCTATTCAATATTGACGAACCAAAATATTCATCCATGTGTTTAAAGAGAGAATCCTTACACATCACATATGATCCAAGAAATATGTATCCATTTAGCTCCAAGGAGAGGAAACTCCAAAAATCCAACCACAATTACAAATGGAGAGATATATTCTTTAAATAGAGTCTAGCTCCATCTCCTTTTACAACAAAATAAAAATTGTTTTCCTAGATCCATGAATATCTCGAAGGAATACAATAAAATAACATTTTCAACAACTTCATTACTTAAAGTAGCAAAGATTTGTTGAGATACACTTTCTTCTCCAAGAAGAATCAATACAATATGCTAAGAAAACAATACAATAATGCTCTCATGTAATCAATTCCATGCTACAAGTCAACAATAATAAAATAAAGGAGTTGGTTATGCAACAACCTCCATAAAGTTCTCCAAAGAGAAATGTCTTATCAATATGGCATAAAAAATGTGCCATGTGGCCTCCAGAGCTCTCCACCATGGGAAAAGATCAATAATGATCTCTCAAAATAAACAAAGTGCTCAAGCAATAAAGGTGGAGCGCTCCTCAAATGAGTGGTCAAAATGTGATGATAATTTTTTGATGACAATTTTGAAATCAACATTGACTATATCAATTTTTGTCAGAGTTTCTATTATGACCACATTTTGGAAATCCTGCAGCCAATTTACATATAATGACATTGATATAATGAAAATCTAGGCATTTTGTCAAAACAAAATTTCTCCTGAAGCTAGGTTGCCCTCAAAATATGCAATGAAACCCTAAATATCGGGTTTGGAGCATCCTAAATCTACTCTTATGTTAAACACCCTCATCAATGGCATGGGAAAGAGTGTAATGATCATGTAAAACCTTAAAATAGTGGATATGCAGCTCTCCAAAGTGAAACATCCTCCTCAAAGCATGCAAAGAAAAAGTGAGAACCCTCATCAGGTGGGATGTGTGGCATCATGAGTGAGTTGCCCTCCAATAAATATGTGTAAAGGAGTGAAAATAAGAATTAATAGGTTTTTTGCTCCATTAATGATCATGAGTAATGGGACCAATAGGCTGAAGAGTGGACACCCTCAACAATAATATCAAGATATAAGTGTAAGAAAACTCGTTAGGTGGATGTGTGGCATTTCCAAGATGGATATCCTCCTCAATAACATATAAGAATGTGAAATAAAGAGTCTTCCAAGGTGGATGTCCTCCTTAAAACAAGTGCCAAGATATTGAATCCATTAAACAAGGCACCAAGTCCATGAAGAAGATATCAACGCTCCACTAAATCCATGAAGGGAGGGGGCAAGTCCTCATTAACCAATAACATAAGACCATCCTTCAACATGTGTGCAAATGCTAGATCCAAAAAAGGATGAGTCAAACAAATCATTAATCATATGCTAAGTCACTAAAAAGTCAACCAACTCATCAAGAAGTGCAATGACCTCATTAAAATATGCTTGAATTGTTGACAATGTTAGGCTATTTAGACACTTAGGAGTTAGTTAAGATAAAATTGGTCTAATGTGTCTTTAGGTAAGAGTATATTTCTTTCATATTCCTTAGTATGCATTTTTAGTTATGTAATCCAACGGTCATGATATGTTCTAGATGACAGGCTAGGTATGTGCAGAACTGTAACTCCACACTTGATTAATTCATTAACATGAAGCTCAATAAATATACAAATTAATGACTATTGGTCTTTTTGTTAAGCCCTAGACAAATCCCCATGCTAAGTATAAAACCCCTAATTAATCCCTGGATATGGAATTATTACATTTCTAGTGTTATAATTGTATGTAGGTGTTGATAGGTCGGATTGGCTTGTCAAGCAGGTAAAGGAGAGTGCCTGATGAAAATCCCCAATTAGACTGATTTTTGTTTGGAATAACTCTTATGACCAGTGTGTGGGCTTGGTTACCGCTGGTTTATTTGAGATGGAGAAGACAATTGGATTGCTTCTCACCAATTTTGTCTAAATCCTTACGTAATCTTCTAGAGCAGAAATGAAATTAAAACTTTTAATCTATCTCTAACCTATCCTAATCAAGAGTAATACTAATAAGAATGAACACAGTTAAAGATAGTGTTATTGAAAGAAGAAATAGTTCATATCAATCAACAACACATTAACATAATGAAATTGCATATTTAACCACAAATAGTTGTAGATAAAACCTGTAATATCACCACTCTATTCATAAACAATCATAACAATATGAGTAATCCCAAACACAACACATAAAAATAGTTCATATGAACAAGATTTAGAAAAACCCACAACAAACATACCAATAAAGAATTCTTGATACATTTGACAACAATTATGATGCCGAATTTCTTTTGCTTCTTATTCATAAAGAGATAATAGTATCATCTATATGTACAATCCTAAAAAGTCCTTCTATCTTACTAGGAGTTCTCTTTTATAAGATAAGAGAGTTGTTTTACATTATGTAACTGTCATCATTTTAGATGATAGTTACCTAATTTTGTTTCTTATTCTCCTACTTTGAATTACTTGGACTTTTCAAATTACAAAATTTTACAAAAATATGGGAATATCAAGCATTTCCTGAATTTGGATGATCTGCAAAGTTGGACCATGATTCATATGCTTGGATGATCCTGCTAATCTTTTCTAACTTCCTTTCCTCAAGATCTAGCTCACCATTGCATATCCTCTCAACGACTTCTATATTCAAGTCTTTCATTGTGCTCTTTATAAAATCTTTTGTCACTAGCATACACTTCATTGGCTGGATCATATACCGATTGATGGTTTCCTTGTCAATTTTTTCCACCACTTTTATTTCCTACTTGACCTTCTCTCTAATGATTGACACTTGTTATGTCTTGGTTTCATTTGATCCCATTGCATCTAGTTCCTCACTCAATGGCATGTGAAAAATCTCCAAGAGTTCATCGGTTGTGGCCCACATCCTTGCACATGCTTGCTTGGCGCTACTTATCATTCCTTGCACATAATAGAAAGTGTTCTTCCATCTATCCAACAACATTTGGGTTTTTTCATGTTCCCTCTTGGTAAGCCTAAGCAATGTTGCAGGAGTTGTCTTGTATGCATTCTACTAGTGTTTTATCTTTTCGAATGCTTGTTCCATATCCTCATATTGGCCTTTGATTTCTCCTAGATGATTGGTTAATTTTTCAATTTATTCATTGTATGCCTGGATATCCTTCAACTCCATGAAGAAATTGACTTGTTCTTATTTTATCATTAAGTTAAACAATGTTGGACATATTGTCATTCATCTGTTGTCATTGATGTCAACAGTCATGATAAGTTGTTATGATGGCAACATGAATCAGTAATGATTAGTTATACAATTGGAATTAGTGTCAAGATGGCCAATAATGTCTTTCCATGTGTAATGAAGGGTCATTGATGGAAATATCATGTCAAACAATAAGCAGATCAAAAAGGTTAATCTCAGGAGGAAAATTATACTAAAGATCGACAAAATAACATCACCTTAAGGATGAAAGAAATTCATGATTATTGTTGATCATGATAGGATCAACAATGTTCCTATGATTAAAGCTCAGAAGAATTAGTGACTGACTATCAATGCATAAAATAATGCACAAACAGTTATTAAAGCTCAGGAGAGTTAGCGAATGAAGAGAACATTATAGAAATGTCATCCGATCGATTGCAATATTGATAAGTCGACCAATGCACAGGAAAAGGTGATAAGCCTTAGTAGCCATCCGATCAAGAAAAGTGATGGTATTGATCATCTCATGGAACAGACGTCGGTCATATGAGTGACCATGGGATTAAGGACCGTTGGAGGATCATGACCGTCGAATCTGCAAGCTAGATCAACGACAGAGATGAATTGTAGAGAGCAAAAGAAGAATTAAACTATTCGCTAGTTACTATCCCGCAATCGGTCAGGACCGCCATATCTTATAGCTTCAAATATCGATGAATCTGGTTGATCTAACAAATGATCTTATTAAGTTAGATTAAGTCATGACCGTCGGATTTGAAATCACAAGATCAATGGCAGGGATAGATTGCGGAGATCGTAATAAGTATTAAACATCACGCTATTTCCAATCCCGCAATTAGTTAGGATCGTCAGATATTACAACTTCAAAGATTGACGATTGTAGTTGACTCACCAACAACGCACAACTTCAAATTACGGAGTTTTGGTGACAAGTTAAGTCACTCGAAAGTTTTGGTTCAACAACCATCCTTAATCGTGGATCTGGTTCAAGAAGTCTTCATAACCGTCGAATCATTCTCAAGTGGAAGGACATGATAAGATAAAAGATCTGAGATCTCTATTATCTGAAATCCCATTATCCATAGGATTAAAATTAAGTGGAAGGATAGGATAAGTTGAAAGATCTGAGATCTCGATTATCTGAAATCCTGTCAGCCGTCAGATCATTCTAGTGGAAGGACGGGATAAGCTAGAAGAAGAGCCATTGGATTTAATCCAAGGCTAATAAATATCGCAGATAGATCAAGCCATTGATCTAAAACCTTGATCAATGAAAAAAATTCATTTTAGGTTAAAAGATGTGAGGAGGTTACGCTCTAGAAAGTTTGAGATTTGAAATTCCGGAAGTCCGAAGACCCGGAGAGCTAAAATAAATTCTCGACCATTGGATCATCTTAGGTAAGCCTCAAGCATCCAATTCAAAAGGATATGTGGCAGACCACGTTAGCAAGGACGTGTGTGAGATCTACGTCAGCAGACCACGTCAGGAAAGACATATGGGAGATTACGTCAATAGACCACGTCAATAAGAAACTATGACAAACCATGTCAGCAGTCCACGTTAGCAAGGACATGTGGCACAGTCAGAGAATGACAAGTGTCAAGTTGAAATTATTATTTCAGGTACGTGTAAATAAAAAATATGAGTGACACGTGGTAGCTACTTGGCTCATGACACGTGATCCAGTGACGTAAGCAAGTTACGTCACTCCGAGAGTTTTCACCACTAGAAAATGACAAAAGCTCCGAAGTCCTGAAGGACAAAATCCCGAAGTAGATATGGTTTGTCCGATCTAAAGAAAAACTTCAGGAGTATTCTTATTCATCGATCTACTACAGTGGAAGGATAGCGTAAGCTGAAATAGCCGAAGTCCCGGAGTAAATGGTGGACATCCATATCAATGTTTGATTAAGTCTGAGCCAACAGATTGAACAATGAAAGGATGAGTGTAAGGATCAAATTTGACAATTGATCAGTTTCCATGAATAAACGTAAACCGTCTGATCTGTTCGAGAAATCTGATTCGGAAGTTTTGAAACGTTTGAAAAGTTGAAATATTGAAGTTCTGAATGACAAAGTTCTGTCATCCATCCATCTCATCGGGATATTGAATCATGACCATTGATTCTGATAAGTGCTCAAGCGATCATTTGTTCTAGCACCTGGTCACCACATATGGTCATATGAAATAAGAAAAATAAAGGTAAAAGATTAAATAATAAGATCGTGGTTCTACGCCTATGGTCATATGAAAACGGTTTAAAGGGAGCGCCTCATACAGATTTCATTCAATAGAGAGTTACACCAGAACAATACAGATAATCAATAAATAACCGAATATGATCTTTTGGTGAACCGAGAACATATCAAAAGCAAAAGTACGATCTAATGAGTCGATACATGTCTGTGATCAACTCATGAGGACAAATGAATCGATACACAACCATGATTAAAAGAGATTTAAATCACGAAAACATGAATAAAGAATAAAAAGGAAAAATGATATTAATTAAAGCTTAAGATTATCATTTTAAATGAAAAAGTACAATGGTTCAAATATCAAAAGACACAATTCTTCAAACTACCACTAGTTGGGAGACTATATAAACAAGAAATAATGGTGAGAAGAAGTGTAGTCGAATTTGTTGAAGTATATATATTTATATATAATGGATTGAATGAAGGTTCATTCTATCAGGTTGGTGTCTATTTACAAGTTGGGTCTTGTATGAGGATTGGATTCCTCACATCTCAGTTGGATATGAGATCAACAAACCGGGACTTGTTATGAGGATTGGATTCCTCATTTCTCAGTTGGATCTGAGAACTACAAGCTAGGTCTTGTAACAGAGAGCCGGGTCTCTCATAATTGTATGAAGATGATATTCAAAGGTTAATCTTATGTATTCATTCAAGTTAAAATAAATAAATAAAGTATTTATTCTTTTATATATATTGTTTGAGAAAATGAAATAAATATTTGTTGTTTAGTTAATTTGTGAAAACTGGAAAATTGTCAAAAACATTTGTGACACTAATTCACCCCCCCCTCTCAGTATCAAGTACCCATTTTCATCAAACAACTTCCTCTTTAAACAAAGCTAGGAATTTATTCTCCTCCTTGTTTCCTTCTAGCTAAAGTTCTTTCATTTCTTCTTCTAGGAGAGATATCCATTGACTCTACAATTCAACTCGTTGAACAAGTGGCCGATTTTGAAGAAAATTGTGCTAGGTTATTGTGGGTAGCATGGTCGCATGGGCCTTGGCCAAACAAATTTGCGGGAGTTTATGGAACTCAGTTATGCCGCTCGATTTGGATTTTATGCCCCCAAACCAAATTGCCAACATGTCCCTGAATGACCTGAGGAGGCACGTTGCAACTCATGATAAAAATATAATCGGGGCTTGGATGGACGAACCGTCGATTTCATTGGACTCGGGGCACCATGTTACAGGTAGGGGGACCCTTCTGTTGTCATTCCATTTCCTGGAAAAGTGTTTGTTGGAGGATCGTCGAGACTAGGGTTTTACTTAGTGAGACAACATGTAATTTCTAAACCAGGGGTCGATTTTGAAGGACACTATGTCAGGAAATTGTGGGTAGCATGGTCACATGGTCCTTGGTGAAAAATATGTGCGGGAGATTATGAAACTCAGTTATGCCACTCGGTTTGGATTTTATGCCCCCAGACCAAATTTCCAACATGTCCCTGAATGGCTTGAGGAGGCGAGTTGCAACTCATGATAAAACTCTAACTAGGGCTCCAATGGATGAACCATTGGTTGCATTGGAATATTGACACCAGGTTACAAATAGGGGGACCCCTCTATTGTAATTCCATTGCCCAAAAAAGCATATGTTGTAGGATCTCCAGAACTAGGGTTTTTCTCAATGAGGCACAATGAAAATTTTGAACAAGTGGTCGATTTTGAAGAACAATGTGTTGGGTGACTGTGGGTAGCATGGTCACATGGGCCTTGGAAAAATAGACATGCAAGATCTTATGAAACTCATTTATGCTGCTCAATTTGGATTTTATTCTACCAGACCAAATTTCCAACATGTCCTTGAATGGCTTGAGGAGGTGAGTTGCAACTCGCAATAAAACTCTAACCGGGGCTCAGATGGATGAATCGTCGGTTGCATTGGACTTGAGGAACTGGGTTACATCTAGGGGGAATTGAGGAACCAGGTTACATATAGAGGAACCAGGTTATCATTTCGTTGCCTGGAAAACATTTGTTGGAGGATGGTCAGAACTAGGGTTTTTCTCAGTGAGGCACAATGCAATTTTTGAACAAGTGGTTAATTTTGAAGAACATTATGTCAGGAGATTGTGGCTAGTGTGGTCACATGGGCCTTGTCCAAATAGACATGTGGGAGATTACAAAACTTAGTTATGCCACTCAGCTTGGATTTTATGCCTCCAAACCAAATGCCACGATAAATATCTAATCGGGGATTGAATGGATGAATCGTCGGTTGCATTGGAATCAAGGAATCAATTACAGCTAGGGGGACTGCTACACTATCATTCTGTCACCCGTAAAAGTAATTTTTGGAGGATAGTCGGAGCTAGGGTTTTGCTCAATGAGGCACAATACAATTTCTAAACAATTGGACAATTTTGAAGAATGTTCTGTCAAGAGATTGTGGGTAGTGTGGTCACATGGGCTTTGTACAAACACATGTATAAGATCTTATGGAACTTAGTTATGCCACTTGGCTTGGGTTTTATGTCCCCTGACCAAATTTCCAACATGTGAATGAATGGTTTGAGGAGGCGCATTGCAACTCGTGATAAAAATCTAACCAGGGATCAGATGGATGAAATATTTGTTGCATTGGACTCGGGGCATCAAGTTACATCTAGTGGGATCCATTTCTATGATTTTTTTGCTAGAAAACATGTTTGTTGGAGGATCTTTGGAACTAGGGTTTTTCTTAGCGAGGCGTTGTGCAATTTCTAAACAAGTGGTCGATTTTGAAGAACAATGTATCAGGTGATCGTAGGTAGCATGGTCGCATGGTCCTTGGACAAACAAATGTGTGGGATATTATTGAACTCATTTATGAAGCTCGATTTGTATTTTATGCCCCCCAAACCAAATTTCCAACATGTCCCTGAATGATTTGAGAAGGCGAGTTGCAACTCACGATAAAACTCTAACCGAGGCTCAGATTGATGAACTGTCGGTTTCATTGGACTCGAGGAATTGTGTTATAGCTTGGGGGACCCCTCCACTATCATTCTCTTGCTCAAAAAAGTGTTTGTTGGAGGATGGTCGAAACAAGGTTTTTCTCAATGAGGGATAATTCAATTTTTGAGCAAGTGGTCGATTTTGAAGAAAAATGTTCCAGAGGATTGTGGGTAGCATGGTCGCATAGGAATTGGAAAAATAGATGTGTGAGATCTTACAAAACTCAATTATTCTACCCAGTTTGGATTTTATGCCCCCAGACCAAATTGCCAGCATGTCCCTAAATGACTTAAGGAGATGTTGACCATAATTTGGTCATCTATATTTTCCCGCTCTTGGATTCATAAAAAAAATTGATATGAAAAGAATATTTTTTTTGAAAGATCATAATTCCATGGTGCAACCCTCAGTCTCAGCTTTGCCACCCATTTTTCAGATCCAAAATCCTAGTTCGTATGCTCAAGATATCTAGGTTTTTTTAAGCGATAAAAAATGCTTCTTCCATGTGGAATAAAGCTAATTTCTTTGAAACACATCTAAAAATTTTCGGGCCCAAGTCCTTTGTTTTATTCAATTTTCTCGGGTCCAACACCCTTAGTTTCTTCTTGTTTCACGGGACCAAGACCCTAAATTTCTTCTTGCTTCACAGACTCAAGACCCTAATTTCTTCTTATTATATTTTTGGTTTTATATTTTTATTTTATATTACCCACCACACTCCCTCCCTTCCCTCATTCTCGACAACCGTCTCCACTCCCTTATCCTTTACCTCCCCCCACTCCATACTTAGTTTTTTTTTAAGTCCTTCATGGAGTCATGGAATCACCCATACCCCCCTCATTCTTCACATCCTTCATCCACCACCCTGACAGTCCGATGCCTACACTTCTCCCCCCCTCACCTCATCCTACGTTATCCTCATCTCACCCGCTCCCTACAAATCTCCCCTCCCTAACTACCCACTATTCCCCTCTTTCCTACACTCTCGTTCACTCCTCCTTTCAACCTTTAGCCTTTTTTTTTAATTTTATTTTAATTCCTAACCAATGACATTATTCCACATGAAAACCAATGAAGAGATGACAAGTGGCAGCATATGAATGGTGCCATATTGCAGCATGGAATTATGACACATGACAACCCACCATTGGAGACATGTGATGCATTATTGAGCTATCATATGAAGACACATGGAAGCGTATTATTGGTGACATATGGAATATTTCCATTGGTTACATGTGGTAGGTTTTTATTGGTTGTATGTGGGTGATGACTCAACGATGACTTGGCATTGACTTGACATTTAAAAGATTATATGTTATTATCCAATTTCCAAAGAAGGTCGAATTAACTCCATGGCTCTCCATAATCTTCCTTTAGTTCTTACTAAGTGTGTTACCCACTTAGTATTATAAATGTTTAATATTTAAACATACCAATGCATGTGAAATGAGGATTTATTGCCAAAAAGTCGAATTTTCATGGAGGAAAATGAATTCAAGATCAAGGGCCCACATTTTCCCATCAAGTTCAATGAATGGTTGCCGAGTCATGAACTTCTGAAGACCATAACTTGAGCTACGAGCGATGCAATCACACAAATTGTATACTGTTGGAAAGGTATTTTGATGAAGAATATGATGGTATAGGTTATAAGGGATGAAAGTGGCCACATTTTTCCTAGAAATTGAAATATCAGTCAACTTCATTTTTAATGGGCCTGCATGACAACTCAACTTTACGAGCTCATATCTTGAGATTCAGGTGATGGATTTGGAAAAAAATTATATCATTGGAAAGCTAAGACAATTAAGATAAAATATGAAGTGATTTAAATGGATAAAAAGTTGATTATCACTTCCATAAAATTAAACTACAATCCCCCTCTTTAAAAGGACAATTAATTAAATTTTTGAAAAATAAAAGTTATTTAAAAAAATTTATTAAAAAGGGAAAAAGGACCCATTTGGAATATTAATATGTTAATTATATAAGTTAATTAATGAATAATTAATGAGAAATTAATTAAATATAATGCTTCAGGAAGAAAAATGTATGGGAAATTCAAGAAAGGAAAAACCCTAACTACTCAAGTAGTTAGAAAATTTGATTTTTTAAAGAGAAGAAGTGCTTCATCAAGGGTTCCAGAATCAAAATTATTAGCGGGTGTTGATATTATGGTAGCTGCGGGAGGTATTAACCTCCACGTGTAACCTTTTACAGGACTAGAATATTCTAGAAAGCAAGAGAAACCCTAAAATGTTGGATAATAATCCTAGGAGACAAGTCGTCTCAAGAGAATATTTAATATTGAGTTATTAGCCTCTAGAAAGAAAAGTTGGCCCAATCAAGTTATATAAATAAGTATAAATAGAGGGCGCTAGAGATCATTTGTCACTCTTACTCTCACAACTACATAAGACTAGTGGTGCACAAGTTTGGAGAGGGGGTGCAGCTGCATCTGTTGCAACTGGTATTTTGGCTTTTGGTTGGACTTTCTCATGGTTATGGTTTGGAATTTCTGATTGGTCTTTGGTTATTCTTTCTTGGTGCGCTAGCCTTGGAGAAAGGTGCACTACCTTGGTTGGATATTGGATTGCTTCCATAATTATTCTATATGTCAAGGTTAAGGTGCTCGGGGTGGCATTTGTGCCTATGGTTGGGTGACAATATTGCTATATTGCCTACGATGAAATGAGCACACCTATTTTTCTAACAGGTTATGGTCCCACACTATCTTCGGATAGTCTAACCGATGGAAGATAGATTGGGAGGATTTTCTCAGTTGCATTTGCAGTTGTAGTCAAAGTTATGTTGCAACAACAAAACCCTAACCCTCTTGTTGAGGCACCTTAAGTGAAGAGATTGACCTAATTCATGGATATCCTAGTGCTCTCTAGCCTAGCGCACCTCCTGGTACTCTCAACAAGCTAAGGCGTCAAGTTTGAGTTTTTGGTCAAAGTCAAAGGTCGACCGAGTCAAAGTCAAAGGTTGATCAAGTCAAATTCAAAGGTTGACTAAGTCAAATTCAAAGGTTGACCAAGTCAAAGAAGTCATGACTTACTCTATGAAGTCAGGAAACAAGCTAGAAGGGGCTTCTAACTTTAGAGCATGAAAGACAAGGATTGACCTCATCCTTTCCAAGAATAACGTGTTGGATATCGTGAAAGGCAAGATCATGGAATCACAGTTTGAAGCAGAAAAAGAGAAAGAACCTTAGAAAATTGTAGTTATGGAGAAGTTCAAGGACAATGACATCAATGCTATGAGTATCATAGTGGAATCTGTAAACTACCACTTGATACCCTACATCTCTCATCTTTACTCATCTGAGAAGATGTACGATGCCCTAAATAACCTCTTCTCATTTAGAAATATTGGACAAGTGACGAGTCTGAAGAATGAACTCTGTGACATGAAAATGTTGATAACATAACATCATACTTTGTAAAAATATCTCAACTAAGAGATCAACTACAAGATATTGACGAAATCATTTCAGAAAAGGAACTAGTAAATGCCATACTCAATGGTTTTCCCAAGACATGGGATGCATTTTCCGCAAGCATGAACATAAGAACGAAGTATACCACATTTGAAGAAATTTGGACTTGCTGTGCATAAGAAGAATCAAGGATTAGCGCAAAAGAGAAATCCCAAAAGAAAGATAATGATCAAGCATATGCAACAAAGTTCAAGAAATTCAGGAATAAGAAGAAGTTTAGTTCAAGGAAGAAATCAAATCAAGAAAAGGATATGTCAAAAATACAATGCTTCAACCGTCTAAAATATGGTCACTACAAGAACCACTGTCATGGGTTTAAAAAAAGGAAGGAAACACACGAAGCAACAGTTGCCAAAGAAAAGGAAACCTCAAAGAAAGTTAAGTAGGATGAAGCATATTTCTTCTTCTAGTCAAGGTAACAATATTCTTCTATAACATAGTTCTTGTACATACCATGTTTACATAGTTCCTGTACATATCATTTGTATCTATTTATTAGAATATAATATGGCCAGTGACACAATACCTATGGAAGAATAACAAGATAAGGATTGTTATTACGATGACTATAAGTCAAGTAATGTACATGAAAAAGATGAAGTACGTTGACAATCTTTGGTGACAAATTCCCGAGGAATCTATTATATAAGTAACAATTACCAGATAGGCTGAAATCAGAATCAAACTTGAAGAGACCTAGAAGGAGTCAGACCAAAAATAAGTCAGTAATCATGAGGAAAACTAGAATAAGACTTGTGACACTTTGCAGAAAGAAATAAGGATGCAGATAGAAGCATGGACTCTCTTAGATGGAGGGATCTGATTGCATATGGAGGGAGATGATTGAAAAATTCCAAAAGAAGAGCATGAATTCATGCATAAAGCTAGGATTAGAAGGGATCTAATCCTAAATGATATGATCCATTGAAGAATCTGTGAAGATTATAAAGTATCTTTCCATGTTCCCAATTGAAAGTAGCATCCATGATAAATAACACGCGTTCAATTTGACTCTAGAATAAGTCTTCTTCGAAAAGAAGCCTTAAGTATCCTTGGTTGTCCATCGACATCTATGTTCCTATGATGAAAATAAGAAGTTGGAATCTTCGGGAAGGAAGGGCATGGAATCTATAGAAGACACCATGGAGCCCAAATTTAAAGAGGAACATGAGGAAGAACATGAAGATCCAAGAAATAAAGAAAATCTAGAACAACCAGTTATTATATCGAGAATCATAAGACTACCAACATGGTTTGAACCCAGTAGAAGCAGTCAAGAAGAAGGAATGGAAGCTGTGATGAAGAACACTGTATGTAATAAATTGTGAAAACAACTTATGAATGGAAGCATTGCGAGATTCATAACTAAAGGTTCTTCTAGAAGGAGGGAGAAGACTACGACGAAAAATTGTTCCATTAAACCACATATACCTCTATCTGATCTATTATATCTCTTGAAGTATCCATGGATTGAAGTTTACATCAATTGGATGTAAAATATTGTTCTTCGCAATAGAGCAATTGAGGAAGAATCTTATGCAGAGCAATCTCAAGGTTTTAAGGTATACCAAAAAGAGACCCATGTATGCAGATGGAAGAAGACCTTGTATGGATTCAAGTAACTCGATGTAGATCATATCATGTACAATAGATGTTGATTAAGGTTGTTTGTCATTGAAGTCAAACCTTGAAGAAATCCCCATAGCACAAAGGTTTGGGTAATGGACCCAAGATTGTTTTATGTAAAGATGACTCATTATTGTCTTGTCATGGTTGATAAGAAGTAAAGATGGATGAACTCCAAAGTGGTCCCCTTATGGTGAAAGCACTCACGGGAAGACGCTTTGTGGAGTAAGAGAACCCATGCTTAATTGTGGAATAATGATATCCTATATGGATATTTATTGTCATTCCATTTCCGTTTGTATGTGGAACGTCACATAACTCCTCACGGTTAGAGAGTTATGGCCATGAGAAGTTGGAGACCCCAGGTTTGGGTAATGGACCCAAGTTTGTTTGATGGATAACGATATGAGTTA
>JZKD02S1103470.1:397807-412943 GCA_000966675.3 Picea glauca
AGATGTAAGAAAGAGAGGGAGGGGAGAGAGGGGAGAGAGATAGGGGTGGTATATATATGGTATATGTATAAGAGAGAGAGATAAGAGAGATAATGGGAGGGATGGGGAGAGAGATACTGAGGAGAGAGGGAGAGAGAGAGAGAGAGAGAGAGAGAGAGAGAGAGAAGGGGGTGTTACACATTATTTTGTTCACTCTGGTGATGACCCTACAAGCATGTGTTCAGTCTCTCAAAACAATCATTTACATGAGGAAAATGACTAAGTTCTTACCCTACAAGGTGTATTTTTAGAATGACGCCATAGGTTGACAGTGGTACACAGTGCAAAAATACTTGATTCCCGTAGGCTTCCTTATGCCTAGCTCGTGGGATTTCCTCATGCTGCTATATAGGCAAGGTGCGGAGACATTTGAAGCTAAGAAAAGGAAGAAGTTTCATGAAGTTTCTAGAAGGATAATCTTCTAGAATGTGAGGTGGAATCCATATGGTTTTGATCTTACTGACTTATCTGATTTGGTGGGATCATCCTCATCCTTGTAACCACTTCACCTTCTCCTATATAATGATGGGTTTCTCATGGAAAAGGTTAAGCAAGATTGAGCAAAGAATTGTTGAAATAATAGGCTGAAGACTGTTTGAAGGATCCTATTACAACTGATGCTTGTGGCCTCTATTTTGTCCATCAAGATTTTGTGGACTATATTCATACAAATTCGGAGCAAGTGTATGTGTGTGTTGGAACAAAGGACCACCGAAAGGGAACTTGGAACATCAAGGCAATTTGGTTGTATCTTCCACTTTTACTTATATGATACGGTGACATGTTTCTTTCCCATAAAATCATTAGCATTTTATTACATGACTCCTTGATCACATGTTTAGGTTTCCATTGAATCTACAATTGTTGCTTTCACTTTGGTTGGTTTGTGTCATCAAAGATCTGATCTCACAAGAGCACCAGAGCGAAGCATGGACAACATAGATATAAGGAAGAGATATCTAAAGGTATGTCATCCATTCCTTCTTTGGTAGTAAATTCAATGGTAGAAACTTAGGGAAAGCGTCATGTCCTATCTTGTTTTGTTCTAGATCTAGGTGGATCTAGGGATATTAGTTTATGTCTGCATTCATCGATTTATCCAATAACAAAATTGGTGACTCCATTGGGGATACGACTTGATTGTGCTTTTTTGTTGGCAATTTGATTTTAACCTAATATTTTCACTTGGAATCAGTCTCTGAGTTTGTGGGAGATCCATTCAGACCCTCTGGATTTGAAAGTTCACTTAGATCCTTTACCCTCTTCTCAAAGTTTCTTGATTTATAGACACTTCTGCACTGTACCCTATACATAGCCTTTGGAAACTTTCAATTTCCATGCACTGGCTATTTGCTTCAGTGTGAACTTTCCTCACCCTATCTGTTTCTGGCCTGCAGAAACTCTTGATTTCCGCACTGTAATGTGCTATTAGGCTGCGACGACGCCTGTGAAATTTTTTGAGTTGGGTTTTAGCCTCTGTTGATGCCCAGTTTTGTTTTAATCAGTTGGGAGGGACTTTTAATGCCATCCCTTGACTATTTTATAGAAGTTTAACTTGATGTTGATTGGTTACGGAGATTGAATACCTCTCTTTTAGTCTTTTTCCAGTTTTTTGTCTTTGATTTTTATCGACAATGGTATAATCTCTGAGCTTGTATCTGAGTTCTTGTTCGATTAAAAGTATTTGATTGGATTTAAAGTTTTGGATTGATTATGTGTTCTGGATTGCTTGATGATTGGGAATTCATTTTTCATTTGCATTTGAACAAACACTTTCTTGTCATTTTTTACTTTTATCTTCATTGAAAGTTTGATTTGGGTGCTTGTTGAGTGTATAATTTCTCCTGGATTACTTGTCCTTTCTTTTTCATACCCCTGATCTGGTTTTAGAAAGGAAGAATTTAAAGTCGCTTATTATTTTAAGTAATCATATATAAGGAAATTTTATTGCATCCAAAAGAAGAGAACATTGAGAAACTGTGTTGTTTATGGTTGTTTGCAATTGTGTCCATTTAAGAAAAATAAAGTATATTTCGTAACTTACATCATTCCAGAAATACCTTCTCCCTACTGTAGATAGAGTTCATTGAAAAAAAAATTGCATCATTCATTTCTATTTGCATATTATTGGTTCAAGGTCTTACACAACATTGGTTTCATTCCCGTCTCCCTCTTGAGTAACAACAACTTTTAAAAAACATTGCGAAATCTTAAAATCAATTAGTAACTTTTATTTTCTAGGGATATTTTACACCAACATTAGCTAGGCTAGAGCTTTGGAATAGGCTGTGAGACACACTCTCCAAATCACAAAACACACAATATCATCTTGTGATAGGGAATGTTTAATTCCATTTACAACATTTTGTCCTGGGAAGCCCTTCTCACACAAGGGTCAAACCTGAGGTCGCATTGAGATTGACATAGTTACTCACCCTACTTTGTTGATCTCAGTGTAGAGATTGCGTGTATTATGGGGATCACTTGAAGGTATACCAACAATGATGAGTGGAATCCTCTCAAGTTGATTTCAGGCTAGATACCCTGCCTTTGTGCGTGGATCGGACTGTCGACTATTTCCCCAGGAATCACTGTTGTTCTTGATAGCCTTAGTTTCCTATATTCTTAGGGTCTTACACAAGGTGAATGTGGAGGGGAAAGTATTCACAGTACCTAGAATTGACGTTGGATAGACTCACTCAGGCTCCTCGGAGGGTATACCCACGATTATGTGTGGGAGATTGCACCAAGTTGTAAGTCTGTTAAGCAGGTTGTCAACGTAACTTTTCCACCCTCTTTTTCCTAGCCCCTTATTGTCTTGACTTTGCGACAATGGATTTCATCACCAACTAGTGACTTCGAAATAAGAAGGTTTTGTTTTCTTGGTATAATTCCTATATTTTATTAGCGAGTGATGTTTGTTTTCATAGTTGGCCATAGATTATTTTCATAAAATTTTTGGTTCAGCCAACATTAACCCTCCACGTCGTTCACGTAGGATGCAAGGACTACCTCCAGAATATCCATAAGTTTTCGAACCCTTTCTTCTTAACCCACCGGAGGGGTCTCCTTAATAGAGTGAGGTATAGGACAACATACCATATCAAGCGGAAAGAACTGACTCTCTAGACAATTTTTGAATTGTTTTCGATTCTCTAGACACTTTCTGAATACCTCCTGGATATGAGAGACATATTCTCCGACTAAATTCCTCCGGAGAACTTGTTATTGACACTTCTGTAATACCAACCGGACCTCTTACCAGCCCGAAAAGTGAGGATCAATTTGGGACCACTGATATATTTTGAACCCCGACTACAGTGCGAGACCTTTATGGCACGGGTGAAGGTGTTGATATACCTGTCATCTCTGAACTACTCGAGACATCTACTACTTATAAGATACCTCTAGATCACTTTAATAGCATGAATTGTTATCTTTTTGTGGGTTCAGACACACAGTCCATTGGTCCTAGCTCGACCATTCCCCTTCAGATGGCCCATTCCACAATGGTCCCACACACTACGACTATTCCCATTTGGAATACAGTGGTTACTCAAGCTCCCATCGGTACACCACTTTCGTCTAGACCTGTCCCATATCTTGCTCATGGGTACCATGCTTTAAATACTTCTATCCCCAATCCTACCCAAGTTCCGTCCGGAGTTTCTGGAATTTTTACCCCTCCTCGATACAATGTTGTTGTTGGTTTCATTTTGACACCTTCCTAGGTCCCCTCTGGAGGGTCTTATCCACCTTTTATTGGAGGATTTGGCTCAAGTGGCTCCAATCCTATTGGAGGCTCTACTCCATCATTCACTTCTGGTTTTCAGATTCCTGTTGGAGGACAATATAACACTGGGGGGGAAACTCAATTTGGAGGTCACAGCCAAATTGGAACACAACCCCCGCTTGGAAGTCCTACCCCACCTTATGGACAGAACATTCCAGCATCGTTAGACCAATATTGGAACCTTCTCATCCAGGGCAATCCACAATCATCTAGGGGGAAACAACCTCAAGTTAGCTCTTTCATACCCCCTAGTTCGGGCCAGTCGTATCTCGGTTCTTCCAATCCCATTTGGGGTTCAGATGTTCAATCTAGTGTCCCTTTCCAGGGGAACGTCCCTAATCAGTACAACCCTATGGGCGACATGCCTCTTCATTCACATTTGAATCTGTTCGGACCTTCACCTCACATGCAGACTTCTTACGATCCTACTGGTATACCAATGGGACTTCCTCCCCAAAGTCACCAGTATCCTCATGTGAATAGACAATTACCCTTTTTAGCCACTTTGGATCTTCCTGACTTGTCTAGAATCTTGAATGACCCCATCCTACATTCTCCCATTGGCCCGTTATACCGGCCAAGCTACCATCCAACATTCCAAAATTTGATGGTAAATCGGGAGAATAACCAAACAACCATGTCATGAATTTTCGCCTTTGGTGTTCGTCCAACTCTTTGATGGACAATTCCATTTGGTTACAACTCTTCCAACGAACTCTTATGGGTTCGGCTACAAAGTGGTATATATAATTACCATGAGGCTTCTTCACTGACTTTAATACCCTAGACATGGCTTTCCTCACACAGTACCAATTACCAATCCGTTATGAAATGAGAACCGATATTTTGAGTTCCTTAAAGAAAAATAAGGCCTCTCACATCTCCGATCACATTCATGAGTGGAGATGAAGACGACGTTTGATCAAACTTGATCTTCCCGATCAGTTATTGGATGAATGGTTCACGAAATCCTTCATGAATAAAATCTCTCATGACATTTGCATGGGCGGAGTTGTCACAGAAGAACAGGCGATCAGTCGCGCTCAGTACCTCGATCTCATTTATTCACAAATGGGTACTCTTTACAATTTTCTCCCTGACGCGCCTCGTCCTTCTACCACCACTACCTCAACTACCCCTGCCACTTCTCATGTGGTTGATGGTGTGATTGGAACTTTCCATGCTCAACCTCAATCTGCATAAGCCTCTCCCACCTCTAATGCTTCTAATGTTCAAAATGCTCCAACTCCTACTCCTTCCACTAGCAAAACCTCCGAGGTGAACTCTGTTCAATCTACCCCTGCTGGAAAAAATAAATCTAAAAAAGGGAAGGGTAAGAATAAGGAGGATAAAAATAACCCGCAATCTGAGAAATCCAAAACACAACCTGCTAATGATAAGGGTAAATGAAAACCTCGATACCCTTGCCTTATCTTTGGTGATGATCACTGCATGAAAGATTGTCCAAGATGGGCTAAGGTTACTAAGTTCCTTCAAGGGACCGCGAAACCTCCCACACCTATTGTTTTGTCCCAAAATTTCCCTTCCCAACAACAGGCCCAATTATTCATGACCAACCCTCTCCCTCCACTACTTCTTATGTACTTATGTGTACTGGTGATTCAAAAAAGAATGACGTTACACTTACCACTCGGGACAAAGATTACTCTTCCTCAAAGGAGAAAGTTGACGATATACCACCTCTGTTGGTTCAATAGTCTCCCTCAACTTCACCTCCCAACGGTCCTCTTCATCTCGAACGACTGAGTCTCGATACAATTCTTCACCCTCCCCCAAAGGGTGTTGTTCGAAATTTTTCCTTCAATCCTCATGCACGTGCTGCTCAGAACTACAATATTGTAGAAGATCTGGCGCAAGCACCTTCCACGATGTCAACTCTCGAAGTCCTTCAAAGTTGTCCCACTCAACGAAATGAACTATTAAAGGCTATTGGTGGAATTGACCCTACGGATACAAATTTGATAATTTTTTATCTGGAAGATCACATTCCAAGGCTACCCCCTCAACTCACATTTCAGATACAATTTGTTATCGCAGAAAAGAAAATTTGTAGAACCATTATTTATGCGGGTGCCTCGACATGCGTAATGTTTGTTTCTTGTTGGAAATCCATTGGCTCTCCTCCCTTAACTAAATCACACAACACGCTCAAAGCATTCAATGTCTTTGGCTTTAAACCTTATAGTGTAATCCCCTCGTTGCCTATTACATTAGAAGGAAAATCGATCAATGTTGAAGTTGAGGTCTTTCATGCACCTCTCGATTACAACCTCTTACTTGGTCCTAGCTGGATTGATTCCATGCATGCAATGGTGCCTACTCTTTTTCATGTAGTACGTTTTCCACACCAAGGAAAAGTTGTTACAATAGATCAATTGTCCTTTTTTAACTTTGATGCTCGTACTAACAATGTACCCTTCATTTCAAAGACACCCCCTGGGTATGAGAATGTCAGTGTGGGTCTACTAAAATATTCAACTTTGATGGGTACGTTCCCAATCCCACCACCTGATGTTCCACCTCTTTTGGTTGCCTCAATCAACATGATTTCCACCTTTGTTCGCGAAACCCACATGTCTTATGACCCATGGATAGTACCCACACCTGGTGATTATATTTGCTATGGAGGCTAGATGCCTTTAAGTCCGGTTGAATCCGCTTATCAAGCCATTCAATTGATAAACCCTTCTACTCCCTCTCTTGGTGATTCATCTCCTGATCCATTCTATGTTATTTTTCCTACAAATGAGATGATCATGTCGGTTATGTCCATGGAAGACACCCCATGGAATGATGGGCATCATCGTTCCATCCTCTTCCTAGAGAAGCACACCTTAGAGAGTTACCAATGGATCTCGACTGCATCGACCGTTGTTGTCGTCTCTTCTTTTCCCAAGTCTACACACGATGTGTTATATAAAGGGAACTTGAGTAACATTTCACCCACCATCCCCCTCGACATATCCATTAAACCTGGAGTTGTCGAAAATGTTCACATCGAAGCTTCATGTTCCACCGATGAGGTTGTCACATATAAGTCCCTTTTTCAGGAGTTTCGTGAAATATTCGCATGGAGCTATGAAGAGATGTTGAGTATTGACCCTGATATTGTTGTACACAAAATTAACACGTACCCAGGTGATAAAATCGTCCAGCAGAGACTTCGCCCGATCCACTGTCGTAAAGTAGCTGCCATCAAGCTTGAGGTTGAAAAACTTCTTAAAGATGGCTTTATTTATCCCGTGGCTTTAACTGATTGGGTATCCAATCTAGTTCCGGTTAACAAGAAACAAGGTATGATCCGTGTCTGCATTGATTATAGGGATATTAAAAAAGATTGTCCTAAGGACAACTTTCCCACCCCCTTCATTGACTAGATCGTCGACGATTGCACCAGGAGTGAAATATTCTCTTTGATGGATGGTTTCTCCAGATATAATCAAATTAACATCTTGCCCGTGGATCAACACAAAACTATTTTTATTTGTCCTTGGGGCACCTTTGCCTATCAGAAACTACCCTTCGGTTTAAAGAACGTTGGTGTGACTTTTCAACGTGCCATGTCTTACGCTTTTCACGATATCAATAACATTGTACAACCATATCTAGATGACCTACCGACGCATTCCATACATCGTAGTGACCATCTGGCACACCTCTGAGCCATTTTCCTTCGTTGTCGGTTTTATCATATATGCTTAAACCCACACAAATGTGTCTTTTGTGTGGAGTTCGATCGACTTCTGGGCTTTATTGTTTCACATCAGGGGATCAAGGTAGATACTTTGAAGGTCAAGGTGATCCTCAATCTCCCTCCTCCTTCCTCACTCTGCCAGCTTCAAAGTTTGCAAGGGAAGACAAAATTTCTACGTCGTTTCATCCCAAAATACGTTGAGTTAACGCTTAGATTTACTCGATTGCTAAAGAAAGGTTCTAATTTAGTATGGGATACCACTGCCAACAAAGATTTCGAAGCTTTGAAACTGACTTTAACCCGTACCCCACTACTTTTCCAATCGATTATAGTCGAGAATATTTCCTTTATCTCGTTGCTTTGGACTCTACCATTGCCATGGTTCTAGTCCAAGAAGACAATTTACATGACGAACATGTCATTTATCATTTGAGTCAGAGTCTCATGCCTATCGAAGCCAAATACTTACATGTTGAAAAACTGGCCTTGGCAGTTGTTCAAGCTGTCCAACGTTTACATCACTATATCCTATTACGTAAGACCACCATAATTTCTGATTGCAACCCTATGAAACACATTCTTACATGCCAATTACTAGGGGGAAAATACTCCAAATGGATAGTGATTCTACAAAAGTTTGACTTAGAGTTCGAACACGCTAAGTCTAAGAAATCCTTGGTGTTTTTCGAACTGATATGTGACCTTCCCTGCACTGAGACAAAAAATGTAGCAGAGGATTCTTTACCCGACAAATCCCTTTTTCTGATTAGTTTTGATGACCTCTGGTATGGAGATATCATTATTTATCTCTAGACTTAGAATTTCTGGCCCGATCTGTCTAGCACTGACTATTTTCATATATGTTACCAGGCCCGTCAGTATATTATCCTCGGTGACACTCTTTATCGTTGTGGGGTTGATTCTGTTTTTCGATGATGTCTCACCAATGATGAGGCTGAGAAAGAATTGAATGACTTCCATTCTGGAGCATGTGGTGGTCACATGTCTGGGTATGCTACTACCCAAAAGTTCTTATGAGAAGGATATTTAGGGCCTTATTTATTCAAAGACTATATTATTGCCATCCAAAAATTCCATGCTTGCCAAACGTACAACAACAAAATAAGATCACATCCTGCTCCTTTACACCCTGTAGTTTCTGTTGGACGTTTTACAAAATGGGGCATTGATTTCATGACATGTAACCCTCACTCGGTCGGGGGGCATGGAAACATCATCATAGCCGTGGATTATTTCAAAAAATGGGCTGAGGCAATGCCTACATTCGATAATACTAGAAAAACTGTTTCCCTATTCATATTCACTCATATCATCACATGATTCAAGATCCCACAAGCTATCGTCACTGATCACGGTAGCCATTTTCGAAATTTCATGATGTCCGAGCTTACCCAAAATTTGGGTCTTAGACATGAAAACTCAACCCCCTACTATCCATAGGCCAATGACCAAGTTGAAGCAATAAACAAGGTTCTTATCACCATGCTTCGACGGATAATAGGAATTCACAACACAAGTTGGCACACGATGTTGTTTTCAGCATTATGGGCCTATGAGACATCCATGAAGTCATCCACGGGATTTACGCCTTTTCAATTGGTGTATGGTATCGAAGTTGTTCTATCGATTGAATGTGAGATACCATTGTTGAAACTAGCCGTTGAAATTCTTCCCAACACCTCTACCGAAGAAGAACATCTATCATATTTGATGCGATTAGATGAAACCCTTCATGAGGCTACCCTGGTTATCGAAACCCAGAAGAAACGCGTCAAAGACCAATACGACAAGCATGTCAAGCCACGTGTTTTCTCGGAAGGTGATCTAGTTCTTCTCTATGAACAAGATCGTGATTTAATAGGGGCCGAAAATTTTGAGGCTATGTGGCATGACCCTTATATCGTCAAACGGGTGTTAGAGAAGGGAGATTATGAGTTAGTGGATTATGATGGCATTCCTTTCAATGAACCCTGAAATGGGATTTACTTGAAGAAGTACTATGCTTAGACTATCTTTTCATGAGTGCTTGTATTTTTATTGTATCATAATTTTGTGTGCTTTTTGTTATTTGGTTTCGACCCCCAACTACTTACCTTGCGTTGTGCTTGGTTTCCAGATGTCAGCGTCTTCACTACCCTATATTGGCTTCGTTGATGGTTCTATTCGTAGTACTCATAACCTAGCTTCTGTTGCATGGGAAATCTACGCACCCACGAACAAACTTATCAGTCTACAAGGTGTTTTCCTTAGTCGTGCAACCAATAATATCGCAGAATATAACACATTCATCAAATTGTTGACCGACGCTATTTCACTTGGGATTCGACAACTCGTTGTACGACTTGATTCATAGCTAGTAGTGCTACAATTAAGTAACATATACACTATATGAAGCCCTACATTGTTACATGTATATTTACGAATTCGCCTCTTGGAACGTTATTTTGATTATATTGAGTATCAACACATTCCTAGATGTCTAAATACATTGACCGATGCATTAGTTAATTATGTGTTAGACAGACATTTGAGACATTTATAAATCCAATCAAACATCACATGTTGTATATAAAGTAAAGTAAGATGGTAGAAGACTCATGTATATATATAACAATAAAATGTTTTACAAAAAGGTGTTTTCTGTCCAAAAGACCAAAATATCAAAATATGAAGCCCACGGCTTCTACAAAATATCATCATGGATGCTGCTCATGGTAGCATATTACTGCCCGTGTTACTCTGCGAAGTAATCAGCTGAGTGAACCAGAAACACCTACGATGTGGTGTTGATAACGCCTAAGAATCTCATTGATCAAGATATCTAGGATGTCTTCTGTCAAACCCTCTAGATTCTGCTCAATCGCTTCATAATCGTCAGCATCCCATCCTGCTACTACCGTTGCTTCCCCTTGCCTTTGAATGGGGGAAGTTCCTGAAGGCCGGTGTCGCCCTATATCTACATGGTCAAAATGTTTGATTATTCATTGGATAGAGAGGATATATAAAAACATATGATATTCTAAAATTTCACAAAAACACCATAAAAAAAATGTTTTTCTTACCTAGGTCCCCCCACTGAAAACCCTTAGGTAGAACCAAATCGGGTTCATTGCGAAATTCTAGGACAACATATGCGTAATCATCTATCATCAATATCTACGGCCTCAACCAGTCAAAGAATGCATCGTTGTATTTAATAATGGAGCCCGCTACATGTTGAGCCATGAGATCGCACCACCGCTTCATCCGCGGATCTCGTGGCACTGGTATACCCCACTCTACTTGTAGGCGTAAATGAGGGACTCTTTCTAGAGAAAGAAAGACACCAAAATGGATCCATACCCAAATTTCTTTAGGTCCCCATTCTTTCTTTTGGTTAACTGTGTCTTCATATTGCAAAGGATACCATCACACCAGTTGAACACACGAGGTTCTGTGCATTCCACGACATACTGAAAATAACTTTGGAGGGCCATGAGCAGAGACACACTTCCCACCATGTGCGGAGTAAAAAGGATGGTTTGGGGAGTTAAATACCAAACACCTCTGATGGCTACCTTACCTTTGTGTCTTTTGGCCTCGGGTTCACAGTATCGATGGATGTGTTCTCTCATCGGTAGGCCACCACTTGACCCCTTGTTAAGGTCACATGTGCTCCACGAAGGGATAAGGCCATCAAGAAGTAAATGTCTTCGATGTCCAAAGAAAGAACGTGGACACCTACATGAAACACCTGCTGGTCTACTTCCCACATGTGGATCAGGTATTCTAGTAACCTCAGTTGGGCTCTCATGACATAGATTTTAATTTTTTTTAACAATTAGCACTATTGAAGGGAATTGACGGTGCCTAGATCATTTAAGGCCATGAATTCATCATCCTCATGTTCCCATTCTCTCCATTCCAACATTTTGGCAATCAAATACCTGCATGGAGATGAGGAAAGGAAGTTAGCATCTTCAATCGTTGTTTTTGAAATTCTTTTTTGGGAAAACACATGTATAATGTTTTGGGTTTTCGGCTGCCGCAGATCATTTTTTAGTAAAGTGCGATGTTTCCGCAGGTAAGACATAGGGCACCTATGGAAATCATTGATTTCCACAGGTCCCGATATTAATCACCTGCAGTGGCCCCAGTGCGAGCCTACCAACCCAAAAACTCATCCAAAAACTACCTTTAAACCAAAATAAATGAATTTCAATCCATTGAAAAAGAAGAGGATGATGAGCTTACCGTGTTGATGGAGACCATTTGTTGAATGATCGCATGTGCTTCCCACATTCGAAAACCGAAATATGAGGTAAAAACAAGATTTCTAGAGAAGTTTTGAATGAAATGCAAATGAAATAGCAATAAGAGGTCATACCCCCTTTTTATTTCATTTTTTTCTTTTTCTTATAATATTTTATATTATTTTAATGCATTTTATCATAACCTAATGGTCTAGTGGTCATGTGAGTCTGTTGTTTCTTGAATATGTGAAGACTAAGGCCCTGGACAATGCAGTATGGATGATTTTTCTTGATTCACTTTTCTGTTTGTTACATATATCAATACTTTTTAGGGTTTTTTAGAAAAACCTCGAGCCTAGTCTTTGTTAGTTCTCGTGACCAAAAATCAATGAGAACGCAACCGAGTATACTTTTGTAATTTTTTCGTACTCGTTATGAAAACACAAAAAGCGAAACCTATGGAGTATCCTTTAAGCTCTTTTCACACTCCATAAAAATGAAAAGATTGTCAAGCGACCTTGTTCTTTTCACGCTCGTAAAAGTATTTGAAGAAAACATTCGATGCATGATAATTGATCACTTTTTTGGTCTTGTCAAATTAATTTACAAAAAAGGAATTGAGAGAGTTATCTTTAAAGGTTTTTTAGACTCTATAAACATGAAAAACCCTCGAGTTTTCTATCTTTAGACTCGTTAAATAAACATCAAAAGACCCACATGGGACCGAAACACTCCTTCTTAGGGTTCGTTAAACATACTCCGAGGGACTCGTCCGAAGGATGAGCTTACATCAACAAGCATATTTTATCCTCCTCAAGCTTGCATAAAAATAAAGAGGTACTCGCCATAAATGGTGGGGGAAAATTTGGGAAAGAAATGTGTCTCTGTATCCGTGTTAGTGGCAATACTAGTCACTCTTGAACACTACACCCCCTTCATCATTTCAATTCGGGTTGGGAAATCCATTTGTCTCTCGTCTGGCCATCTGTAAGTCCATATCTTGGGTCGTTTTTGAGTCAATGCTGCCAAGACCATTGTCGTGTCATTCATATGTTCAAGAGAAGTCCAAACAAGCCCTCTATCAAGTCGACCATATGTAATTGTTAATTCTTACCATGTTGGCCTTCCTTGTGTCAATTTCAAATCATTTTCATACTTTGATCTACCCTAAATCTGTTACTTATTTCATGTCACTAATGTGAGATATGATGCCACGTAGCCCTCCTCAACCCGCAGGTTGGAAGGTCCACGTGCACAGGATCTTTTCCCTTACACTTGCCCGAAGAGCTTTTCGGAAATGGCTCTTCTATTTCCCTTTCGGGAAATATACACCCACAACTAACTTCGAGAAATTTCCCCTTGTACTTTGGGAGATCGGACTTCACACCTTCGTAAATCTAGTGGTCAAGTGCTTTGTCCCTCAATCTCCGAAAACCCGAAACAGTCCACACTTGACCTTTTCTCTCTTTCTTTCGGGTTTCTCCTTATCGCAATTTCGGTGGTTCCGATGTCAAACAACTTGTTCCCACGATTCCCGAAGCCCGATTTGCCGAAATTCCAATGCGCCTGCAAGCTTTGACCTTTCAACAACCTTCACTCCGTCGGGACTTCGGAATTCGCGATATTGTGAATCCTAATGCAAAGAATTCGGGTCTTTACCCTATGAAACCCCGAAATGGTCAACGGAGTTTGACTCCATGCCGATAGTGTGCCACCTGTCAACTCTACTGTCTTTTGGGGTCCACATGATCCTTTTGTCCCTTCGGGATTTTGCGATTCGTGATTTTTTGAATCCTATTGCGAATATTTCGGGACTTCCACTCGCGAAAACCCGAAATAGAAGTTCACGGGTAAATCCAACGGCTCATGTAGCTTGGATCTATGGCTCTGTTCCTCCTGAGCTTAGAACCTTTAGCAATACTCGCGGTAACTCCCTTGCTCCTCCATGAGATCTGACGCCTCACGGGACTTCGCAAATTCTCCATAGAGAATTCCAACCATCCGCTCCCTTTCCCTGGAGAACTTCTGCGAAAACTAAGCAAAGTGTCTCTCTCCACAGAACTCGTCCTCTCGCGGTCAACGTTACTATGCCTTCCTTCGAATCCTTCGAAGGTTCAAATCCTTTTGAAATTTCTCATGACTTCGAGTCTTTCAGAAAACCCTTGCACGCACTCCTTGCGGCAGACTTTCAAGCATTCCTCCTGCTCGCACTCCTTGCGGCAGACTTTCAAGCATTCCAAGTGTTGAACTCCTTCGACTCTGCGCACACCTTGTAGCAACAGTCTCTCAATACTTCTTTCAGGTTCGCAACTCTGAGACTTTACTCTGCCTACACACTCCTTTCACGGCTCCTGTGCCTAACCGCACTTCTGTGTGAATGAGAACAAAAGCTACCCTATCTGACCTCTCAGAGACAAACCTCTGAACCCTCTGTCAACGCACTCCTTGCGGACAATTCAACTGCACTCCTTATAGGAACTCTTGGTCAGATGGAGAAACAATTGAAACTCATCTACCTTACTCTCTCTCTCTCTCAGATTTCAGACATTCAACAAGAAATCATTCATGCATAGCATAAAAGAAATTTCATGACAGAAAGAGTAAAACATTCAAAGATGCATACGCAGAGAATAATTGAACACCATGAATCTGAATCAAAACCTTCTTTGTATTAATTCGGAACTTTTGTACATGGAATTCGGCTATACAGCTCTCTGCTTCTTCTCTATGCTCTCAATTGGCATTATCTTCATGCATATATTACAATACACAATGAGGGTGTCTATATCTTGTTTCCCTCTCTCATTCTAAAACTGTTTAATCTAGAATTAAATTCTATCTACTTGCATTAACTATCATAAATGCCTTTTACCTACTAAGGACGAGAGAAGATCACTCAAGGACCGTTTACATTTTACAAGTGCGCTCCTTCTTAATTATCTTATTTAAGATTGGTGCATTAACTTCAAAATAATTTCAAAATTTGCGTTGGGCGCTTGTCCAGCTGTCCGTTGTCTCTGCACTGGCTCGCTTGAGGTGCTCCTACATCATACTCCCTCGCTTGAAAATTTTCATGGGCTCCTGTCCATGAGTTCACGCACTGTCTGTCCATGCCTCTGGATTTTTGCTTCTTTCTCCCATCTGGCATATTCAACTAGATGGCCCTTCCACTTGACCAAATATTCAAAGTATTGCTTTTTCCTGGTCTTCTTGCTCACTCGTTTGTCCAATATGCGCTCCATTTGCAGCTTTTCTGCAACTGGCATCTGCTTTGTCCACTGGATCACCGGCTGTTCATTTTCTGTCCCTGCTTCCTCAGGTTGACATGAGTACAAA
>JZKD02S1103470.1:431053-450176 GCA_000966675.3 Picea glauca
ATTGTTAATAATGTGCCTTGGCGATCAGAGAATTTATCAGAGAATGTTGATATACGTGAATTAGATGATCTATGGCGAGGAGAGATCGTAGAGCGCGGCAGGATGAATCCAAGTAATGAAAATGAGAGTGAAGACTATTTTACAACATTTACTTTTGCTGAAGATATCATTGTAATTCGATACATAATGGATTTTCGCAATGGAGTCCATTACTCTGCCCAAATTATATGGAATTCCAGATTCAGTTGGCGTGAGATCATGCAACATCTACAGAAGAATACATACAACTTCAATTTCAAACCTGAAATTATCAGAATTAGGTTGAATTACAGGAGAGAGGAAGTTGCAAGTGGTAGTGCTGCGGAAGTAGTGGATGGGTCGCAGGACGTTGTAATTCGCTTCAAGGACAATGCAAATGCTGACAAAGTGATGTGCGCAATTTGTTACAACGCGTTTAGATACGGGGAGAGTGCAAAACAATTGGCATGCAACCATCTGTATCATTCACACTGCCTTCTCCAATGGTTTAGTCGAAAAATCTCCTGCCCCACATGCAGACATGAGCCACTTGCTAGACAACGATGAACCTGCACTGTTGCTCTGCTTACTCCTGTATATTTCAAACAGTTTGTGCATTGTTTTCTGTTCACTCCTGTATATTTCAAACAGTTTGTTCATTGTTTTCTGTTTGCTCCTGTATATTTCAAACAGTTTGTGCATTGTTTTCTGTTTACTCCTGTATATTTCAAACAGTTTGTGTATTGTTTCCAAACCTATTCCATGGAATATGATATTAATAATGTATTGCACATTAAAATTGGTATCTGAACTCGTAGGTTTCAACTTGTAATTTTTTAAATGCAGTAGTGTAAATGTTCTACTTTTGGGTTGTTTTTAATTAATTTTTTTTTGTTTGATTTTGTCTTAAATTTGGTTATGAATGGTTAGATCTGTAGATTTGAGTGAGTGGTTAAGTTTATATAATCTTAGTGCTCCAGGATTTTTCTGTATGCTGAATCTATTTATACATTCAAAAATAAAATTTAAATAATAGAAAATAACGATTTTGTCCAAATTTACATCCTAAAAAAAACCCCAAAAATAAAATTTTTAACAAACAAACAAAGATAAAATTTAAATAGATAAAAAAAAAAAATTAATTAAATCTCTATAAAATTAAAGAAGCAATGTAAAAATAAAACATAGATTTGAAGTTGAATCTATTAATATTCAGTGTGAATATAAATTTCCAATATTTCATAGGATTTTTTTTTGAATTTTAAGAAATTTGGAAAAAATATTATGAACCTGTTTTATCACAAACTAACTAAATTAACAAATAAAATAAATTAAATCCATATAAAATTAAAAAAAAATTGTACAAAAAAAGCATAGATTTGAAGTTGAATCTATTAGTATCCAGTGTGAAAATAAAATTTCCAATATTACATAGGATTCTTTTTTTGAAGTTTAGGAAATTTGGAAAAAAAATTATGAACTTGTTTAATCACAAAGTAAAGTGAAAAGTAAAGATGGCAAGTCTAAAAAAATAGATTAATAAAATCAAATCAAATAAAAATACAAAATATCCCAAAAACGGTATTTATACTTTCTAGTAAAACATGAAATATCTTTTAAAAAAAATGCATTTAGATGGTAGGCATTGTTTTAAAATTTGAGATTGTACTTCAATTTATTTTGGAATTGATTTTTTTTTGTTTTTTAACTTATTTATTTATTTATTTATAAGAAAGATTTTGACTACTTTTTTATCTAAATATTGATTGATCTTAGAATAAAATGCCACATCAAAATGCTTATTGGTATTCATGGAAAAACTATTGGGGATCATGCCAAAGACATTGTATAAGCATACAAATTAAGGTTGCAATTAGATATGAATGATGAATTGTTTGAAGGTTGCAATTAGATATGAATGATGAATTGTTTGTTGGACCATTGTTTGTAGGCATCTTTATAAAGAGAGAATTCAACAAGATGTTAGATTTATGTTGCATGAGTATTGGGTGTTAGATCCTTGTGTTTCATCTTATGAGCAACAAATATCATGAGATCTATATAAATTGTATGTGAAACATTTTTTTAGATGGATAAAGACCTTTTAATATATTGATGAAACTTAAACTATGGTTTGTTAAGCATATTTCATGAAACCTTTTTTTTGTCATTAACATGTAAAATTTGTTAAGCCTATTTCTTTGATTTTGGCAAAGTGATGATTTGCTAAAAACATTTTCACAGAGTGTTGATATACGTGAATTAATTATCTATGGCGAGGAGATATACGTGAATTAGTTGATATACGTGAATGCTGATATAAATATTTATGATTACAAATGGGGAGAGTGTAGAAAAATTGGCATGCAACAATCTTTATCATTCACACTGTTTTCTCCAAAGGTTTAGTAGTAAAATCTCGTCTCCTACATGCAAAGATGAGATACTTGCGCTACAACGATGTTGATGTTTGGACAACATCGAGAAGACATTCTCTAAAGATAATAATTAATAATATGATTATTAACTATAGTATATAATAAGTAAATAATAATAACAAATAGTTATTGATTATTCAAGGAACGCATCCTTTCATAGTATCAAAACTAACATGGTATCAAAACGGAACTGGGCCTCACTCCCTAATAAGAAAACCCAACCCAGGTAAATGGAAAAGCCCAGACTCTGTTGTATCATAATACCCTCCAGCAACGGGCCTACCCACATTACGCAGCTAACCCTCTCCTAAGCTGTAAATTGCACATCTCAAACTATATATATAGTTTTTGCTCAGTCTGCCAGACATTAAATTAAAACATATAGAGACAGAGACAGGGCACGAGAAGGGAGCCCACAAGTTTTGGTTGTGTGGTGGATAAGATAAGAGGAGTTTGTGTGGCTTGAGACATCTACTACTGACAGCTGTCTTTTACCTATCTATAGGTTGGTTTTCTCTCTCCGTACATCTATCAGTTTCGCCGGGATTTTTCGGCTCCAGAATCCTCTGTATCTACCCAGTTTCTGGAGTTTCTGCTTGTGAACTCTGTTTTCCTGAGCGAGATTTTTCAACGAGGATGGGAACGATTGGTTAATGTGGATTTAGATCTGAGAAGCCTTACGTTGAGTTAATTTATGGACGTGTGCTAAATTTCAGTGAGGAGGTTTGAATCTTATCATGAAGATCCAGTGCGATGCCTGCGAGAAGGCAGCTGCTTCAGTCGTATGTTTTGCAGATGAGGCTGCTTTGTGCGCGGACTGTGATATAAAAGTCCACAAGGCCAACAAGATTTCCAGCAAACACAAGAGATTGGCTCTTGTCGGAACTTCTCCCAAGCTCTCTCGCTGCGATATTTGCCAGTGCTCATGTCCAGAAACAATTCTTCGAATATGCGCATGTTCTTTCCTTCCTGTTATGCAGAAACTGTTTTAGAAGCCCCGAACGAATGGATATAGTCAATTCCAGAACAAACAGGTGTAGCTGTGAGTGAATTGGTTGCGTTGAGATTATAGGCGTGAGGATGCTTATAACTTCGCAAGCCGAGAGATGTGCAAATTTGAGAGATATGCCATTTGGGTGTGGTACTTAATAGTATAGGCAGCTTCAAAAAGGACAAACATGTAATTTGGGTGTAGTGGTTTTTGGTATGTACGCAAATGAGTATGATAATCTAAAAATTTAGAACAGGGCAAGGCAATCCATAATGAAATAATTAAATTCAAGGGTATTTTATTTATCGATTGGAGGTGAATCCAAACACTGCCAGACTCTTGTTGAAGAGTCAGATTGAGCCGAGGAGGATAGCCTTGTGAATAACACACCAAGCCTCTCTCGTTGAGAAAACTACAAGGGGATTTGAAATATTGCAAACCCATATTCATGCAAGGTTGTGTGAGCGAGTGAACTTATTGTTGTGCAATTACAACCAGAGAAAGACACGGTGTAATTCCGATGAAGAAATCCCATGGAATAAAGGGGGAATTGTACTTGGAAAGCAAATAGTGCCACGAGATTGAAGGTGTCATGAGATTACATTGATATGAAACTAGAAGCATAAGACTCTACACAAAGTCGAGATAATTCTCTGCTATGACATTGTTGGTGTTGTGCCTATAGGTGGAGATCGAAGAAGAACTTGTTTTCATGCATATTTGTTTTCCTGCATATTGATATAGAACCAATAGATGGCCTTTCTCTAATGTGGGACAACAATGTAATATTCCTAGCAGTCAAGACTTGAATATGACAGTAGTAGCTGTATTTGGAATTGGAAATCAAGGGTCATTATCCCTAATACGAGAACCCTTATTTCTTTGAAGGATCTTTTCCCTGGTACAAGAGCCTGAAAGATGACTTATTGTATTTGAGCCAATTTCCCTGTCTCGAGAAGGGGACCTGGTTAGTGGACAATGAGATCACATGGTAGGTAGCATGATCTATTTTGAATTCAAGACTCAAGGGGAATCATCTAGCTCTTCCAAAGAATCAAACATGGAGGACATGCATCTCCTCATGGTACCTTCCGAGAGAGCATGAGACCTCAAAGATATCCGTGGTATGCCACATCTATGAGCCACACCATTGATTATGAGACTTCATGTTATGAGGAGGCATCTAGTATAGAGAGATGCCATGATGGAGGAGTATCAATCCATCATGAAGAATTATGTGTGGTATATTGTTTCGAGACCTGAAAGGAAGTCTGTAGTGACTTCCAAATGGATCTATAAGATCAAACATACAACTGACGGAAGCATCAAGAAGCACAAAGCAAGTTTTTTTGCTAGAGGATTCTCTAAGGTGGAGGGAATAGATTATGACGAGACATTTTCTCTTGTTGCTTGATACACTTCTATTTGAATGATTATTTCCCTCGTAGCATCCATGGGTTGGAAACTACATCAGATGGATGTGAAGACAACCTTTCTCAATGGAGAGATTGGGGAATAAATATACATCGAGCAACCAGATGGTTTCGTCATACATGAGAAGGAGTCTCATGTGTGTAGGTTGAAGATGGCCTTGTATGGACTCAAGCAGGCACCTCGATCTTGGTATGCGAGGATTGATAGACACCTGATGAGGTTGGGCTTCAACAAAAGCGTTGTTGATCCCAACATGTACTACAAGATTGTTAACAATAAGGCCTTGATTCTAGTCCTCTACGTTGATGATTTAATCCTCACCGATACAGAAAGCCTTATTATTGAATGCAGGTATGCGTTGGCCTCTGAGTTCGAGATGAAGGACCTTGGTATGATTCACTACTTCTTGGGACTAGCAGTGTGGCAGAGAATTGATGAGATCTTCTTGAGTCAGGGGAAGTACACAGTTGAGATATTGAAGAAGTTTGAGATAGTGAACTTCAAGCCCGTGGCTATACCAAATGATGACGAATCTAAAGAAACTAAGTGTCTCTTCTTCTGATTTTGAAGAAATTGATCTGACTCTATACAGACAACTGATTGGATAATTGATGTATATGGTTAACACCAGACCAAATATTTCCTATGCAGTGAGTGCACTTAGTCAGTTTATAATTCAGTTGAGATAAACACACTAGATTTTTGTGAAACATGTGTTGAGACACTTGCGAGGCACAGTTCGACATGGTCTGAGATATACTTCCAGTATTGATATGATATGGCATAATATATTGACTCTGATTGGGCAGGGAGTGCAGTGGATAGAAAGAACACCTTCAGGTGTTTCTTCACTTTGGGATCTTCCATGGTTTCCTGGTGTAGCAGGAAACAAACTTCTATGGCTTTGAGTACAACAGAAGAAGAGTACATTGCATTAAGTATGACAGTCCGTGAAGCAGTGTGGCTTCACGAGCTTCGTGCCGATTTATTCGAACATGTGCTGGATTCCACCATTATTCATTATGGTAACTAAAGTTGTGTGAAGATCTCTGATAATCCATTGTTTCATGACAAATCGAACCACATTGAGATCAAGTACCATTACATCTGAGACATGATGCAGAGGAAGGAAGTATTGGCGCGGTACCTTCCTACAGATGAGCAGGTTGCTAATGTTCTTACCAAACCAAGACGAAGTTCAAGTACTTCCGTGACAGACTTGACGTGGCAGAGAATGCCTCCCTCGCTGAGAGGGAGTGTTGATGTTTGAAGCTTCCTGAGACATTCTCCAGATCGTACTACTCCATGACTTCGTTGATTTGATCTGCGATGACACTTATCCGAGAAGGGATAAGTGCGGTTGGGCTTATAACCCAACGTCCCATGTGGAGAGAACATGAGGACATGTCAATTGAGTTGACCCTTTCAGTATCAAATTTTACATATAATGTCTGAGAAACCGGTGTTGAGGCTGTCATGAAAGTAAACCAACCCCACCACTAGAGATAAAAGTCCCATAAAATTATGTTCTAGTTGTTACTATCTAACAAGATGTCATGATGAACAATCAAAATATCTAAGCTAAGCCTATTGCTGAAACATAAAAGATAGCTATGTGGCTTGGTAGGCTAAATAGAGACTATGATGAACAAAAAGTAACAAGCCATGAAAATTAATTGCTTGTATAGTTGTGGGGGAAAGCATGCTTAAACACATCAGGCCATTTTGGCTCCATTATTGCCTGAAGTAGCTCCTCTGTGGTGCAACGCTGATATGGGTCTTGTGCTCTCGAATCCATAATCCATTCTAGGTGCTTCTCCATCAGCTCCTAGTGAAATTTTATTTCTGCATTATCCTGGTGCAATGCTTGAATGATTTCCCTCTGAACATCATTGAATATTGGGTGAGGCAGAAGCATGTGGTAGCACTGGAGGCTGTGTCCGGATTGGGGGGAAGCAGACCAGTGGCTTAAGCCATGGCTAGAACAGAGGGTGGCATTCAAACGGTGTCTTCATCCGTAGGAGGAGAGGGACGTTGGGCCATGTTGTTGTGGAAAGGAAAGGTGCAATATGGATGAGAGGTGAAAGGAGTGCGTCCAATCTGTGTTAAGCATGCGTTGGCTATGAGCGAGTGACCTATGAATGAGAAACCTCGTGTTCTAGGAATAAAATGATCGCAAGGTGAATCACGCAGAGGGAGATAGGGTGTGCAACAGGTGTGCGAGGCCAAAGGAGGGAGTTTGGAGCAGAGAAGGAGAACAAACCTGGAAATAAGAGCAAGCACAAGAAGATCTCGCAAGGCTGAGAAAAGGGCGTAATGATCCATCTGCCAGAGGAGAGTGATAAGGTTAACCTGCAGAGGGAGTTGAGGGGCCATCAATGTCACACGAGCGATGTACAGGAGGGAGGACGATGTCAGGTGCACTTGCAAAGGAAATTGTAGGTGAAATGAATGTGCATCGCCAAGTCACCACCCTAGGAGAAAGGGGGTGGTTGACGTGCAGGTTTTCATGGTGAACGATGCCACCCCATCCTGGGACCTTGTAATCTATGTTTACTAAAATAATAATTTTAAAATAATTTTTGGTTAACATCATGAAGGTGGGTAACACTTTTGTGAGAATAGGGTCTCCAAAATTCCTAGCGACCTTTTTTCGGCCGAATTGCTAATTCTTCTGGGCGAAAGACAAGTGTTTTAGACCGAACCTTTAGACATCAAATCAAACAGTATCATGACAATGCCCTCGACTTTCATGTACAATATTAGCAGGATGAATTTTTTTCATCTGGTTACATCTTTTCGGTCGAAAGATGTTTTGGCCGAAAAATTGTTTCGTCCAAAAACACCTTTCGATCGAAAACATTTTTATATATCTCCTGCACATCGGTTAGTCCACCCTTTTCCGAACTATTGAGAGTCTAGTGACGAGAGTGATTTGGTTGGAAGTTGTTGTTGGTCGCGGTTGGCGTTGGTTGTTGTTGGCATGGGTTGCTGTTGGCGTTGGTTGTTGCCAGTGTTCGGGCACTTTTCTCAGTACACCACTCTGGTCTATTAGTTCGGTTACCTTTCTCAGTACACCACTCTGGTATATTAGTTTGGGTCCTAATATTTTTCTTCTCGTTCATGAAAATCTCATCACTATGCTCAGTGCCAAAAATTAGAGTGCTTGCAAACCCGCCTTCAAACAAACATGTAATATTATGAAAACCACCCGTAAAATGACTTAAGTAATAGATCCCTTTGGAAACAAGCACACACAGCATGTCATTGAACCTTAAAGTCTCAATTCAGAGACAATACGTGGCCTTTTCACGTATCAACAATAATAATAGTCTCAGGCGCATCTGAACAATAACGTAACAATTTCAAACAAAGCTAGGTAATTCATAGAGTAAAAAGCACGATCAATGAGCCTTCTTCATAGCCTAATTATGAGATCAACCCCTGTGTTCAAAATACAAAATTGGATATCAAATAATGTGGTAATCCCAAATAAAATGAAATATATTCCCAGGTTGGTGGGTGGGGAAAAGGATGTATCCATTCCAATGATTCCATGATGTTCAGTGTTTTTTGATTGTCGACATATTTTATTCTTATGAAAATTAGCATTATAACCCAAAATTAGATGACAAAATAAGTATTGAAACAAGTGCCAAGTTAAGTCAAGGCTTGGCCATGCCCAAAGAAAAAGCTGACACTGATACCAATATTGATATATTCACTGATACCAATATTGATATATTGATGTGTACTTGATAAACATTGTAATATATTGTTTTGGATTTTAATAACACAAAATTCGGTTTTATAAGTTTGTGTTTTATTTTTAATTTTTTAAGATGTTAATTTTATTTTTTTATAAATTTTTATGATGAACATGGAGATCACATAGATTCTTCTCCATTCATAATATCAACTAAGATCCTTCCCATATGAACTTAGAATCTAAAATTTTAACAAACTTATCAATGTGTATTAAAGTAATATGAAAAACAAGACACATACAATGATATTTCTCCCTATGAATCCCTATGAAATCCCTTTGTAATTGAGATAGAGAATCCCATGATGCATGCTTCTGACAAATGATGCATAGTTATGGCCATGCATATGAACCAATGTGTCTTGAATTTTCCTTATGTGGCTGCTAAGAAATTAATAGATGTTATGTTTTTACAAATGTCAATGAATCCCAAGTGTGAATACCAACTAGAATAAGAAGCAAGTTGTGTACCAAGTGAAAATCCCATGATGCACATAGCTTGATTTTGAGAGAAAAAAGAATGATTCAATTTCCCCCTTCCCACCTAGTGTTTTTGTACCCCAGCCTCCTCGTCGTACCTATAGAAATGAGCCCTTGTCACCCTACCTAGTAGTTGTAGTTTTCCCTACCTGGTAGCAGTAGTTTTCCCTATCCGGTAGTCGCATGTAAAACTAATAATTTGTACTCCTACTATTTGGTTGCGTACATAAACTAACCCCTACCATATATCACTTTTTTACAGGTTGTTGTAGTTGAAAGATTAAATATACATATGTGCCAAGGAAAAGGTACGTGAAACTAGTTGATCGTTGAATTATTTGAGTCATTGTTCATAGGTTCATAAATCTAATGAGTCTAGTGAGAGGTTTCTTTTGTTGACCATAAGTCTAAGTTGTGTATACCATGTGTTATATCCTCCTTATTTCTAAGGTCTAGCCTGTTTGTTAGGATTTTCTAGTGATGAGTAAATAGTATCTTCTATTTCCTTTCCTTTGTCTTATTATTATCTTTGTGTTGGTATTGCTCCTAATATAAGATAATAGATAGAGTATCTTTTTTAAGTAATAGAGTTGGAGTTAGTGAAGAAGGAGTGAGGATATGAGGAATCAAAGTGAAGTCGGTTTAGGAATCCTATAAGAAAACTTGGTTTGTTGGTTGGATGAAGGGTTGATGTCTAAGGTTAGTGTTCTCATTGATTTGATTGATGGGTTTTGTCAATGAGATCCATTGTTGTTCCTAATCTAGTCTATGTCGATTTCTATATAGTTAAGTAGATTGGTTTGAGTTCTAGTGGAAGATCCTTATTATCCTTTGCTTTGTGTTGGGGAGGTTCATACCTCACCCCTATTGTTTCTAAGTAATTTCTTTGTTCCTGTGATAGTGATATGTTTCTTATATAGTGATATATTCTTAGTAGTCCCTAAGAGTGATCAAAGAGTGTATTTGTTGTATAATTAGGGGTTGTAGGAAGATAAGTATGGTAAGGGTTATTTTCCTAATCAAAACCTTAGTTTAAGGCGTGTTGTTGATGGAGTGAAAGTGTGTAGTATTGTAGATGTTGTTCTTGTTGATTGTTGTTAGTGGTTGTTGGAATGATGATTAATATAGTTGTTATAGATCGAGGTTATTGTTCATGATAGACCAAGTTCTATCTTCCTTTTCTAGTTCTAGTTTGAGTTGCTAAGGTAGAGTTCTAGTTCTATATTCTTGATTGAGTTCTAGTAATAATTAGTAAGAAGTAAAGAGTATATTCCTTTTATTGCAAGTAAGAGGTTCCAAGTGAGGAGTGAAAAAACAAGAAGATAATAGGATAGTCCTTAGCTTCCTTAATAAATAGTGTATATTGATGTATAGCTAGGTCAGTGTGCTTTTATGGGTTAAACCCCTATAAAAATCATGTCGTAAGTGAAGCCTAAGGGTTATAAGTACTATATATAATTTGATTGTTGAATTATGTTAGTGTTGATTGACTATTAATTACTCTAGTTACTAAGTTCGAGGAATCTATTTCTTATTGAGTTATGTTTTATTTATTCCTAATACTTTGAAATTCCTTTATAGGATATTAGATTAGGATCGATTATTAGAGCACCCATGCAATTTAGCATAATTACATATATAAATAATTACCAACAACACCCTAGAATTACATTCTTTCCTGGCATTTGTCAAGCCAAGTAGCTATATATCATGATGGAGGCCATGGATTAAGCAAAATCCCCTAGACCAATAGTGTGATGGGAAATAGGGTGTGTTCCCATTGAACCTAGGTCAAAAAGTAGCATGAAATTATCTTTGTCTGATCCCACCACCCGATGTTCCACCTCTTTTGGTTGTCTTGATCAACATGATTTCCACCTAAGTTCGTGAAACCCCCATGTATTTTGACTCATGGATAATACCCGCACCTGGTGATTGTCTTCGCTATGGTGGCTAGATGCCTTTAAGTTCGGTTGAATCCACTTATCAATCCATTCAATCGATAAACCCTTCTACTCACTCTCTTGGTGATTCATCTCCTGATCCATTCTATGTTATTTTTCCTACGGACGAGATGATCATGTCGATTATGTCTATGGAAGACACCCCATGGGATGATGGGCATCATCGTTCCATCCTCTTCCTGGAGCATCACACCTTAGAGAGTTACCAATGGATCTCAACTCCATCGACCATTGTTGTCATCTCTTCTTTTCCCGAGTCTATACACGATGTGTTATATATAGGAAACTTGAGTAACATTTCACCCACAATCCTCCTCGACATATCCATTAAACCTGGAGTTGTCGAAAATGTTCACATTGGAGCTTCATGTTCCGCCGATGAGTTTGTCACATATAAGTCAATTTTTTAGGATTTTTGTGACAACTTCGCATGGAGCTATGAAGAGATGTCGAGTATTGACCCTGATATTGTTGTACACAAAATTAATACGTACTCGGGCACTAAACCTGTCCGGCAGAGACTTCACCCTGTCCACCCTTGTAAAGTAGCTTCTATCAAGCTTGAGGTTGAAGAACTTCTTAAATATGGCTTTATTTATCCCGTGGATTTAACTGATTGGGTATCCAATCTAGTTCTGATTAATAAGAAACAAGGTATGATCCGTGTTTGTGTTGATTATAGGGATATTAACAAATCTTGTCCTAAGGACAACTTTCCCACCCCCTTCATTGACCAGATCGTCGACAATTGTGCCAAGAGTGAAATATTCTCTTTTATGGATGGTTTCTCCGGATATAATCAAATTAACATCTTCCCAACAGATCAACACAAAACTACTTTTATTTGTCCTTGGGGCACCTTTTCCTACTGGAAACTACCCTTCGGTTTAAAGAATATCGGTGTGACTTTTCAATGTGCCATGTCTTACGCTTTTCACGATATCAAGAACATTGTACAACCATATCTAGATGACCTGCTGACGAATTCCATACATTGTAGTGACCATCCGGCATACCTTTGAGCCATTTTCCTTCATTGTTGGTTTTATCCTATATGCTTAAATCCACACAAATGTGTCTTCTGTGTGGAGTTCAATCGACTTCTGGGCTTTATTGTTTCATGTCATAGATCAAGGTAGATACTTTGAAGGTCGAGGCGATCCTCAATCTCCCTCCTGATTCCTCACTCTGCCAGCTTCAAAGTTTGCAAGGGAAGACAAAATGTTTACGTCGTTAAATCCCAAAATACGTTGAGTTAACGCTCAGATTTACTCGACTGCTAAAGAAAGGTACCGAGTTAGTATGGGATGCCACTGCCAACAAAGATTTTGAAGCTTTGAAACTGACTTTAACCTGTACCCCACTACTTTTCCAACTGATTATAGTCGAGAATATTTCCTTTATCTCATTTCTTTAGACTCTACCATTGCCATGGTTCTAGTTCAAGAAGACGATTTATACGACAAACATGTCATTTATTATTTGAGTCAGAGTCTCACGACTACCGAAGCTAAATACTTACATGTTGAAAAACTGGCCTTGGCAGTTGTTCAAGCTGTCCAATGTTTTCATCACTATATCCTATTACGCAAGACCACCGTAATTTCCAATTGCAACACTATGAAACACATTCTTAGATGCCAATTTCTAGGGGGAAAATACTCCAAATGGATAGTGATTCTCCAGGAGTTTGACTTAGCATTCGAACGTGCTAAGTCTAAGAAATCCTTGGTGTTTTCTGAACTGATATGTGACCTTCCCTGCACTGAGACAAAAAACATAACAGAGGATTCTTTACTTGACGAATCCCTTTTTCTGATCAGTTTTGATGAACTCTGGTATGGAGATATCATTATTTATCTCTAGACTCAGAATTTTCGGCCCAATCTGTCTAGCACTGACTATCGTTGTATATGTTACCAGGCCCGTCAGTATATTATCCTTGGTGACACTCTTTATCGCTTTGGGGTTGATTCCATTTTTCGATGATGTCTCACCTATGATGAGGCTGAGAAAGAATTGAATCACTTCCATTCTGGAGCATGTGGTGGTCACATGTCTGGGTATGCTACTACCCAAAATATCTTACGAGCATGATATTTGTGGCCTTATTTATTCAAAGACTATATTATTTCCATCCAAAAATGACATGCTTGCCAAACATACAACAACAAAATAAGATCACATCCTTCTCCTTTACTCCCTATAGTTTCCGTTGGACCTTTCAAAAAATGGGGCATTGATTACATGACATGTAACCCTCACTCGATCGGGGGGCATGGAAACATCATCGTAGCCATGGATTATTTCAGAAAATGGGCCGAGGCGATGCCTACATTTGATAATACTGGAAAAACTACAATTCTATTCATATTCACTCATATCATCACACGATTTAGAATCCCACAAGCTATCGTCACCGATCATGGTAGCCATTTTCAAAGTTACATGATGTCCGAGCTTACCGAAAAGTTGGGTCTTCGACATGAAAAATCAACCCCCTACTATCCATGGGCCAATGGCCAAGTTGAAGCAATAAACAAGGTTCTTATCACCATGCTTCGACGGATAATAGCAATTCACAAGACAAGTTGGCACACGATGTTGTTTTCAGCATTATGGGCCTATTGGATATCCGTGAAGTCAACCACGAGATTTACGCCTTTTCAATTGGTGTATGGTATTGAAGTTGTTCTATCGATTGAATGTGAGATACCATCGTTGAAACTAGCCGTTGAAATTATTCCCAACACCTCTACCGAAGAATAACGTCTATTATATCTGATGCGATTAGACGAAACCCCTCGTGATTCCACCCTGGTTATCGAAACCCAGAAGAAATGCGTAAAATCCCAATATGACAAGCATGTCAAGCCACATTTTTTCTCCGAAGGTGATCTAGTTCTTCTCTATGAACAAGATCGTGATTTACTAGGGGCCGGAAAATTTGAGGCTATGTGGCACGACCCTTATATCATCAAACGAGTGTTGGAGAAGGGAGCTTACGAGTTAGTGGATTATGATGGAATTCCTTTCAGTGAACCCAAAAATGGGCTTTACTTGAATAAGTACTATGCTTAGACTATCTTTGCATGAGTGCTTGTATTTTTATTGTATCATAATTTTGTTTGCTTTTCGTTATTTGGTTTCGACCCCCAACTACTTACCTTAGATTGTGCTTGGTTTCCATATGTCGGCATCTTCACTACCCTATATTGGCTTCATTAATGGTGCTATTCATAGTACTCAGAACCTAGATTCTATTGCGTGGGAAATCTACGCACCCATGAACGAACTTATCAGTATACAAGGTGTTTGCCTCAGTTGTGCAACCAATAATATCGTAGAATATAGCGCAGTCATTGAATTGTTGACCGACGCTATTTCACTTGGGATTCGACAACTCGTTGTATGACTTGATTCACAGCTAGTAGTGCTACAGTTAATTAACATCTACACTATTCGAAGCCCTACTTTGTTACGGGTATATTTACTAATTCGCCTCTTGGAATGTTATTTTGATTATACTGAGTATCAACACATTCCTAGATGTCTAAATATGTTGACTGATGCATTAGCTAATTATGTTTTAGACAGACATTTGAGACATTTATAAATCCAATCACACATCACATGTTGTATATAAAGCAAAGTAAGCTGGTAGAAGCCTCATGTATATATATAACGATAAAATGTTTTACAAAAAGGTGTTTTCCATCCAAAAGACCAAAATATCAAAATATGAAGCCCACGACTTCTACAAAATAGCATCATGGATGCTTCTCACGGTAGCATACTACTACTCATGTTTCTCTACGAAGTAATCTGCTGAGTGAACCATACATGCCTACGATGTGGCACTGATAACGCCTCAAAATATTGTTGATCAAGATATCCAGAATGTTTGCTGTCAAACCCTCTAGATTCTGCTCGATCATTTCATAATCGTCAGTGTCCCATCCTGCTAATACCACTGCTTCTCCTCACCTTTGAATGATGTAAGTTCACGAAGGCCGGTGTGGCCCTACATCTGCATGGTCAAAATGTTTGATTAGTCATTGGATAGAGAACATATATAAAAACATCTGATATTCTAAAATTTCACAAAAACACCATAAAAAAAAATGTTTTTCTTACCTAGGTCCCCCCATTGAAAACCCTCAGGTAGAACCAAATTGGGGTCATTGTGAAAGTCCAGACCAGCATATGAAAAATCATCTATCATCAATATATGTGGCCTCAACCAGTCAAAGAATGCATCATTGTATTTAATAATGGGGCCCGCTACATGTCGAGCCATGAGATCACATCACCGCTTCATTCGCGGATCTTGTGGCACTGGTATACCCCACTCTACCTGTAGGCGTAAATGAGGTACTCTTTCTAGAAATAAAGACACCAAAATGGATCCATTCCCGAATTTATTCAGGTCCCCATTGTTGCTTTTGGTTAATTGTGTCTTCATACTGCAAAGGATACCATCACACCAGTTGAACACACGAGGTTTTGTGCATTCCATGACATACTGAAAATAACTTTGGAGGGCCATGTGCAGAGACACACATCCCGCCATGTGTGAAATGGTAAAAAGGATGGTCCAGAGAGTTAAATCCTGAACACCTCTGATGGCTACCTTACCTTTGTGTATTTTGGCCTCGGGTTCAGAGTACCAACAGATCTATTCGCTCATCGGTAGGCCACCACTTGACCCCCTGTTAAGGTCACATGTGCTCCACGATGGGATAACCCCATCAAGAAGTCAATGTCTTCAATGTCCAAAGAAAGAACATGGACACCTACATGAAACACCTACTAGTCTACGTCCCACATGTGGATCAGGTATTCTAGTAACCTCAGTTTGGCTCTCATGCCCTGGATTTTAATTTTTTTTAACAATCCATATTGTCAAAGGGAATTGACGGTGCTTAGATAATTTAAGGCCATGAATTCATCATCCTCGTGTTCCCATTCTCTCCATTACAACATTTTGGAAATCAAATACCTGCATGGAGATGAGTAAAGGAAGTTAGCATCTTCAATCGTTGATTTTGAAATTCTTTTTTGGGAAAACGCATGTATAATGTTTTGGGTTTTCGGCCGTCGTAGATGATTTTTTAGTATAGTGCGATGTTTCCACAGGTGAGCCATAGGGCACCTGCATAAATCATTGATTTCCATAGGTCTCGATACTAGTCACCTGCGGAGGCCCCAACGCGATCCTACCAGCCCAAAAACTCATCCAAAAACTACCTTTAAACCAAAATAAATGAATTTCAATCCATTGAAAAAGAAGAGGATGATGAGCTTATCGTGTTGGTGGAGACCATTTTTTGAATGATCGTCTGTGCTTCTCACAATTGGCAACTAAAATATGAGGTAAAACCAAGGTTTCTAGACAAGTTTTGAATGAAATGCAAATGAAATAGCAATAAGAGGTCTTACCCCCTTTTTATTTAATTTTTTGTTTTTTCTTATAATATTTTATATTATTTTAATGCATTTTATCGTAACCTAATGGTCTAGTGGTCATGTGAGTCTGTTGTTTCTCACAGATGTGAAGACTAAGGCCCTAGACAATGCAGTATGGATGATTTTTCTTGATTCACTTTTCTGTTTGTTACATATATCAGTACTTTTTAGGGTTTTTCAGAAAAACCTCAAGCCTAGTATTTGTTCGTTCTCGTGCTCAAAAATCGATGAGAACGCAACCGAGTATACTTTTGTCATTTTTTCGTACTTGTTATGTAAACAAAAAAGAGAAACCTATGGAGTATCCTTTAAGCTCTTTTCACACTCCATAAAAATGAAAAGATTGTCGAGCGACCTTGTTCTTTTCACGCTCGTAAAAGTATTTGAAGAAAACATTCGATGGGCGATAATTTATCACTTTTTCGGTCTCGTTGAACTACTTTACGAAAAAGGAACTGAGAGAGTTCTCTTTAAAGTTTTTTCAGACTCTGTAAACACGAAAAACCCCTGAGCTCTCTATCTTTAGACTCGTTAAATAAACATTGAAAGACCCACATGGGACCGAACCACTCCTTCTTAGGGTTCATTAAACATACTCTAAGGGACTCATCCAAAGGATGAGATTACGTCAACAAGCATATTTTATCCTCCTCAAGCTTGTGTAAAAATAAAGAGGTACTCGCTAGAAATGGTGGGGGAAAATTTGGGAAAGAAATGTGTCTCTGTATCCGTGTTAGTGGCAATACTAGTTGCTCTTGAACATTACACCCCCTTCATCATTTCAATCCGGGTTAGGAAATCCAGTTGTCTCTCGTCTAGCCATTTGTAAGTCCATATATTGGGTATTTTTGAGTCAATGCTGCCAAGACCATTGTCATGTCATTCATATGTTCAAGAGAAGTCCAAAGAAGCCCTCTATGGAGTCGACCATCTGTAATTTTTAATTCTTACCATGTCGGCCTTCCCTGTGTCAGTTTCAAATCATTTTCATACTTTGATCTACCCTAAATATGTTACTTATTTCGTGTCACTGATGGGAGATATATCAAGGCCCTCTTGTGACAAGTATTTTCTTGTCGAATTCAAATCATCATCTAGGAACAAGACTTAGAAATCATTTAGTACCTTAGAGCTTGCATGCCTCAATGGTAGGTTTCTTCACTTTGGACAGAGGATTCACATCATTGGTCCCTGATCGAGATATTTCATTGAGTGTTCAACTTCATCTCATTTATTCAAATTCGTTGGATTGTACTAAGGTACCTTGGGAATCATTGACATCAATGGTGATTTCCCTCGCACTTGTTAATGGTTTTCATCAATGACCGGTAATCAAGTGGTTTCTACCATGTTCGACTTCAGCACCTATAAATCACATGGTTAGAGTTGTAATTACGGATGATGCAGGGACTGAAGACCTTGGATCTCATAATTTTGGTTCAGGTTGCGATGGAGTATTTATGATTTGTATTTGACACATAGATCCACTTTGTATGTCTCGTGGTTGTGTTTGAATTTAAGCTTTCTAATACATAGATCCACAGTGTATTCCTGGTCGCTATGTAGAATCTTGACGACATGTATCCACGGTGTATAATTGGTGGCCATGACTTCCATTTATGATTTCAATCACTTGTAGTCTGAGTTTGGGAATGCCTACCTCAAAAATGGTATGATTTTATGTAGCTGCTTGATTGTTTGCAGGTTCCTGATTGGTGTGCTCCTTGTTCCAAGCACACACATTCATTTTACAAAGTATTTCGACTGTCACAATTTCCAACCTCATACTTTGGGGGGAATTCTGTTACACATTATTTTGGTCACTCTGGTGATGACCCTACATGCATGTGTTCAGGCTCTCAAAACAATCTTTTACATGAGTAAAATGACTAAGTTATTCCCCTACAAGGCATATTTTTAGAATGACGCCGCAGGCTGACAGTGGTACACAGTGTGGAAATCCTTGATTTTTGTAGGCTTCTCTATGGCTGGTTCATGGGATATCTGCATACTGTTATATAGGCAAGGTGCAGCGACATTTGAAGCTAAGAAAAGGAAGAAGTTTCACGAAGTTTCTAGAAGGAGAATCTTCTAGAATGTGAGGTGGTGTCCGTATGGTTGTGATCTTACTGACTTCTCTTATTTGGTGGGATCATATGCATCCTTGTAACCACTTCACCTTCTCCTATATAATGATGGGTTTCTCATGGAAAAGGTTAAGCAAGATTGAGCAAAGAATTGTTGAAAGAATAGGTTGAAGACTGTGTGAAGGATCCTGTTACAACTGATGCTTGTGGCCTCTATTTTGTCCCTCAAGCTTTTGTGGACTATCTTCATACAAATTCAGAGCAAGTGTATGTGTGTGTTGGAACAAAGGACCATTGAAAGGGAACTTGCGACATCAAGGAAATTTGGTAGTATCTTCCACTTTTACTTAATATGATACGCTGACATGTTTCTTTCCCATAAAATCATTAGTGTTTTATTACATGACTCCTTGATCACATGTTTAGGTTTCCATTGAATCTACAATTGTTTCTTTCACTTTGGTTGGTTTGTGTCA